>OX422198.1:3459261-3881761 GCA_949130485.1 Agelas oroides
GTGATGGTCATGGTTCTGCGACAGTACTTTAAACTTAGTAACTGTGGGGGTCCTGTCACGCTAGCTGTCGAAGTATAAGTCGGTTTTTAGTCGGTTGCCGTTGTTTTGCAATCATGGCAGCAGAATTTGCAGTGGTTTTTTGTGCGTACAAAGAGCTTTAACATATTGGGTATATACTGTGGCAGGGCTTATAGTATCTGCAATATATAATCTCAAAATGATGGCTGGAGGACACACTGTACATGAACGGCAAGCTGTTTTATCAACCATTTCCCATACATTTTGTATGGAAACAAGAAGGAGCTGATCCCCAGAGGGGCGTGGGGGTAATCATGTGATCCTATAATGCAAATCGGCCATTATGAATGTGTAAATCATACAGATTTCTAGCCTCATTCTCAGGCCTTCACTGCCTCCAGTCCAGTATACAAATATGGAGAGGGAAGCCCTGAAAGCTCTCACCATGTGAATGAGGGTAAAAAAAGTAGATAAGAAGTAGACACATATGGTGTGACCACGTCAGTCCCAACTTTACTGAACAGTGAGCTAGCCTACTTTGTTAAGAAGCCAAGCAGGGCTGAACCATATGTGTCGAATCACATATGTGTCGAATCACACGCACCTTATTATGGGGTGCCATATGTCAAAATATTCAATTGGAATACACGGCATCAGAAATTCAGATTAGTTAGCGCACTGGTAGGGTAAGGGTTAGGGTTGGGCAGGTGAACAGGATTTCCGGTGCCGTTTCCGGTGCCGTATGTTCCAACTGATCCCAAGATACTATTTACTATATATCATGACATTTGACTATATATCATGCTATTTACTTATATATTTGCTCTGAAACTAAATTTGACATATGGCGGCCCATACCTTATATGTATTTTAACTTGCTCGTGTTAACGAGATTTGAGGTTACTACCATGACTACTAGCTACTTCTCTGCAGCTGTTCATGAGTAGCCTCGTTCCCAGGCCCCGCCCAGCTTTCCGTCACTTATTAGTACGGTAAAGCGGGAGAAGGCCTGGTATCTTTTCTCATGTGAGTGATGTCAGGATAGAAAGGATGGTAGAAAGGGTTTAATTGTGTGTGGGTGCACTGGGCCCAGAACAGCGAAAAGAGCCAAAGTACCAGGTAACTTACCACATGTATCTAGCTAGCGGGAGGCGACTGTCTTACACACCAAGCATTGAGCGTGTAGTTGGTTTAAAATACGCAAAACGCAGCCTGTTAGTTCTGTAAAATTTCGCCGTTTTCTGATTACGTCATGCTCACGTGAGAAAAGATACCAGGCTCTCCACGGCTTTTCCGTACTGCAAGTGACGGAAAGCTGGGCGGGGCCTGGGAACGAGGCTAGTTCATGAGCATACACACATCACAAGGATGGGGCTGCAAGACTGCTTAGTGGGCACTACCCTTCATGTGTCTATCTTCTGTCTTACCAATGTTACTCGACATCACCATCAACACTAGACATCCCTCCAAATGTGACGGGGTCTCCTAAGTCTTGTTTGCATACTGGAAGCAATCAATACTGGCAAAAGCCTGGGATTTGAGGCTAATAGACAGACATAGTGGCCCTAGTGAAAGGTGAAATATATAAAAAAAACACCATTTGACTTGCTCAGTTGATATTGTCAGGTGAGCTTTAGATGGGAGTGGCAGAATTTTCATATAGGCATTCCTACATGAGGGGTCTGACACGAAGCTCTAAAGTATAGAATTTTATATATGTCAACATACATAATTGGGGCGAGCCTGAGCAAGCCCCACACTAGCAGGACTGTATTGCAACATGCGTCTGTATGTCTGTTTGCGGCCACATACTAATATTAAATGAGCGCATTTAATTATTTCACGAAGCTTGAATGTGCTTGTGTTCTCATTAAGTGAAGGCTACTGCCAGAGTGCAGCGTCGATGATGTGAAGTGAAGACGACTGAAGTTGAAGCACGCATGGCAACTTACTCGTGGTTTGTACAGCTTCGGACCTTCAACGGCAGGCTGCTCACAACGGTGTAAATTATGGACAGTGGTTGAGGTCGCTTCAGGTAAAGGCCATGCATAAACGGTACTCATAAATGTCGGAGACTCAGTTCATGATTTGCGCGTGAAGCTTAGTCCATGCTAGTGTAACCACAGTAGCTACCCTGGCTGGAGAAATGACGGCAAAATTTGTTGGCATATGCAATAGCTACCTATCTCTTGCGAGAACTTGACTACGTATATTATCATAAGCAAGTTTGGCTTGTAGTAGATAGTGACAAATCTTGTTGTGTGCCATGAAAAGTAGCCAATTAGCAGTGTGCTGCTTACTCAGGCTCGCCCCACGATAAACAATCGTTTGACTAGTTAACTAGATATCAAGCTTGATTTCTGATTCAGTTTGCTTTAATTGCACAAGATTTCATCCACGTCAGATCCCCTCATTACAAATGGATTGTGATTGAGAATAAGATGAACTATAGTTCTCCAACTAGAGTTCATGACCACCTGGCAGTACTAGTACTATTCACGAGTTTTTAACTAGCTTCTGATCACCTACACAATAGGTCAGCCAATTTCTAAATACACAAGGCATGTTCATAGCCAACATAATGTGCATACACTTCCTGGCAGCCAGGTTTCTACTATCTAGCTAACTAATCAATGAGCCACAAGTTCCCTACGTCAAATTTCTCGTGGCATATCCTCTCCCTTCTTCATTTTGGTTGCAGGTTAAAACACATCTAGCGATCACGTAGCCATAAACTTAAGAAGGCCTGTCCGAATACCTTATATGATGTCCTCGGTCTGTGGCAAAGATGGCGCGGGTGACCGAGTTAGTTACGCACCTACCCGCATTTGTCCGAAATTGGCCCCCGTAACCCCGTTTCACCCTCCGGCCTATTACCACAGTCTACGACAGAACTAACCTTAACTCTTCCGATGTGACTTGCAGCGTCTAGCTTCCCTTGCGTAGTCGTCCACTCCAACACAAAATCCGTCCTGAATAATCAGCCCAAGGCCTAAATTTTCTCCGCCCACTATCAGACATACTCCACCTTTAGGACCACCTACTTCATATCCAGTGTGATAATGACAAACTTTACAATGAGAATGCAATACTGAATTTGAGTGCTTCTTATCAGCAGAATACACTGCAACTTTGTACTTCAGTCTGAGTCACTGAACACTATCCTCTGTCCCTGGAACTCCTTGATGCCTCCTTCCTTAGCCTTCTTCTGTCTAATAGCAGCCCAGGAGGGGTGGAGACTACTGCCAGCTTCCAGCTGATCTGAAGACCACTTCCCATCAGTACCAGCTCCACGAGGTTTTCTGGTGACAACTCTGCTCACTGTGCAGGTAAGAAAAAAGTTAGAATTTTCTCTTTCAGAAGATTCGCCAAAACAGAATATGCCATAAAGGAATTTAGATTGTTATGAGGTGAAAATAGAGGAAAGTGAAAAGGCCGGCAGTCGCCAGGAGTCGAACCCAGGACACCTCTGGCTTGAGCCGCCAGTGCTCTGCCACTGAGCCATGACAGCCGGACAACCACCAACCCTCACAATCCTCACTCAGCATGGGTTCTCTCCTGATGGAGGGAATTTTCTGGTCGACCCCTAACGGAGTTCTGACGGCACATGGTGAGTGGCTGCCAGGTGTGCAAATGAGGCATCCAGTACCACCTGTGCCCTTATTGAGTGTGTCTTGTGCAGTTTTCGAGAGTAGTGCTGCTACAATTGGTAACACACAGTTTTCTTGGCATGGAAGGTGGGTTCACAGGGATTTCCTGACCATGTAGGGATGTTCTACCATTACAACAAAAGCATTGATCCAAACAAATAAGAAATGAAAATCAGAGGCTGTATTTTGAGGTTGAAGTGCACTTGACAAGAAAATCCAGATTTATACAGTATGTGCCGGAAATTTTCCTGCACTTGTATTTATGTGTAGGCAAGTTTCCTGCACATGTTCACAATGAAGACAGTAGGAAAATTTCCAGCATTTTTGTGGGAAGTATGTTTCCTGCACATTACTAAAACTACATGTAAGCCTACAAGTACATTTTGTAGGAAGTTTTCCTGCACTTTTGTAGGAAGCATGTTTACGGCACATGCAGGAAACATGCTTCCTACACATTGAAGGTGAGGCATAAATATCCATAAGTGACCCCATAAATTTGATTTTAGGCACTAGCTTGCTAAAACGTTCTCTTGTTTCCTTTGGAACATGTTGACTAATGTATAGCTTAGGCCTCTTGATAACAAGAATTGGCAAAAACTCCAAGGGATATAGATGCTATGATTATGCCAGTGGGTGGGATATAGCAATGATCAATCAGTTCTTGGAATGCTACGAATGTATAACAAGGATTAGCAAGGAGAGAAACTATAAGGCCTGAAGCATATCACAGCTGACATGTTTTCATACTGCTATACGCTACCATGTTGTTCATGAGTTTATTAGAACACCTTGATTACAAGCACCCTTCTGGCTTCTGATTTCAAAAATAGGCACTGGTATCCCAAGTTTATGGTGCTGGTCCAGGATCATTCATGGGGTAGCATGTCAGCAGGAACTTATGGCTTCCCCATAACAAACAGCTGTACCTTTGTTGGAGGGCCTCATCTCCTTAGAGTTCTGCTTTTTCTTGAGATGTTTTGCTTCTGACCCATAAAGCAGCTCCCACCCCCTGCATTCAGGTAAATGGTACTTGTAGGTCAATGTTCAACTGGATATCCTAGTCAGTAAGACGTACTTTTGTCTTGCTCTCTGCCCTGGCCTGTTTCTTCTCTGTGTGGCAAAAGAACAAAGTCAATGCCAAGTCTAAGTCTTCAACAAAAGTAGTAATTCAGATAGATAGATTTACAATCAAGTAATGTTTTAATAATTAGCTAATAGGATACTAGAAAATGTAGAACATTGTGGGGGCGAGCCTAAGCAAGCAGCTACTATGGCTACACATGAATAGACTAAGCTTCACGCTGAAATCATGAGCTGAATCGCTAGCATTTATAGTGCCGTTCATGCTCAACTGGTGTGTATAATTTGTACGGTCTGCGAGCAGCCTGCCATTGATGGTCGGTCCGTAGCTACTGTGACAAACAAGAAGTTGCCGTGCGTACTTCAACTTGAGCCGTCTCCGCTACAGTTGCTGACGCTGTACTCTGGTAGTAGCCCAGCACTGCCCTTCACCTATTGAGGCTACTTATACTAAGTGCACGAGGACGTTCAATTTTCGAGAAATATTTTTATGTGCATTTAAAATTTACGGTGTATGGCCGTAAGCACGTCTTGCAATGCAGTCCCGCTAGTGTGGGGCTCGCTCAGGCTCGCCCTAATTACACGCAAAACTTATATTTTGAATCTTTTTATCTTAGCGCATGTGAACCTGAATTGGCTTAATTATTTCTGCTTTTCACAGTAATTGCATATTATCAGGATTCTGTATGGGTATGGGACTGTGGCCGAAACTGGTGAAACCCATCCTGGATATGCATGTACGTGTGTACATGTATACAGGCTACTATTTTTCAGTGGCTTCATCAGAGTGAAAGTGAAGAAGTGCGAACAAACGTTGCTATTTATAGCCATGTACTACTGAGGATACATGTCATTGGAGGTCGAAGGTCGGTGAGGATTACTCCTCCCCCCTGCCTCCTCATCACAGCGGTCCAGCAACCAGGGACTTCCAATCCTCCATCTCAGTTGAAGCGCTCCTCTGAGGGTGTCATCTGGATGTGCAGGCCCTCCTTCACCAACAGCTCCTGTCCTCTGCCATGGTCCAGTACTGTGGTCTCCTCCCAGTGGATCCAATGACGTGTATCCCCAGTAGTGCATGGCTATAAATAGCAACGTTTGTTCGCACTTCTTCACTTTCGGCCTGATGACAACTGGAGCATTCAGTCGAAATGTTGGCAAGTTATTTTCTGTAGCCTCGTTCCCAGGCCTTCCCCGGCTCCAGTTTTTGATTGCTTGCAGTATGCAAAAACGTTTTTGCATACTGCAAGCGATCAAAAACTGGAGCCGGGGAAGGCCTGGGAACGAGGCTAATTTTCTGAGCTCAAGTTTGTAGCAGATAACCTTCTCTTCAGGCTACTATTTGTTTTTTGGGTGTATTTCAAGAAAAAAGAGCGTGTAGGACAAGTGCTCTGTGAGGCACCTCTACCTGTTTCCAGGCCTTCTAGCTTTTGATTGCGTACAGAATGAGTGTAGGCTGCAAAAACAACACACAAAAAAACAAGGAGGTGTGGAGGCATGGAAGGTCTGAGAATGAACTGTACTACACACTTAGGCAGGAAAAACATAACTCCAGATAGGCATGCAAAAAAAAAAAAACTAAGTTACTGTACATTTGTTTCACATATTGTTGGGAACATTCTCTTCATATTTGACTACCTATTTCATATTAAGAGTTGTCCTTAATCAAAGGGTTTCCTACCTTCATAGGATGTGGCTGCTGGCATTTCTTTTGAGGCTGAGACTTTCCAAGAGACTCCAGAAAGACAGAATCAAGCCTCACATCCCCAAGACAGGAAGCAGCATGCTTTGGTAGGGAATCACTTGTCAGAAATTTCTTTCTTTCAGAACTGCTTGTCAATCCACCAGCTCCCTTAGTATCATGTTCCATCCTTTTAGTATTAGTTCCTCTTCTTTTTTGTTCATCTATTGCATGTTCAGAGTCACTGTACTGCTTTTCTGAATTCATAACAGGTTCATTGGTATTGTCCAATGATTTGTGCAGTTGGTCAGACTGTTTGACTAAACCACTGCCATTTTGTTCCAGTAGCCAATCTCCAACAAATGGTGTCTGACCATCACCCACTCCTGCAATAGGAGCAAAACCACACACTACTGTAACACCTTTCAGTCTAGCTTGTCTCTTACAAATACATGTACCCAGCACAATAATTGAAGGGCTCAGTGGAAAAATGGGATAACCGTTTTCGATGACCCCTAAAGGTCAAAGGTCAACAAAGCATTTTCATTCTCAAACAAATTATCAAGGCTGAAGTTTAACAGTTGAAACTGTGTACTGTTGAAATTCAGCCTTGTTATCTTGCTAGACAATAAAAATTCACCTTTGACCTTTTGACGTTATCGAAAACGGTTATCCCCTTTTTCCACTGGGCCCTTCAATTGGAGTGAGCCTGAGCGAGCCCATACTAGTACAGTCTACAGGAAAATGTGATCCGACCGACCGACTGACTGACCGACCAACCAACCTACTGACCGATGGTGTCTATCCCAGTCATGTGCATACCAAAGATTTATGTGAAACAATGCATATGACAGATTGCACATGAGGGCAAGTCCATGTACTATGTAGTACAGTGCGTAGACCTGACCTGTGACAAGCCATGTTGCTCGCAGAACACAGACAGCGGCAGAGTTTCTCTCAAGCATCACAGACAAGTCGGTCTGCTCAAAGGTAGCACAACCAGTCTAGCCTACCTCAGGAAAGGACAGTGACTAAGACAAATAAGCTATAGCTAGGCTGTGTGCTCAAAGATAGACGAGAATCTTGTCCTAGCTTTGTGGTGATGTGTCATAGCTTCATACTTATGGTAGGTTTGCTGCTACTTGGTACACACACTGTGGGGTCAGCACTACACGTCGCTCAGGCTCGCCCCACAATGGTAAATTATCTGTTTAGTGTTAATCAACAAACTGAAGAAGGGTTCAGTAGCACAGTACATACGTATCTCTCTGATGCAATCTACGTACATGGAAATGGTTGAAGTGTCACTAACAGTGGGTCCAGGGCTGATACCTGAAATTCTTCCATGCTAAACCTTCAAGCTTGATGCCATTATGTACCACTGCAGTGTGAGTGATAACCACTTTATCAAAACAATTGCCAAACAATTACCAAAATACCTTCGGACTTTGGAAAATGCTTGTCTCCTCTAACTCCTTTAACCTCCTCCTTCCGTATGTGTTTCACCACCTGCTGGAAGGCATTGGAATTCAATAGTCTCCACCTTGCACTCTCCAACAGATCTGAGGGAGCTGCAGAGCAGTGAGAGGTAAAAAGGAACATGAATTGAATCAGTTGAGCTCATTGGATCAATGTAAATTGTACTGTATATGAGGGAGTGAACACTACAAGCTGAAAGGGTTGATCAGCCATTCTGTTTGTCAGGATGCTATTATACACATAATAAGGACGCATGATGATGACATCACTTTCATTGTGCAATTCAAAGATGTCATCATCCACTCCTGACATACAGGGTGGTTGGTCATACACTGTATAGCTATCTAGACTTCATGTTCAAGACTATGTACTTCAACTTCAGGTAACGAAAGCAGGGTTGTACCTATACCGGTATAGGTATTGGTATAGGCACAGTATAGGTATAGGTAAGCTCATAACCTATACTGATTTTGCATTCCTCAACTTAATTAACAGTGAAAAGTGTGAAATTTTGAAAAGTTACAGTATAAAATGGTAGACTTAGTAGTTAGTAACAAAAAAATAAAATCCACTAATAGTCAAAATCCACTAATTATGATGTCATACAAGTTGATACAACCAGCTGTGAATATCTGTATCGGTATCGGTACGGCCGATCTGATAGCTAATATTATTGTGTATCTGCAGTATAGGCAAATTAATTGTGGTATAGGTACAACCCTGAACGAAAGGGTATACTCATATGTTGTTAAGTGCACATGCCTATATCTCCACAAGGAATAAAAAGAGTGCCAAATAGCAAAATGCACCTAATGGTAAGATGCATTGATTACTGCAGGTTGGAGTGTGCTTTATTTAGAGTACCACATGTATAGTCAAAACTAGAGGGAGGTTGGCACACACACAACACACAGATACCCTCTACAATCTCCGTATTACCTAGGTCAGGTATGCTTAATAAAGAATATTTAGTAATAGTACTTAAACCAGTGCTTAACAGTGAATATGCAATTATAAGTGGAATAAGCATGTGAGTGTGGTACCATGTGTTCTGAGTACATAGAGGTATGAAGTAAGAATAAACCTGAAGAAGTGAATGGCACAAAGATGAGAAGGTTGGGGGTGACACTTAGCCTTGTGCCCAGGCCCCTCCCCCCCCGAGGAGAGGCCTGGTACTCACTGTTTGCGCATGCACGAAATATCCCAGGTTTTTAGGGGATTCGTAAAATAACAAATACTTACCGTACATTAGGTACGTATGTATGTGAACCGTGCATGTTCATTTCACGCAAATGAGCAAGAGAGTGGCTACTTCTCCGTATGTTGGCTAAGGCTTTACCGTGTGCTATTTCTGTTGTAAAAGTCGGCCGTGTTTAAGACAGAGCCGCTACATGCCGTGTACAAAGGGAGATAAGTGTTTCTGTGGCTATGTGCCTTTATTGCAAATCGATTTGTTACCTTTCTGATTGACTGTAAGTTATGGAAAAATGATACTGCCACATCTGAAAAGTAGTATTCTAGCTGGATTCTGCAAGTTAAATAGCTGCTGGAGTTGATTTCAAAGAAAGCTCTGTATTCTTAGTTAGTATAATCTTCCGCATACTGACAAGGTAAGTGCACGAAGCTTTTTACAGAAAATGTAATGGAATATTTCATGTGTGCGCAAACAGTGAGTACCCGGCCTCTCCTTGGGGGGGAGGGACCTGGGGATGACAGGGGCGGCAGAAACGGTCCGGCTGGTCTGATTTTGGCCGGACCACTTTTCGGCGATCAAGTAAATCAATATTCAAACAGTGCAGTGCAGAAGCGGAAGGACACACCCTTTGGAAGGCTGCAATTTGCCCTCCAAGCTGCAATTATCTTGCACTATACTAGCATCCCACCCCGCGTGTATTGACTGCGCATCTTCATGCTGAGAGCTGCTTCCGGACAGTTCAATTATATCCGCCGCCCCTGGATGAGGGTAGGGTGATACTGTGTGCTGGACTAGAGGGGTCAAAACTGCAGCAAACATGTGAAGATAGCAGTAGCCAGAAAGTTTTAGAGTAGTAGAATTTTACATCTGCACATATTATGTGTGTGTGCATGTTAGTATGAAACAAGGGTAGATGGAAATAGTACTCAACCTTACTGTTCACTGCAACAAGGTTACCCTCGGTGGAAACGGTCTCCAGCACGTCTTCAGCAATGTCACTGAGATTAAGGTTCTGAAGGTGGGACAGAGAACAGGTGTGCCCTACCAATCTTATACTAGAGTAACGAAGATCTTATGTGGGAAATATTGTACCTTAATGAATTCCAGTTCTTCCAGTAACCTCCTTGCTTTCCTCCTGTTCTTCTGTACCTGAGGCTCAGTACCTCTATAGAGAAGTATAGGTCTATTTTAAGTACTTTGTAGGAATAAAATACATCTGAAAATGCAGCTGCTCTTGCCACAAACTGGAGATATGGTGCACCTGAGGATCCAATGACTAAGATTGTACCATGGTGAACTCTTTGGTATTGGCTGGCAACTACCCCCCTCCCACATTCAACCTAAGATCACCAAATGCAGCACAGTATAAATGCTTTCATGAATTATACATGTACGAATTTTGATGAGATGCAAATAACATTCAAAGCGATAACCGGAAGTTCCGGTTACGCCTCCTGGTGGGAAAAACTGTACGGCACTCTATGGAGACGGTTGTTTGATGATGGTCTAGCAGCTTTGGAAAGTGTCAGTCCTGGTTTACCATCCACATCATGAAATACAACCAGGCGGTCTGGCATAAAGTTCAATCACTTGGGCTTGCTGAAGAGTATAAGTCCAACGACCCGACTCTCAAGCACTTTGTGCAGAAGATGGCAGCAGTTGCATTGTGTACTCCATTTCAATGAACAAGAGTTGATCTTGTGAGAAGTTAAATTTTCATGAGAGTTGATCACGTGAGAGTTGATTTCATAGGAATTGATCTCAAATCTTCCCAAGGCAGCGACCAGCTCCACGATTTTTATGACAGATTTTTCTCTTGCCTGTACAGTGTTGCATTTTCTTTCCCACCAAGTGGCGTGACCGGAACTTCCTGTTACTCATAATTTGCATATTATCAAAATTCGTGCATGTACAATTCGTGAAAGCATCTATACTATCTACAGACGCGTAGGAAGATGTTTTGATAAAGGGGGGCTCTACAAGTACAAGTGGGGGGCCTCAGTATGGTAACCAAATGTAGGAGTACTGATTGTCTGGTTTAACCAGCAAGAAAAATACAGTAGGCATCAATAAAATGTTCCCGTATCGTAGCCATACTACGTGCGTAGTACGGTGCTAACTGTAGCGTATTTGCACCAAAGCAGTTTTGTAAAAAAAGTTGTACTGTTATTATGAAGCATAATACGCAGCATAGTACGGACATGCCTCGCGTAGTGTTACAGAACGTACAATGAGTGTTTTCTTAGTGAGAGCTAGTGTCTGTTGTGCAACGTTGCTGACAGCATGGAAGAACGACGTAGTATGACTATGGTACGCTTTATTGACGTCTACATATATAATACTGTAATTCAACAGAAAATAAAGGGGGAGTTGCCAGTCCCCGGAGCCCCGTGGTAGTCTCGGAACCAGACCCTCAAAAAATCAAAAAGGAGGGTCTGGTAAATCGGCTGGGGTGGAAGTGTACACAGCGGAATGCTAGGAATTTTTCATGAAATTGCCCTGTGCCCAATTAAGGTGACATCATATCCTCGAACAGTGCAAAAGGCCGGAAGCACTGTGATGGCGATGTGGCAGAAGTATCAATGCAGGTTGTGTGGTGATATCATCCAAGACCATCGACAGAGGCGAGTTCTGCATAATGAGGGGAATGACCATGCTAGGCTTGTGCTTCTAGAACTTTTGTCTGCCCGTTTTCCCAACAAGAGCACAGGTGAGCTGCAGCAACATCTATCGCCGGCAGATCCCTCAAACCCAGGCTTGAACCAGAGCTACATTTGCAAGCACCTGTGTTTTAGTTGCTTGGAAAAAAAGCAAGGAGAAGATTAAGCAGCTAAATGACGAAGTGTATGCAGCGGAAAATGAGGTCTTCAGGCAACTTGAAGTGAGTCTGTACTCAGAGAGCAATGCCAGCGCTGATATTCCTCCAGCCAAGAGGCCTAGACTCTCAGAAGCTGAAGTAGGATGATCCACTCCAGTTCCAGCTTGCAGGAGTCTTAACTTTGCTGCTGAGCCTGGAAAATCTCCTGGAGTTGTGGTATGTTCATATGATTAGTAGTATAAACGTAAAGTAATTTCACAACAATGAAGACAGCGCTAGAATTCTGAGCCAATACCATGACATGAGTGACTAAACGTTCTAAGTAGCGACTGCTTAAGATAAGCCTTTCTAAAATTAGGTAGTAGCTGCATGTTACAATTACACAACCAGATCACTGTGGGTTACAAGAACCTTGGCAGTATGTTCTGACTGGATCAGCCAAAAAATTATATAAGTTTGGCACAAGGAAGAAAGACATCTATCTTCCAGCAATTACTGAACAACAAGCATCGCCGCCCACAAGGTGCTAAGATAATTGGCCATCTCATCAAAGGAAAAATGCAGCAAATCTGCTCAGACAAGAGGGCATCCATCCTTCGTGATACCTCAAAAGCTGCAATGAAGGGTTTTAGCTGGGTAAGTGTGTGGCTTGAACTGCAGCACTCAACAGCCGTTCCTGATGGCCATACTAGAGCATTCATTTCCAGCAAAAGCAAGGAATGAGAGAATTAATGAAACCATTGCTCTGCACATGTGTAGCAATGTTGCTGAAGTGGTGACAACCCAAAATGTGCCATGTGCAGGCAGCAATTTCCCTAGCTGGACACTCTGGCAAGCAGGTAAGCTGTCATCTCTACAGTGTTTTGATGATATTAAACCTTCTTTCGTCAGGTATTGAACAAGCTCCAAAAGCTTGGTCTCTGCTTGTCCCCTGTTTCAACACTGAAGCTGTTGGGAGGTTGGGAGAGGGACATGATGAACAGATTTTTGAGTGGCAGGACAGCTTGTTCGAGAGACTTCAGGCATTGATGGAAGAACAGGTAAGAAATCTTTTCTTTATGAACATCATTTATGAATACCTAATTATGCATGTGTCTTCTACTAGGCACTGAGTGAACATGTAGAGGGTAATATGACCTTTTATGGTGACATTGATGACAGTCTGACCTCTGATGGCGACTCCAATGGTAGCCTTAACTTGCAAATCCCAGAGCAGCATAATCTGTTGAGCCATGACCTGGAGGTGTCTGAAGCAAGCTCCATCTCAGCCCCTAAGATGTCTCCCTTGTCATCAGTGTTGTCACTTAGCTCAGAATCTTCGCAGGATGGTGATGAAATTAAAGAGAGAGGGATTTGCAGAAGAGAGTTGGTGCTCAGACCACAGAAGAAGTTAGTACACACTGTCAAGAAACAGGTCATGAGTGGCAAGTCTGTCTGTCAGGTGGAGCTGTGTGAGTATGTGAAGAAGGGAAGGTCGGTGTATTCTGTGAACAGGGAGAAGGGTGGTGTGACATTGCTTCCTGAGAGAGACATCCAGGATTCTAACGCCCAGATCGACCAAGACCAGTTGTGTTCATTGGTAATGGAGGTCATCCCCTCCTCCTGTCTCATCTTTTGTGCCACCAAGATGTGGTGCAAGAACGTGGCAAATCTGCTTGCCAACTGTTTTAAGATCGTAGGGGATACCATTGACAAGACTGTTCATTCCCAACATCAGACGACCGGCTCACCAACACAGTCGCTGCACTACTTTAACAGTGATGCTGTTCAAGATCGCATCGACTTGTCATCCTACCCAAATACAACACCCACTATCAACCTTGAAACAGTCTCCATGGATATTCTTCTACCAACTGAAGACCCTCAAGAGCTCCATTCGTGCTCTGCAATCCACATTGCTCGGGTGCTGACATGCCATCTTTCTTCCTTTTTTTGCTGATGTTGTGCCAGCCCATATCAAGCACAAGTACTCTACTGAGATGGCAAAGAAGTGGTAAGTAGAGATATCACTCACCATTCCTGCGTACCCAACCGGGTGTAAATTGGTGTTGGTTTGTCAGGTTTCTTTGTGTTAGTAGGTGTTAATGTGACATGCAGCTGCTGTAGGGCAAACAGGTGATAGCTACCTCACACTGATATCCACTTTATGTACCCATTGCCATGTTTCTATATAAGAAATGAGAACAAACTAGATGAGGTGTGTTCAATTATGGAGGAAACTTCAGCAGTATTGTACAATGGTCCACAAGCAGAAGGTTGTCCAAACACCAGGGGGAAGTGACCGTGGAGCAGTACCACTATCACAACACCCTCTTTGGTGGGGATCAGCTCACCATTGGGTCACAAAGGATCTGCCAGTATTCTGAATTTGAGAAGGGGAGATTGGAGGGGCTTGTTTCATGTGTCGTAGATTGGCACACCAAAGTCATTTTGCTTGAGGTAAGCTAATTTCACTGTGTTGAAACTCATTTTCAAGTTTTCACTTCCGTGTGTCATATGACTTTGGTATAATCCACCTCTAGCGATATTGTCTTATAGTACTGAGAGCATATTGAAATTGTTCATCCGTAATGTTCATGCACTTATGACATGCAGGTAATGTGCAAGCATGGAAGGTGGGACCATCCTTCAGCTCAAAAACTGCTGAACCGCACTAACGTTCCACATGATGTGTACAAAGACGTGAATGCTGTTGACGATTTCGTTCAGGTAGCACTCTCTGGTCACACCATTGCAGCTGTAATGGAATGCTTTGGGATGGAGTCCCTTGGTGACAAGCCAAACCCAGACCTGGTACCAAGCAATCTTGAGTCACTCGACAAGGAAGAGACGAGTTTTGTTCAAGTTGGTTGGCAAATGGTATTGAACTATACCAACATTGCTCTGCCGAGTGAAAAGTGTTCAACAAAGACTTGCCCAGCAGCTGATATGGTCATGGTACATCAACACCCAAGGCTGGCCTGGCCGTAATATTCCATGTGATTTACATATGGAGCATAATAATCGTGCCTGCGAAACTGTTGTCACATCATTGGGAGCCAAAAGGCCATTGTTCGTGCCAGACGCTGTATGGGTCCACTAATGAATGCCACCCACCAATTTGATAAGGAGTGTGGTATAGCCCCTGTATGCACCACACACTCAAAAGCCTCCTTCAAAAAGCACCTTCAGTAAAAGAACTATCCGAAAAGTCCAAAGTATTCAAATACTTGCCTTGCCTGGAAGGAGGCATGACTCCTTTAAATCACTGAAGGGCAGCATTTTGGATAGGGTATCAAAGGACAATTTTAAACAGTGGATGAAGTATAAAGGAAGTGTTAATTATGCCAAATGAAACTGCCAAAGCTGGCCTGGCCGTAATATTCCATGTGATTTACACATGGAACTGCCTCATTCTCAGATAATTATGTCATTTTACTGCACTGATTAGATCAGTGTGCATTAGGTGAATGGGAATAGATTATTGTGTGATTAGTACAGTAATACTGTCAAAAGTAAACAAAAATGCACATATTTACAACCACCACATTCACAACTACTACTACAAACATTGCAACATCGAAGAAGAAGGTGGGAGAACTAGGTCCGAGTCTTCAAAATCTGTGTATAGTAACTTCGTTCTACAAAATTTTGTTTCTTTCTGCAGTATTCCACATGGACTTACTGGTATTCTGCTGGTCTGCTGGATGCCAGGAAAGAGTAGCAACTGCCAGTTCATCATCTCGCCCAGCTTGTCCTATTTCCTGGACATACATGTCTGTGTTTTGGACGGTTCCAATGAATAATTTCACGCACACAAGGACAGTCTAATCCCATTCCAAAAGCCACTGTTGCAATGACAACTTGTAGCCTGCTCTGCGGATTTACAAATCCAGAAACAATCCGCTCCTTCAAATGAGGCTCACTGCACTTTGTAAACATATCTACCAGATGATATTTCGCTAAATTTACTGCACCAGGTGGTGAAGTAATAAAATTCTGTGCTACTTGATCGTACGTCCGACATTATAATTTTTTTGCCTGCATCCACACCTTTTGCAAGAAGTTCTGTTACAATAGGTTGCATAATGTCTTCAACAGTCGTCTTATCCATGACTACATACACAATGTTGGGTTTAGCTGGTGGGAGGTAGACAACAACAGCTTTCTTCATGTCAAGTCTCTTCATGATCTCTTTTCGTGTTGGACTTGTCGCAGTTGCAGTGAGCACCATCACTTTGACACTGGAGGGGATAAGGCTTCGCACTTTCCCAAGGCGAGAGAACTCCACTTGAAATTTATCACCCCTGAGTGTGTTAAAGAGAAAAGTAGCGCCGTCACTTCGCCTCAAAGTTGCAGGAAGGCATACAACACTGCAGAATCCAGGCCTTGCACACAAATAGCCACTGTCAGCAGTGTACGATTAAATATATGGCAAAACGTGCGTACCTGACGTCACGGTACACGGAGGTAACACGGTATGATCCCGAATTCCTGGAATGTTGGGAAATTAATCGCATGTGCAAACAGTATGTACCAGGCCCTTTTCTCCGATTTTTCGAACGGGCCTGGGGACGAGGCTAAGATAATAGCTCCTACTCTACTGTCTATGATAGTATATGTCGGTCATACTGTACTGTCTATGTTGTAGGCGAAGAAAATAACTTACCATTTCTTTACATAGTGGGCCTCATCAATGCAAAATGCTATCATTCTTGTCTGATAGACAACTGCGCAGCATCTCTCTCCAACAGTTATCTCCAAGTAGAGACTCTGGACTAATGTACACAAGTTGTTAGCATCCCCTCCTGATCTTCTCAAGAACACCGCGGTCATCTTGACCTTCACCAACAAACTCAGCAGTTAAGGCACTTGCTGTGAACTTCTCACGCTGATCTATCATCAGAGAGGTTTTGAAGGTGATACACACAGCACTATAGAACTGTTCTCCTTCCTGAGCAACTCGTCAAATATCCAAGGCAGAAGAGTGTAGCATAGAGGCTTCCTGTAGCCGGTAGGCAGAGACAAAGACATCCTTTCCATCAGCAATAAATGCCTCTAATGCCACTATTTGCTTCCTCTTTATGGAATGATATCCTAGTCTTGCTGCGGCATTATCGATTGCCAGAGAAACTTGCTGTTGAGTAAACTTTTCCATTCTTGTACAAACAGTTGCGGTTGGTGTTCCCAATAAACACACACAAGAATGCTATTATGAAGTTTAAATGAGCCAATCAGAAGTGCGCCTGCGTACTGGGCGCAGTGCACACTTCCACCCCAGCCGATTTACCAGACCCTCCTTTTCGATTTTTCGAGGGTCTACGTGGTTCCTACTATGTGGATTGGAAACTATGATAATATACACGCATGACACTAACCTCTTTTGCAGTGTAACAGAGATTTACGGGAACCAGCTCCTCCAAACAGACATCGCTGCACGCTGCATGAGCTATCGAGATAATTGATTTTGTGTGCAAAGAGACTACTGTTTCGGTACTTGATATCGCAGTGGCGTTTGTTGTGATTTGGTTTTTCGTTACTGCCTTGATGCAGCGAATGTGTATATATATTTGTGTTAGATGTGTGAGACCAACGAGCAGTTAACTGTGTCGTGGTGCATACAGTTATGTTATACATACAACGAAATGAAACAGCTTTACGAGGTGAATGTTGAGTCCGTTGAGCTGGGCACTTTGTGTTAGGTCGGAGAGTTGTTGGATGCAAGTTCAATCAAATGTTGTGCCCCATTTAATTAACAATGACCTAAACTGTTTAACCATGCACTTTTGTTGTGAAGGTATGTTTAAAAAAAGGTATTACTTTCGGTAGTTATCCAACATTAGCAAGATTACGTTAGTGAAACGGAATTCCGTTTTACTACCGCAACGACATCAATTTTCCGGGAGTTTCCAATCCACGTAGCAACATAGATAGTAGAGTGACTATCTATGGTAGCAATAAGTATCCTTGCCTATGCATAGCTAATAAGCTATGATACATCATTGATATAACGGTACGTGTCAGTCATACAAAGGTCACATTCTACTCACCTTTTTCCTTCCAGTAACTTTACCCTTCTGGTGATCTTCTGAATCTCAAACAGCCTAGCTCTTTTTAGTCCCCTCTTCAGCCGCAGCATCTTCGAGCTTTTGAACTTTGAACTGTAGCCGGGCGGCGCGGCGGCCTGGGAACGAAACAAAACCCAGTCTCGGTCCCAAGTTTCGCGCCCAGACCCAGCCCTCTCTAGCTCTGGGCACGAGACTACAGATCAAGCTAGTATGGCGAAAGAGTACACACCCCCTCCATCTGACCCCACTAAACGTCCTAGGCGTCCTTCCAGTGTGCACTGGAGTGATGGACTCATGTACGCCATGAAGGATCCGGAACAAATATTTGAGGAAGACCACCTCACAGTTACCCTCAAGGATGGATTCCCCAAGGCGAGGTACCACTACCTCATTGTTCCTAAAGAAGATCTCAGCTCCGTTAGAGAGCTCCGTCCCAGACACCTGCCCCTGTTGCGGCACATACAAGATCAGGCAGAGCATCTGATTTCCAGGATACATAAGAAAGAACCTGGCTTACAGTTCAGATTTGGCTACCATGCTGTTCCAAGCATGCAGCGGCTGCATCTTCATATTGTGAGCCAGGACTTTGATTCACCTCGAATGAGGACAAAACATCACTGGAACACATTCAACACAGATTACTTCATGGATTCACCCAAAGTAATTGAGAGACTTAAATCACATGGGCGAATCGACCTGGATGAGAAACACTATGAGGAACTATTAAGGCTCCCAATGAAGTGCAATTGGTGCTCTGAAACATTTGAAGATATTACAAAGCTCAAGTCCCACCGTACACAACACCACCAGGAAACTAAGAAAAAATAATCTGTGCAATAATGTTTTTTGGAAGTCATTCATCTGTGCTTACTTTTTTAGTTTTCTGCTACTTTTTGTTTTTAGAATTGGTTCTAGTTTCCAGCTAGTTAAGCTCCAAAGCCTAGAATTGTATTTTGGTTGTTATCATTTCAGAATTTAGTTTCTCTAGTTTTGATTTTATAAATGGCCCGAGTAATGTTGTATTGGTCTTGTTATGGTCCCTCACAAGTCATTTTACACCCCAGAAGCACCATGAAATGGAAAAGCATGGACACAAGGTGAACTAGAATTCTGGTACAATGCAAGAAAGTATCTAATACTACCTAAGTTGTTTCCTTAGAGTATTCCTTTCGTGTGCCTTCTGCTTGTTATATCTTCTCCAATACTGCTTTGTACCAGGATCTAGGTCTTTGTATGACTTCACTGGCTCCAGCAGCTCCCATAGCCACTTAGGGTACTCAGAGTCTTCCTTCAACACAGGATCAGCTCCACCCTTGGTAATGTTGGCCCCAACACACACGTCCATGTTCAGGTAGCCTTGTTCAATGGAAACTGATGGTTTCACATCACTTTTTCCTTTTGAGTCTCCCTTCTTTTTGCTTTTGGCTGTTGTGGTGGGAAAGTAAGGCACACCTTTCATATAATTATAGTGCTGATGGTAATGATGATGATTTCATATAATTATAGTGCTGATGCAGAGGAGGCTGGAAGCTGGTAATTAGTGGTACGCGCGAGGTAGCAATTATTGCTACGTGAATGACGTAATCATACGGGCTGCCATAGAGGCCCATAGTGAAAGGTGAAATCGATTTACACAAACAGCTCTCGTTTGTTTGGGACGAAACTTGCTCAGTGGATACTGCCAGGTGAGCTCTAGATCGACAGCTATGGCATTTTATGGCGCGCAAAACCTTCCACGGGGATTCCCAAGGAAACACTCAAATACTTCGCGTATCAGGAAGAGCTATAGCGGTCGATCTAGAGCTCACCTGGCAGCATCTACTGAGTGAGTTTCGTCCCAAACAAACAAAAGCTGCTTCTGTAAATCGAGTTGACCTTTCACTATGGGCCTCTATGGCAGCCCGTATGATTACGTCATACCTCGCGCGTACCACTAATTACCAGCTTCCAACCTCCTCTGGTGCTGATGGTAACAGGTGTAATACCTACTCTCATTCCCAGGCTTCCCCCCAGTGTTTGTCACATACTGTATGGGAGGAGCCTGGAATGAGGCTAGCATGTAACATTGATTTGACAGCAATCTAAATGGCAACATTTACTTTGTGTGTAGAGCAGCTTGCTTCAGCTGGAAATAAGCTATTTTGATGTTATGAAGTGAAAATAAAGGCAAAAGGCCTGCAACAATGCAACCCACTGTGATTTACAGCCATGAATTGTCCGATAATGTGGTGTCAGGGAATCAAACTCAGGGCTCCTGGCTTGAGTTGCAAGTGCTCTCAGCCACTTAGTATGTGCTCAGTATGTGCCAGCTTCCAGGTGCGTGTCTAAAGCAGGCAGTAGTACATATAGAGGATTGTGAGGGCTTGATATTGTCCTGTTGTCGTAGCTTAGTAGTAGAGCACTGGCAGCTCAAGCCAGGTGTCCTTCCCAGGCTTTCCACTTTCCTTTACTTCGGCTTCATAATATCAAAAACTTTGCAATGAAAAACCATGTGATGTTCAACAGAAAAACATTCCAAGCCATCATACAGCTAGTTTCATGTTTGTGCACTAGAAGAACATCACAAATATAACCTCACAAATTAAGAGGTAAACTAGTACACTTACCATATTCATAAACTGCAGGGAATGTATAGCATGTACTCCTACTCATTTCTTTTATGTGCATAGCTACTAATAATGCTTATCTAACAGTACTTGAGCTATGACATGGTGGGTAGAGGTCTAGTCATGCTAACGTAGCTGTGTAGCATTTGCAACTACATGCACTAACAGACGTGTACCCAAGTAGTCATTTTCCAGCTGTGTATTTTATCTCTAGTCCGGTCTAGCCTGCCAATGAAGAGGCTAACAACACTGGAAGGCTATATTTCAAAAAGGCTGAGGGTATTTCGTTGGTGTTAACAACTGCCACCAAGTGCCAATCAACCAGACCAGGGGACCAAAAGAAAGGTATTTTTCGTATTTGAAGTAAGACACAGCAAAAAAGGAAAGAACTTTACCTTACCCTGAACCTGACCCTAACACATAACCATTTGGTCACTAGCCACTTCAATGCATGAGTATGGTAATTGACATCAGTGTGATACACATTAGATGGTACAATGTACTGGTCATCCGAAGTGAAACGCATAATTATTATGCTTATATCTCCACGAGAAGAAATGGTTGCCTAATAACGGGTCGTATCTAATCGCTGGACTGGATTGTGGACTGTATCACTGGACTGAACTGCTGGACTGGATTACTGGACTGACCTTTGAACTTAAATTGTGTGTATCACATACCCTCTACCCAATGAGATGTGCTGAATTGGGTCACGTTTGATGCTTTGTGGCTAATAGATTGTCGTGAAACAAAGGACACAGCGTGCATAAATCTGTGTGAGATTTGTGCCCAAGAGACCTTTAAAAGGTAGGCCTATACTACAGCAGATGGAGCTGCTTGGTAGGCCAGTTGGCACTCTAGTCTATTCCAAGGCCTCTCGCTGACCAAGCATAGTTTTTACATTGCTACATAATTTCAACAAGACTATGGGTAATAGCCTGGTAACCACTAACCAGTATGGTATTTGACACCAGCGTTCTCCATGGCACAGTAAATTTTGTAGCGAAGAGGCCTTTGTCAGTACTTTTGATGCTCTTTGCATACTTGCTATAGTCAGAGCTAGTCTCGCGTGGCCACACCCCGTTCCGCAAGAGAGGGAAGGGGTCTGGTAACTTTCGCTGCAGCCGCTTGTTGCACAGGAATTTCATTTACTCGCATTGCTCGGGCGCTAAGGCTGCATAATGAGAATACTGACGAAGCAGCTGCTTGTGGTTTCACAGTTGATTTACACCTTGTAATTTCCTATTGAAGTTGTGATAACAGCACTCATGTGACAGAATACTGCGCTGTGATTGGTCCCGCACTCCACAGTGCGAGGCAACAAACTGCTGTAAAAGAAGTTACCAGACCCCTTCCCTCTCTTGCAGAACGGGGTGTGGCCACGCGAGACTAAGTCAGAGCGTGCTTTGAACCCACTCTGTGTAC
This sequence comes from Agelas oroides, assembly GCA_949130485.1. NCBI lineage: Eukaryota > Metazoa > Porifera > Demospongiae > Agelasida > Agelasidae > Agelas > Agelas oroides. The sequence goes on from OX422198.1 coordinate 3,481,258, forward strand.
ACCATGAACTCATGGTGCACATCCATCCATGTAGCTTGTGCATTGTGCACTCATGTACATTCCCTAGCATGCAGTGGGAAGATGAAGTGCAGTTACTGTAACCAACTTTACGACATTTGATTGGATGGAAGTCGTGATATGGAAGTCATGTGACAAATTAAGTCCAGTTCAGCAATCCAGTCCAGTGATTAGATACGACCCTAATAACGAGGTGCATATTTGGTGTGTGCTTTATTTAGAGTTACACAGTGACCATGCGCAACCTAGTGCTTAATAGCGAATATACACTTATAAGCGAAGTGTGAGTACGGTATTGATACCGACTGCGATCGGTACCAATAGCCTCTTTAAAAAATTCCTCTTAAAAGGTGAAGGTAATATCAACCCTTCTCCCATTGATTGACAGTGAAATTCAGAGATGGTGAGGTAAACTAGATCTATGTAGGGAACACGGATCTCAACATTGTCAGAGTTATTTACACTGCTGAGTTATTTACACAGCTGAGCATATACTGTACAACAGTTTTCGTCCATCAAAGGCTGATGATCATGATGTCTTACCTGCATAGCTCCTTGTAGTCAATGATGGATGAACCCAGTCTGTCGTCTTAATCTTCACAGCCAGTATGCCAAACGATCCATGGTTCCTGCAGTAATGAAGACGTCGTTGGGGAGCTTGAAGGAGCGCGTGCAAGCACCTGGAAGTGTGACAGATCCTGAGGACCTGAAAGATGTCGACCCAAGTCACCGCCATGTGTTTTATGACGTCATGCAGTATACCAATTACATCATTATTTGTGTGGAAGCTCGAAGAAGCTCGAAGCTAAGAAGCTAAGGCTTGTATTTGTGAAGAGAAGGCTGCTTGAACTCCAACTCTGATCTAAAGGTAGTAGATTCTCATACTTCCACCCGCATGTCTTATCACACTGCGACCTAAATTGTAAACTTGGGCTAAATCAACAGGCTGACTTGTTTATATCATTTCCTAGAGAGATGTACCTGTGTATCGAACTGTAACCTGTATGTGGTCATTTTTGAAATCAAAGGTGCCCTAGGGGTGACAGTCAGGCAACTGTATACTTACAATGGTAGCCTCAATCACGCCATTTCCACCCATTGGAAGCTTGACTGCATGGGAGAGCTTGAAAAACATCCTGAACTTTCATAGGAAATTGTGAAAATTCACTTTTGACAGGTGTATTTGTTGCTATTCTCTGGGTATTGAAAAAACTGCCTCCCAAGTAAACACGACTATCATAGAAGTGCTTGATACAGGCTAACTACTAAATTCTGTGATAATAGATGCCTGTCCTTTCTTTATCACGAAATCCTTCCCTTGTAAGTAGCCTGTCTTACATACAACTAGCATTTCCGTGATAGCTGTAAGCTTATTCTCCCCTGTTGTAGTTTGCTCACCAATTCCTCTTTCTGGGAATGTTAGTCATGATGTCCAGCTACATCACTGCATGTGAGGAGTTTTATGACTGACTCTTGGTTATTATTTGTACACTCACAAGGTTTCTGGGATGGGGTCACGCATTCTGTAAGTGCTGAATCATCTGTGTTGATTTGGATAGACCTGTCCATTGCCAAATAACATGCCAGCTATACAGTGTGTGTGTTGCTGAGAGTGCACGGTATTGTGTGTTGCTCTGGTGCCTTATCTGGGATTGTTAGCTGATAATGTGTAGAAGATTTTTTGGGGCTGATATTCACTGTAGCAAATTCACAATAAGTAGTTGCAAATGTTTTGATCTGAGGACCTTTAATTAAAACTATTTACTGTGAATATGCTACGCGAAGCAGCCCACTATGTACATTATCTGATTGTGACATAGTGGTTAACCACTTGGATCTACATCAATCTTTACTTCCACTTACGTAAGTGTATTTGTATAGTATCCTATGACTTTTCACTGTTACGTATGATCAAGTGATGCTTGTGCTGTTGAGACATACACACACATTGATATGGCAGTATCAAGAATCTTGCTGTTGCTCACCAAAAGCCAATAGTCAGCTCTATATGAAGCATAGTTGACATATATGACTTATTTGTGACATAGTACTTTGCTGATTGTAAATTTGGCTGGCTAAGTTTGAACTTTGTGGATAGTGTTGAAACAAGGCTGTGCTGCGTCTGTTAGTCTGAATGGCCAAATGTACAAGTTGCATACTGTCAATTAAGATTGGGATAAGTATGTGACCCCTCCAAACCTATTGTGAAAGTTGCATAGCTCTCGTGCTGGAAGCTAAAGCTGGGGTAAAGCCCTGGGAATTAGGCTATGTGAAAACTGGTATGTAGCATTACCAAGAGCGCATAAGAACGGGCAGCTAGGGTAAGAGTGTGTAACTCCAATAGAAGCCCGTAGTCCGGCAAAATTATTGAACTGTACTAAAAATAGAACACCCGGTAACGTGCTTAGCAACAATGGCTTATGTCTACGCACAGCTGCGCAGTACGTGTTACTATTTTTAGTACTTGTGGTAAATTCCGCCTGGTTTCGAATTTTACGTAGTTACACGCTCTTACTCTAGCTGCCCATTCTTATGTGCTCTTGCATTACTGATAGCAGGGGCTTATGAATCCACTTCCATAAAAGGGAAGGTATGGTGAACAATGTGTACAAACCGTGTCCCACCACACTATCCAGTGGAGTCCCATCATCTTGCAGTTTTTTTTTGCATAACACATTACATCACAGCTTGAGTAGCAATAATAGTCTTGAAAATGGCAATAGAGAGCCAAGACCTCCTTCCTCTACTTCAGGGGCTGTGAACGTTTCAGCTATTCATCTTGGGGTACGTGTGCACGTATTTTAAGAGTGTGTCATGAAACCTCACCCAGTTACTGTGGGACATGGCTTGTATACACTGTTCACCAGAACCTTCCCACCGTTTTTGCAAAAAATGGGTCTGACTCATGAGACTAATGTAGCATAAGGAGCAGATTCCCTTTCCCTACATTAAAATGTCCATTACATGTGGCGGAGGTATGTAGCAGTTGGGGTTAGGGGTAGAGAAGAGAATCAAGGACTTCATTGGCAGTCAAAGAGTACTGGCGACAAGATGGCTGGTTTGCTGTAGAGGATAGTGTCACAAATGTATAGAGGAGACTGTGGCTACAGTGTGCAAAAAAGCCATGTCTTTTGCAGCTGCATTCCCTCTCCTTGTGTGGTCGGATGTATGAGTCTTGCCCCCTACATGGAATAGGTATGCATAGTATGATAGTTCCCATTAGGAGGTCTGATGCGTACATAGTAAAGTAGACACATTTGAAGGATGTTTATTGGTTGATACCCATGTGTTCCCTGCAACGAGGTAGTTGAGACTAACACAGTGTGACCAATCCCTTCCGTAAATGAAAGGTGGGAATACATGCCATTGATCCTTTTCATATGCCAAGTGATCTATTGTATACACCTCCATGTGGCAATGGAAAACTAGTCACATGAGTGGGCATATGAACCTTCACTGCAGCCTGGGTCTAGAGAAGCTCCACGAATACTTACGAATCTCTGTCTTGCGATTGAGATCCATGCACGCAGAACACATGACATGGAGCTGTAGTAATTTGTGCATAGTGCTGCTTGGTAGCTACATAATACATAGCTACACTGTAGCTGTTGCAGAATATGAGAGATTGACCACTAGATTTGGAGTTGTACTACAGATTTCTTCCCTTTTCATTTGCAGTATGAGAGTAAATAATTAAAGGTCTGAAGATGATAAGCTATGTAAGTCACTTGGTGCACAATAGATAGTAATGGGATCCATGTACACTGTGAAAGATGGCACAATATACATGTGATTTGTGGTGTGGATCCCTCACACATTTTGGTAGTACCTGAACAATGCTCATGGTAGGCAATAGTTATGTTTCAACCAATTGGAAAGCCATATTTGCATACTCATGTGGAAGGGTGGGACCTTATGTTGTAAGTTACTATTATAAAATATATTGTCTATTGATCCTTGCTTACTGATAAGCATAGTAATAATTGTGACCCACTAAAATTCACCCTCAGTCATAACATCACAGCATCTTCTGCCTCATGATATTACTGGCTTAGCACAGTAGAAGTTGCTGAGGTCACAAGCAGTCCTGGTGGCATGAGATCATTATCTGTGACCTTTGACCCCTGTTAGTAGCTGTTGAGTTGTGGAGTGTGCAACTTACATAGCTTTGTTTATACTTGGTTCTTTACTCCTGTAAATGTGTGCTAGGATATTATTTTATATCTAGCTGCTATCACAAACTGAGCATTTGACCTTTGACTTCTGTAGTGGGTTTGTGAAGGAATGTAGAATGAAGCAGCAACTCCCTCCTCTCCCCCACATGTTGGATCAATGCACTTGTGCAAGTGGAGAGCAGTAGTAAGATGAGCTCAGCTCTTCACCCTGAGCATGGTGTTATCTGATTACCCCTCTGATACTACTATACTGTAATAACAGCACAAGAAGGTAACAAGCTCCCACCTGATTCTCCAGCATGATATTTCATCTCAAATAATGTGTTTGTCTTGTAGTGGGTACTATACTATTTGTTTAATCTATCATAGTTGTGCAGCAGCTTCAATGTACGTTATTGTAATACCTGACATGTTTATAGAGTAATGCTACCCACCTTGCACACCCAGTGGAATGGTACTGTCTTTGAGTACTTTGAATTGTGTAGTGTGGTACAAATTTGGACTAAACAGGCCAACCCAAAATGTGATATCACCTTTGTGTTGGAGGGAGGCCAGTAGATAGCTGCTTTTGGACTCAGTACATATATTGCAGTTGGCTTATAGTAACTACTGTGTACTCATGAAGGTAGGCAATAAACAGATGCAATTGTACAAAGTGGCATGAGTAGCTTTTGTGTGGTTTTGTGGCCCAGGGCCCTGGATACATGATGTAGGAGCTAGCCAAGTAGCAAGAATGACAACAGGAAGCACTTAGGCCCCTGGGTTGATGATGGAGGGCCTAAATGGTTTTCTTGAGGTGTTATGTGTTGTCACCTGCAGGAGAGATTCAGAACTAGGCATAAGACCCCACTTTCCTTGGCTGCCAGAAAAGCCATCTTTCACAATTCTTTTTATTTCCACTTGGGGTGTAACACTTGAGACTATTTTTAGCATATACATGCCTTCTGTATACAGGTTGGCAAAGGAAAATACACTTCATGCCATTTCTCATCCACAACTTCACAACTTTAGCTTCACGATACCAGATTAGTCCTGCCTTTGTCTTCAAAAGGCTTAACTGTTCAGACTGGAGATTTTCATTCATTCCATGAGTGCGTAAATGGTGAGGGGACTGGTTGTACAACTCCACCAGTGTGTGAGACACTTTAAATAAAACTAGACTATACCTGGTGGAGCTTAAATTAGCCATTTTAGTGATGAAAGGAAGCCAACTTGTGGGTGTAAAGTGGCTGTATTGAAATACTAGTTTACACCAAGGAGTGCAAATAGTCATGGGACACACATTATAGAGGAAACCGGTTGAATGCGAATCGTGTCATGCATTTGCATTACATGCACAAGTACAGATGAAAAATATCACTGCAGAGAACACTGACAGTCTACTAACCACTTTTCCAAGGAATAATGTTCAGACTTTGACATGACGTACACCGGCTCCCTTCCTCCGTAATACACACCAGGCGTTTCGAAGTGAGCAAGCTGCCGCGTGAGCTAGCCCTTACCGGCTTTTTGGTGCTCAGACGGCAACCCGATCACTTTGAACCACGCTGGTGTGTTCTTCAGCCATGTGCTCTGGGTGCGTAGGCGCCACAGGCCAGGCTTGTTAAACGATCCGTGACTGTCCATGCCTCATTGACTCTTCTTGAACAGTGAAGTACCTTTGCGGTCAACCGGTTTACAAATCGTAGTGAACTGATACTCGAAACATTGAAACAGAAAGGGTCCGAGGGTCCGAACAACGTTCTCTGTGTCTTCCCACGGTCCAGTGAACTACCTTCTTTGCTTCGTGTCATATAGACGCGATTTTTCGTTCTTCCAATGAGCGTTTGTCGACAGGCGGGTCCGCAGGGAAGCTCCACGGAGACCGAACGTGGCCTACCAAGGCCAAGTGCCGAACTGCCACTGGCAGTGCTCTTGTTGTAGCTATTTATAACGCCACTCCGCTGGGACGGTTTGAGGTTAGTTAATAAGCAACAAAATTCATTGAGAATCTTCAAGAGTGCGCTAATTTCCGGATTGTTCTGTACTTGGCTTCTACAGCATTGCCAAGTGAAAAGTAAAGACTGGCATATTTGCAGCTATGAAGTAAGATTGAGTACAAACATTACTTGAACTACTGTATCTTAGGGGTAAACTACATGCAGGCAAAAGATTTTGAATAGTACATTGCTTTCAAATGTGAATTTTAATGTGAAATTTTATGTGAATACTTTTGACACCATGCACTCATGTACAATACAGAGGATGAGTCATGTGCAGTCAAGTGAGGCAAAGCCACCCAACACTGAGACCACTGAGACTATAGGAAAACAACTTTTCAGGTTAATCCTATAGTAACATCATCGGGTTCAATCTAGTTGGGAAGGAGGTGGAGTGGGGGTGGGGGGGTGGGGGGGGGGGGGGAGAAGCTTCCCCTCAAGACACTCTAGCTCCCCCCACAAAAATCAGGCTTAAAGACTACCTTAAAAAAAAAAAAATGACAGTTCTAGGTGTGGTTTTACCTCTCAGATTGCATCGGAATCAATTTCGGAGGACTTAAAATCCCGCTTTCTTTTTTTTCTGAGGGGCATGCCTCCCTAGACAACACTTTATACAGCTCCCCCAATCCTAGATAGAACCCTGTCTTAGCTGGAGAGCACTTACACCCTAGCCTTGTTCCCAGGCCTTCCCACTGTCCAGTTTTTGATACAGTATGCACAAACGGAGGGGGAAGGCTTGGTCCATTTTATCATGTGAATGATGTCAGTGTCCACCTAGGTAGACAGGGGTCCCCCATTGAAAGAACGAGCTTGAGGCCTTATCTTGTAGTTTCTGCCCCCCATACGTTGGAGTTTTGAACATTCCCGAAGTGAAAAACATACCGCTCCTGGTTCAAAACAAAGAACACGTGTACGAAATGCATTCTTTTGATCGGGGACCCCTCCCCCCCTGTGTCTACCTAGGTAGACACTGACGTCATTCACGTGATAAAATGGACCGGGCCTTCCCCCTCTGTTTTTGCATACTGCAAGCGATCAAAAACTGGATGGTGGGAAGGCCTGGGAACGTACATTACCTCGACCCGTTAATTGTTTCTGGAAACAAGGGTAGGATGTAGGGTCGGGCAGGGATTTGTTTCCAGAAACGCCAGCAGAAACATGCGTGGGTGTGTACAGGGCGAGGTACAGTTACTACCTAGGATTAGTTGCTGGAACGAGGCTACTTACACCTTACTGATATGCCACCACTTTTCCTGCTGTAGTATGGTTCCAGTAGATTGAGTAGGCAAACTGGTCCTTCCATGACTCTGTGAATACAACATGTATGCTTTCAGTGACATGATAAAATAGATTTTGTTTGCACTACAACAGTATTGACAAGATACATTCCATAAAGTCATGCTGTGTTTTTTAAACTACATGGTTCCATATTGGGTAGTAACAGTTTGTTTCTAGTAAGCCAAACAGGTGAAACGTTTGTTAATGTCCCCTGTAGGCATGCTTGGGATTATGTGCAGAGGATTGACCAGGTTACAAAGTCCTGCAGGCACACAGTGGACCTTTTTAAGCCTGAGCTGCAGAACTTGAGAAGGAAGTGAGAACTTGTGTTTTTGATTTTTCAAATGCTCTCTACATGCATCAATGTCTTATCTTTCTTTGTCCATCTGTCACTGCCTGTCAGTCAGTCAGTTGTGCTGATCTGTGTGAGAACTACTGTCTTTTTATCTGTGGTTGGCTGGCCTAATCACAATGCTCTATTGCTTTCAGACTCAGGGAAAAGTGTGAGCTGATTCTGCTGTTGTCTTGTTCATATCGTCGCAAGACTGAAGAACTGCTCTGGAAGAAGGCATTTTATGAGGTGGTACAACGATGTAAGATACACAAGCAGGTAGGTAGATATAAAGCTTTCCCCCTCTAGCTCCTGTTTACCAGAACATTCCATGTATGGTTATCTTCACTGCTCAGAGGCATGTGCCAACAAGTTCTCTGTGACTTCCTGCATTGGCTAAACTTGGAAGCCCTTATCCCTCTGAGTTCTTTTGATATGTGCCCCAAAGAAGTACCTGCTTCCAATTCTGTGGTTAGCCTATCAGGTTACCTTGCTTTTGAGACCAGAAGACCAGTTCTGTATCTAAATGGGATCTAGAGGCATCTATTAATTTGCTCTGTTGATGCCAACCTTTTGAGCACTCAACACTGTCAATATGTTTATCACTAATCCATAACTCACAACCACTGACCCAATCAGCTGACTAACCTTTTTTGAGTGGGATAACAATATAAATTTGTGGTATGCCAGGACAGGCCCTCTGGGTTTTGTCCACACCTGAATCTGATGGTTGCATTGAGATCTCTAATTGCTATGCTTCCTTCCAAGCCAGTGTAACACAGCTGTGCTATCTTGCGGTTACTGTGGCCGCCTATCAGACACGTACAGGTTCCAGATACCCCATAGGAACTCACTAGAGTGTGACCAGTGGCCCCATAATGGTCGAAAGAGAGCCTTGGAAGGGCCACCAGAAAGATTATCGGCATATGCTTCTATGCAATTATGCACAAGATGTGCTTAATTTGTTAAAATTCATAGTAGGTCACTGTCCACAGTGAATTATTCACGGCTACTCTGTCAAATTTTAAGCTTCAGATCTCAATGAGTACACTTCATGCCAAAATGCTTTTTGAGTTTTCCAAGTTGCTTGGGGTTGTCAAAGCTTTATTACTCAAAACTGCACATCTTGCACAATCCGTTGTTATGAGTCTAGCAGTATTGGTTACCTTATCACATGAAAGACTTCATTAGCTACTTGAAGCTTTGCAGCACCCTCTTACTTTGCTGTATGGTGCTTGTTGAGTGGTATTACCACCTCTTACCTGGCTCTGCCCACTGGGCTGTGTAGTGATTCCGGATATTGGTGGGGTGAGGACTGCCTTTAATTGGATTCTGTGTGGAAGCAAACTGAGGCTTACATTTATCCCATTATGGTGAAGCCTATGTGCTCTCTCGTTACACTTGGCCACTTATCTCACAGCCTAAATATTCATAGCTTCCATTCTGTGCCCCCTTCAAGAGTCCTGGGACAAATAAGGCACCCTCTGGATGCTTGAGATGATTAGCTGTCCGAGTAGACTATATGTATACTTAGAAAAATTATTATGTACTCTTTTTCTCGAAATAACCTGCCCACTGTGTCCTCCGCAAGATATTCCTCAACAACATTTTTTGCTTCACCATAGGTTGCATGCAATTTCATCATTTTTGATCCTTGGATGGGCATGACTGACTATTAACTCATGTTTATCACATTGCTGCTGCAGATGGGACTTAGCAGCGCAAGTAGATTACTCCAAGTGACAACATATTCTTACAATGAGAGTTGCTTACTACTTTTCAGGGGTTCCCACCTAGTTCCCAGGTCTCTCTTTGGGACAGGGTTACTCAACTTGTCTATCTCCCCAGGAGCTGGATGTTGGAAGCCCTCTCTCACTGGCCTACCATGCTCACCTCAGCACAGGGTCTAACTACTATGTTGGGCTGCTTCAGAAACTCGAAGTGCAGTATGGCATCACTGTGGCTGACCTGGATGGGTCACAGCTGGAAGGTATGAGAGCTCAGAAACAGGGTAGATAGACACACATGCTGTAAAATGGTAGTTCACTGGAAGAAGACTCCACCAACCACATGGATAGCTGTAGCATATTATCTTAATCAGGGCCATCGAAAACAAAATGAGAATGGCCGGGTTATTATTTGCTGCCTGAAGGTTCCTGTGTTCTCCTAAAGGCTATGCTAACCAACAGAATCTGCCATCAGCCAGCTCGCTTTCGTTTATTTGTACTAGTAACCATCCAAGGTAAAAACTTGGTGGTATAAGGGCAAACTTGAAGGTAGGCAGCTATGAAGATGAAGCAGCATTTACTGGAACCAGTGTGACTGGACCGGCTATGGCCAGACCATTTACTCAGCTGACTTGCCCAACTTGGTGCTATGTATCTGGCAGCAGTGGTGGTTGGCATTATTAGCATACCAAACGGAAGAAGAGGGTTTACATTGTATGCATGCACCTGTCACTAGTGGTATTTGCTCTTTTAAAGGCTTTCAGATGTTGTGTGTCCTCCGCAGGGTCTAGCTCCCACCTTTTTTGCTAAGTGACCTCCCCATTCTGAGGGTCTTAGCACTAGGTTTTCTCTACATTTAATGAAGTCTCAAGAAGAGTGGGTGTAGGGTATCCATAATGTGGATAATTAGTGTGCAAGTGTTTGTACAGGTACAACACCAGTAATGTGAGTGAACTCAGTCCTTTGTCCATCACTGAAAGTGTACAATTGTACAGTGTGTCTCCCTCTCTCTCCCTCACCAATAGACTTGGAACTTGACAGCAGTGATATGCAGTGGTTAAAGGCATCTTGCTACCGATGTCTTGTTTACTTGGGAGACCTCGGTAAGCTGTAAAATATATTGTTCTTCTACCTGCAACTGGCTAACTTTCACCTCCATTATAAGCCAAAAGATTTTGTTGAAAAAAGTAAATTACCTAATAACATTTTGTGTGTATTTATATTGGGCTGTCTGTGAACCTAATGTTTGTAAGTTTGTGAATGTTTAACTATTGACGTCAGCCTGCAGCTCTTATCAAAGTATCACTTGCAAGAGTAACTGTGTTTTTCAGATCTAAGTCGAGTTCTCTGGAGCGTGACAAACAGGATAGTATCTAGGCACCTGGCTGCACATGCAGAGTACCAAAGGTTTGATAACCATCTGGAAATGCCTGTAGCGTGAAGTGAGTCTGGCCTTTACTTGTGGTGAGACAGATGGAGCAAAGAATGACTGTCTGAAAATGTAGCAAATTGTCCCCCTCTGAAATTGTAACTGCCATTCCGAAAGCTGACTCTGTTTCGCATGAGTAAGTTTGATGTACCTGTTGTGTAACTGTACACCAGTGGCTACAGTGCTGGCATGGTTTCCAATTATGTGAGTCACTTGTATGGCTTCAATACGCTCAGGTGCAGTGGAGTGAATGACATACTCAATACCAACCACATACTTGGGTTGGTGTGTGGGTATGAATAAATGTATGAGGACTCGCAGCGTTGCTGGACAACAGGGGGAATTTTTGCAAATTTGTTGCAATGCTAATAACTTTTGTTTACATGAAACATTCTAGGTTTGTTGTTTCCTGAATAGGAAAAGGATTGGGTTCAGGCTGGTTACTAGAGAATGTGATGCTGCTTTGTGCCGAGCGTACCACATAGTTGCAGCCATCAAGTAAAGACCCTCTGTTGCTAGGTTTTGCTTTGTAGAAAGCCACGCTTGCAGCATTTACCATTACGTTTGGGTCTATACTATAATCATGATGATCACATTGAGATATGCAATCAAATGTGGGCTGCCCATAGATTCGCTTAGCCTCTCCTCTTCAGTAGACAGTGACCCTCCAAGGTCTTTAGAGGTTATCTCAAAATCTGGTCAGGGGAAGATGCTTGCCATGCTTGTGTGCACTGCCACACCTTTGCTGGCTTTCCATTCAAAGTGACCCAGTATGAATTTAGCTTGTGCTGGCAGTGAATCTGCTATGAGGTGTGTGCATGTCTGGCCTTGACCAGAAGACCAAGTGTCTAGTCCCTCCTTCCACCCATTGGACTTTATCTTAAACTGCTGTGCCAATGTTAAAGTTAGCCATGCGGAACTTGGCTGGCTATCAATGCTTTGAGGTACCAGCCATTGCTTGAACGTGTTTCATTGACCTTGTGATAGAAACTATAGAGTTTTGTTTTTGCTTCTCTCCGCTGCGGTTTAAGTGCTAAGGGTGCTGGTTTGTAGTGGGATAGGCTTTACTACTGCAATGGGTAACCATAACTCATGTAGAATACAGCACAGGTGTCAGTAGAGTGAACCCCTGCTCTGTGGGCTCAGGTCACAGGATGCAGAAGTTGATCTGTGGTTTGGGGTTGACCTTTCCTTCCCTGTGAATAAGGGTACTCTCATTCCCAGGCCACCTGGGAATGAGACTAAGGGTAGAGTAATGTTTGGTCCTCTCAGCTGTTGGATAGTAGCTTTCTGAAATGACTTGCATTCAATAGAAAGCAGAGTTTTCTTTGTAGTATGCAAGGTGTAGCACTGTCTTTTTGGTTGGGCAAGTTATTAAATGTGCCCAAATTTTCAATGATGCTCTTTTGTAGAATGTTGAATCGCTGTTTGTAGAGTGACCTTTACAGCAGCTAATCACTTGCATCACAAAGTAGTATACAAAGAATGGTTACAATGCCACCACCTTGTGCTGGGATATCTGTCCAGCAGTAAAGTCCACATTTCCATCAACTGTTGATACATCATTGTCAAAGACTGCTTGTGTAGTATCTTAGTGTATCGGTGATCAGCCCATGTTTTCTATTCTACATTCTTCTTGTGCACTCCCTACCACCTTCCATCTTATCAGGCATCAGAATATTACTACAAGAATTGTTCACTACTTACATACGTGCACCTTGCATGTACATCCACAATGCAGTAGCTGAGGCTCTGCGTGTAGTCATACGCAATAGGTATGCATAGCATTTTGACTGCTTCACCATAACAGAATGGATATTAACCCACAAAGTTGTTACAGCTTGAGTAGGAAGGAACTATGAATACTGTGCACTTGGTTAGCATCAAAGACCAGCAGATTACTAATGGCAAGTTGGCAGTATTGTGTACAGCTTCTTGTGAGAGCACCTGAGGGCTGTTTAGAAATCCTATACCCCTTTTTGACCAACATAATGGCCCCACTAGTGGGAGAAAGGTGTTGGGTCCTACCACCATCCTCAGCATGCCCCAAGGCAGACAGTATCAGTTCATATGACACTGTAGGAAATGTCTGGTGAAAGATTTGCTGGCACTCTTTCTGCTACTGTTATCGTAGTAGCTAGTATCACATGTCACTCACTAATGAAACTAGTATATGAAAGCTATGAAGACACATGTGAGAGATTCAATATGTGTCATCATTAGATCTACTCAGCTTAACCCAATTTGGCCTAGCCAGTATACAGAAGAATATCAGTTAGAGGTCTCCAGACAATATGTGGCCCGTCTTCTGCTCCTCTGTGGTAGTAAAAGTGTTTCAAACTTGGGACTTTCAGCTAGATTACAAGATTACATGAACAGAAGTCAATCTGTTTTATAAATTAGGATGCAAGTATGTACTAGTTTACTACCTGTGCCATATGAGCCGTCTCCTTTAGAATACAACTGTCTTATCTCTGGAGCTGTTTCCTGACCTCATCTCTCGTTTCTTCCCCTGGGCAAGGTGGGTGCTATCAGGATAACCTCACGCATGGGCAGTCTGTGTTCAGGACAGCTAAATACTAGTGTCTGGATGAAAGTCCAGAGTTGAGCTTATGTCATGCTGCCTATGCCAGTGTACAATCTCACCCATTCTGTATGCTCATGCCAGAAACCCATATTAGGCAATGCTTTGTGTTGTGTATGGGAGTGTGGGGTGGGAGTGTGGAGTGAGTTTGTACTCACCTTGTGACCACTGATCACTCTGGAATGCCACCAATTGCCAATAGCTACAGACACACCTACTACCCTTGGAGTTTGTATAACACCCTGCCCACTGGAAGGCATGTTTCTGCTATCACTGCACTTTTGTGTGAGCGAAATCGGTATGTAGAGGAGGTTGAGTGAAGGATAATATTGGTGGTTTCCTGCACATTCCAAAGACACAAGTTACTGGGCAGTGAATACCCTTCAGCATACTATGTCTTGCAGTAAGTAACTGCCAGCCTTGAAAGCAAGTACAAAAGTCGATGTGAGGATCACAAAAGGAAATCAGTCCGCTCTTCTCCAGACAGTATCACTTGACCACCTTGTGATCACTGCAGATAAATATTTTTCCAATGACACCCAGTGATTTACTTCAAGATACATGGTAGTATCCTTGTTTGAAGGGTGTTTGACCAGGTGTGGGTGTCAAGCTCATGGACCGACCACTAGTGGCATGCTAGACAAACATCTCACCTCCAATCAGAGTGGTGACTGAAACCTGGAACATGCCTTGGAGAGATAATGGGCATGTTTTGCAACACAGCATATTTTGTGTAGTCAGATGTATTCATATTCAGCTCAAGGTGATTGCTATGTGTACCTTCTGTCTAACAACACTGGAACACCACTGTTATCCAATTCACAGCTTCAATGGCCTCAGTTTTCTGACTTTGCGAGATTCCAGCATTCCAGATGAAAGTGAAGTGTTGGTATTGGAGTGCTTCGTTTGGTCACAAACTGCATACTTGGCGTTCCATGTTCCCTGCTGCCCAGTGTTGCAGAGCGTAACGGCTAACATTCCAGTGGCTTATTATTTGCAGTTTGTAACTTGAACACAGGAAGTAGTTCAGAACTACCCAGAGGAGGCAGGGCTTCTGTTGCCGTTCTTGGTATACAGTAGGATTATTATATTTGGAAGTCGTGATGGCTGACTCCGTCCAGAAAATTAGTCAAATATGCTGCAAGAGGAGGTTTGGAGTTGGCATACGTTGTGTGGATACTTATTTTGGTGACCAATATGTAGCAAGCCGTGTTGAGTCACACATTAGTGGAATACCAGCCTGTGTACCAGGGCTCAAAGAATGTGGGGGACGTTTTGTGTGCAAGCACACACATTCTATCAGAGTGTGATGTTGCTTGCGAGAGCTCACTTTGAATAATCGTGACAATTAGTGAAGCCTGTTTACAAGCAAACAAAGTACACATATCTGCAACTGTAGTTCAAGCCAAGAATGTTGGACTTAAAATCACCTATTGTCCTGCTGCGGTTTTTTGTAATTCCTTGCATGACCACCTGCATGTTGCAGGCTTCACAAACACTTTCATGATGTTAGTAAAAATACCATGTTCTCTACCATAGCTTTACCTGCATAGTCACACATTTCCAAGGGTAGTTGAAAGAGGGCCTGAGTCAGTGAGATCTTACCGATCCTTATTATCGTGCAACTACAAGGTTTGTTGAGTATAGCAACAGTATGATGAGCCCAACTTAAAATTTCCATCAAGCTCTGACAATTCCCAAAAACATAAAGCCATTGTTTTTTCTTTTTGCAAACTTCTTTGGGGTTCTTGTGTTTTTTTTGTTGCCTAGTTGAACAATTGATGTGAGTTGCATGCTATTTCTTGGTTCTATGACGGTACCAACGTAACTATTAGCCAAAAATGTATCAGTAATTGAAGTTGAGCTTCGAATCTTCGGTGGAGTTGGAGCTCAACCTCAATCATTGATAACCACACCACAAGACCTTGAGTCCTGAAAGCTGAAGCTGTAAAGTGTTGCAAACAACAGGTGTGGGGATGGTACACATGGGAAGAAGTAGATGTGTTCTGATTTGTATGTACTATATGGGAAAAAGTAGATGTGTTTTGCCGATATGGAGTTGTCACTCGACACTGATGAATTGTAGCAGGCAATTATTGTTTTGGTACTATACCACTTGAAGAAAGCGTCTTCTGACATAACTCAGAAGTTTACTGCAAGGTACAATGACTGTGGGTGATTGTGGGTGATTGTGCCCCCACGCCTTATATTTTGTGGGGGCAACTGGCAAGGTACAATGTATCACTGATGTGTTGCCTGTCACAAAGCAAAAGACTCACCATACGCCAATACACCAAAGAGTGGGTTTGCACATACCATGCATTCTTTGTGTTGTGGAATGTGGAGTGCAGTGTACAGAGGGGAGTAGAACAAGGATGTTTCTCCTCTCTTGGGATTTACCTGCCTTCTCTCCGTCTCTTAGCCCGCTACAAAGTTGAGGTGGGTGGATCTCCATATGAAGCTGTGGCCTACTACCACCATGCTATCTCCCTGGACCCTGCTAAAGGTAAGCCTGTGGGCATGGGTGGGACTTGAGAGAGCTATTATTGGCTCTAAGTGGATGACATGGGCTCTCACCCACGCATGCTTGGGCAGCTTTCCCAAGTACATGGTTTGTGGCTCTAATGTGATGAAAGTTCCTTTGTTGGACATTGATGAGCCTGACCTACTTCCTGCTTCTTCAGCTTTCACCCTCACAGTAGGAAGAATGGTGACAGCAAGTAACAGAACAATACTCTTCATAGCTCAGTATACGACTACTGTTGTTTGGACATGGCTAAGAGGGGTTCTCAACAGTAGTCGGGGTGTCATGACCCTCATTTCTATGCTACTGTAGTCTAGTGGTCACAGAACCAAACAGCTGCTGAGAACTTTCCCCACTAATGTGTCATACAAAGCAAGTTGTGCTGCATGGCCAGTTGGCATAAGCTTCTGTTCTGGAGCCGCTACTTTGATATCATCTGAGTAGTTGTTTGAGGCTTGAAGTCCCTCTCAACACACCACAGATGCCAGTTAGGTTTATCCCCCATCACATCTGTGCTTCTGTTGTTTCTAGGAGGAAGACGCTAATTGGAATGCTTTCATTGTGCAGATGGCATAAAATTCCATGAAATTCTGATTGAAAGTGTGCAGGAACATTTCAAATTTGGGCTGAGAACTTATATTTCTGGTATAGAAAGTGTACACAATTACAAACATTTCTTGGTGCAATGAGGTTGTTGACATATCACATAGCCTCATTCCCAGGTCTTCCTATTTTTCAAGCAGTTTTTGATCACTTTCAGTACGCCAAAAAAGGAGAAAGAAGGCCTTGGTGTATCATGAATGGCTTCAGTGAATACCTACATGGACAGAAGGGGAGAGGGATCCAATTGATCTAGGCAGTCTTCTGTGATAGCGTCCATCCAACTGTTACAGTCTGACATCGTATTACTTATTATTCAGGACAGGCTTACACAAAACTCAGACTGGAGAACTACCCTCTGGCTGTACTTGATATAGAATTTACTTGGCTTTCCCCCTCCATTTTTGGGATGATGGTTGCCTGGGAACTTACTGGTATGATGCACGTCATGTGTGAGTGTTTCTCTCCAGGCACAGCCTTCAACCAGCTAGCAGCCCTGGCTGGAGACAAGAATGAATACCTGGATGCAGTCTATTACTACCTGCGTAGGTATGTACTACCCTCGATTAGTCCTTACACATATTTCATTTGCTAAGCAGCATACATCACCTATGACACATTTCTGGCTTGCTGTAATTGTTGGATATAAGCATAGTATTCTGAAATGTGTGTAGCTATAGGAGGTGTGTATATATACACTGGGAGTGATGTGACATGATTCACGAAGCATGCAAAATGACAGCTTTTCTTGTTGTATTTAAATGTCATTTGATGTGTCCGTGTTTTGAGCATATACAAGATGGCCCCAGTCTGTATTTTAGAAGAGTCAGGTGTACTGAATTTGATTTTGATAATGCAAATCGGATTTATTGCTGACCAACATGTGTGCAGCTTGTGTCCATATGTTCACAATTGCTAATTTGTGTTCCTGGATAAATTCAAACTACACTTTGCTGCTAGTAGTACACAATAGGCTGAGTCAGCACCTATGTTGTCCCTGGGACCTAATACTATTGAATGAGCGGTGTGGTCATTAACACTGGTGCAGATGTTACTTGTATAACATGCACTCACTCTTTCTGTAACTATGTTTTATGTGTACACAACTCGATATCTGATTAATATTGGTTACGCTATCTACAAGGTCTATGCAACAGAAGTCTTACTAGGCCAGACTGCCTTTCCTGCGGGCTTGGTGGTGGGATCCCTGACTCACGTTCTGTGTCACCAACAAAGGGGCTTCCAGGAGGCGGTCTGTGAAACTCAATCCATCTTGTGGCACAAGATTAAGGCCACTGACAGTCACCCATTGTCAACTGAAACCATGAGCTGTCTGGGCCACAATTGAGTCCTTGCAATCCCTTGTTACCCACTGTTGCCAGATTGTGGTCATCAGTGGAGATTGTAGAGATTAAAGGGCCATTTTTTAAACTGCTTGTTTCCGCTAGTACTGTGAAGCTAGTCCGCTGAGCAAAGACCATTTCTCTTACTCGTTGGAAGTTGGGTGCCCCACCCTTAACTTTTGGTGAGTGAGACAAATGGTCTAGCTTGGTCTTGATGCTTGGACAGTAAGTGTCATTCAAGGAGTACTCTAGCTAGGATTGAGAGTTGGTTGTGGGTCTTAAGGATGTTGAGTCCTTGATTGTATGTTTCTTCAAGGGCTGGAGTCTGGAATGCACGAAAATTGCTGCTTGTTGTTTGGAATGAAGAACGCATATACAAAACACGTTCTCTTGCCTCTCCCCTGTCTATTTAGGTGCACACTGATGTTGCTCACATAATGAAAACTCGATATATTGGTTACGCTAGAGACTACCCAGGCCTTCTCCATCTGTTTTTGCATACAGTAAATGAATAATGATGGTGGTAAAGCCTGTAAATGAGACTAAGTTTGGGGTAGATTCCCCAATGCTACTTTCTCATGGCTGGCCCATTGTTTACAGTACCGGAAACTATGCTACAAATTGGTTGTCTTGCCTATCTCTTGCTGACACAATTAACTGCTTGCCTTACTTGTTCCTTGGCAAATGCAACTGTATTGTTGGCTGATAGGTAACTTTGTGAAGCACTCCTTTGAGAAGATCCATAATACAGTGGGGAGAGGCAAAGTTCACTGCGATCCATGTTGCGGTTACATCATCTTATTAAACATTCATTAGAGACTACCGAACCAACAAAGGCAAAGATGTTCACCACATTTTATAAGATCAGAGAAAAAAAAGGAAAAAAAGTAGTGTGTTCCCTGACCCCAGCCTACCCCAAACCCTACCCCTACCCCTTTCCCTTCACCATGTGGCCAACAAGCCACTTAAAACAATCAGCACACTGTATGGTCTAATGTATTTAATAAATGGCAGCACGATGGATTACAACAAGGTACGCAACGGATTATAGACGAACATATAATAAGACGACGTAACCGCAACACGGATCGTGGTGAACTCAGCCTCTCCCTAATACAGTGTACTCTCGGGTGTGTTGTATTATTGTTAGGCTGAAGAAGCCCAAAATGTGAAATCATTGCAACTAATTGTGAGGGAGAGAAGGGCAGAGTGTAGCTATCAAGAGTACACTGTACTGTTGGTGGCAATTGATGGTTGTGTGTCCGGCGCAGTCAGATGTAACCAATATTGTCATGATGAACTTGTCCGCTGGTTGTGGGTGCACAATTTGTCAGTATTCACTATTGAGTATGAGGTAGCTGGAGGTACCCTTAACATTTCTGCTTTCCCAGTATGACTACCCCTCACCCTTTTGAGGGGTCAGAGGCAAACCTGCAGCGCATATTTGACAAAAACAAAGACCAACTGGAAGCCCTTCAGTCCAAGGCAGAATACACCAAGGAACCCAACATCAGGTATGTTATATAATGTTTTGTAGGACATCAGTTCTTTTCCCTTGTGTTCTTGATGTGTGGGAACTGTCTCATCTGTCTCCAGAGATTTCAATCGGAGGATTCTTCTTGTGCAGTTTCTTCACCTGCAGCACATGCTTCAGCCAGGCACAAGGTGATTGACACAGCAAATGCACGTATAAATGTGTGTTTGCCCTGGTGGTTCTCACCTCCAGGTATGGTAGAGGGGGGAAGCCTAGTAGAATGCAATGGTGTACAGGTTACCGAGGTGGTCTCATTAGCTCCTGTATGTTGTGGCATATTCCATTGTGTTTTTGTGGCATTTCGTTATAAAGCACCATCATAAAATAGAAAGCTGTAGGTGGTACAGGTAGAAAGAGGGTGGACATAGGGGGGCTGTTGTGATCCATCCCTGATGTCCTAAAGCATGAGTGGTATCACATTGAAGCTGCCTTGTGAACTTTTCGTCCTCCTGCCTACATTACAAGAAAAAGCCACAAGATCCTTTGTTGTGCATCATCCCTGTTGATGTCAAGGCATACAACCAGATCTCCCAGACCTCCCTTCTCTGTATTTGCAATTCCGGAAGCAATCAAATATACTGGAGGTGGTGAAAGCCTGTGAATGAGACTATGAGTGAGTGGTCACATAGACTATGAACTTAAGATGGTGTCACTGCTGTAGTGTGTGTAATGTGCTTTGTAGTCATCTCAGTGGCTCTGCGCTCTTGCTGCCTCTCTCTTGCTGCAGCTGTGCTTCCCTGAAGTTTGAGATGACATGTGCTGTTCAGCATGCAAAAATTTCGCTTTCTTTGGCCCACTTTAGTTACTGCTATTGGCTGCTTGGTTATTGATGGAGGTGAAAGCGACAAACTAAGTACAGCAACTACATAGCTGTGTACAGCTTGTGGGAATGCTGTGCTTGCTAGTACTTGGTAGACTGCAAAGCTGCCTCATGAGTATGGATGCCTTCTGTGTTGACTGAGACGAGGGAAACATTTCATTCAGAATTCCGTCTGCCAACATGATAACAATAAGTTAGGGTTCATCATTCTTGCGTCCTTTTTGAGTACGCTGGTATAACCACATCCTAAGATACTCACCATCTTTGTGACCTAGTTTACCATATGAGTGGTAGAGTTAATTGATGTGGTAAGCTGAAAAGCTTAGAGGGTGTTAGGGGCCATGTCCATACTCGTTATTGTGAAAGAGGCAGTCATAGTTGGTCGGTCACTGTATCAAATTCCTTCATGTTGACTGCCAGTCTGCACCCATGGCCCTTGGTTTAACCTATAGACAGAACTTGCAGGAGTGTGGTGTATTTTGTCAAGCAGTAATAAGTCCCATTCAAAGGGAATCCTTGCTAACTTAATTTTGCTGCCCACAACAGCTGGATCAGTTTCAAGGCCCATTTGAAAAAACCAATTTTTTAAATGGACGTGGGAAACAGGCCTGAGGTCAGCTGGCCTTTCGTTGATGAGCAGTGCACCAGGCGAAATAAGCACCACTGACCATGACATTGTACTCAGACTGGATGTTGGTTGTGCTGTCTGGTCTGGGAATTTCATTACGTGAATCCTTTCCACATTCTAATCTTCAGTTTACATCTTCTGCTGCACTCCTCCCGTACCCACATACACACACACCCTACTGCACCTTCTCTCCTGTAGGTCTGCCTCTGAAGACGACCTGGCTAAACTGTGTGAAGGTGTCATCAACCGTCTGGATGAATGTCTCAACTATGATCTGCAAGTCTTTGAAGACACCTGCTCAGAGAGGGCCTTGACTGCTGTAAAGGGAGGGGAAGGTCAAGAACGTGTGGTGGTACCGCTAGACTCTCTGGCCTGCCTCCCCTCAGATTTACTGCTCAAGCTTTCAGCTCTCTCCATCCTTCCCTCGCACTCGCTCCGATTACAAGGTGTGTATAACACGTGTCTTTAGGAAGTGCAATGGTCAAATGCATGAAACACATTCATAGAAGGTTTTTTAAAGCTTCATCACATGATAGTGTTGTTATCAGTTGCCATGGTGGGAACAATTAATGGCGGCTGCTCTTGTAGTCATTACCAGTACTCACACAATAAAAGTGCATCACATTAAGTTGGCCCTTCACAGTGGTAGCATGTCCACTGTCTGCTTTGTACTTCATGTTG
Source organism: Agelas oroides (assembly GCA_949130485.1). Classification (NCBI taxonomy): domain Eukaryota; kingdom Metazoa; phylum Porifera; class Demospongiae; order Agelasida; family Agelasidae; genus Agelas; species Agelas oroides. The sequence goes on from OX422198.1 coordinate 3,502,909, forward strand.
TGAGTTACATTTCCTGTTGGTGGACATTTACTAAAACTGCATGACTTGAATGTGCTAATATCTGGAAAGTACATGGCATGAACTGACTTACAGAACCCAGTGTCTGTAAATTACGGTGGCCCTGGAGTGCAATAAATTCGGTTCACAGCTCGTTCTAAAGCTCAATTCACAGCTCGATTCACAGGTTCATAGCTCGATTCGCAGACCTGAAGCTCGATTCGTAGCTCGGTTCGTAGCTCGATTCGGAGTAGCAAATTAGTTACAGGCTCTGCCCAACTTTGCTCGCGCGCCTTGGGGAGAATAGGCGAACCATGCGCTGCGAATGCAAGTGACACCCTACTCTACAACACGCATGGGAGCTGAGGAAAGTATACATGCTATGAGCAACCAGAAGGGAGGAAGTAAAGAATTTAGTGAATGTACTCAGTTACCCAGGTTTCTCCTTATCAAGAGCAAGATTGAGTATTGGTAGGAGACTGACGGGTAAATCATACTGTCACCATGCATTTGTAAATAACACTTGTTTTGTTTTATGGGCCACCAGGCCTTTTATAGAGACGTGACTTGTAGCTAGTGACAGAAATCATGCACATCAGTATATGCTAGTTTACAACTTAAAACTATATAGATAGATGTGTGGTTTCTGGTGATATCATTGAGCACATTGCATCTGCAAGTGAAGAAGCTAATGCCTAACTCCTTGCTTACTATGCGGACCATTTTTATAAAGGGCATGTCTCCATGAGGGGGCTTATACACATGAAAACAAGACTATTTACAGGCTTATTTCACAAAATGTGATGACACGCACCTAACCCTTATGGATTTCCTTGAATGACCTACCCCATCAGTCTCCAACCACGAGTTGATCTTCCTCTCACTAAGCAGAAGAAACCTGTCAAACAAACTCAGCTGTACGCTTTTCCCATCCAACTACCCATTAGTCTCGCGTAGTATCTCTAGGGTTGGGTCTGGCCACTCGAGATTAGTAGATGTCCATATTGGAAAGCTACCCTTTCCTCAGTTCCCGTGCCTGTTGAAGATTCATAGTTAGCTCGCCCCAACTCGCACAAATTTGTCAACAAAGCAGCAAACTAGTTGCTGCCTGTAGAGTTGTAGAGGTGGGCCGAGTGTTGCTTGTATTCGCAGCATGGAGACTCTAGTTAGCCTAGCCTCCCCACGGGTGAACACGAAGCTGGGCGGGACCTGGGCCGGCTACTCTGCGAATTGAGCTACGAATCGGGCTACAAACCAAGCTACGAATCAAGCTATGAACCAAGCGACGAATCGAGCTTCAGGTCTGCGAATCGAGCTTCGGACATGTGAATCGAGCTTCAGGTCTGTGAATCGAGCTTCGGACATGTGAATCAAGCTTCAGGTCTGTGAATCGAGCTATGAACCTGTGAATCGAGCTGTGAATTGAGCTTTAGAACGAGCTGTGAACCGAACTTATTGCACTCATTACCGTAATAAATATATCCATGAAATGCATGACATTCAGACAGGACTGCAATCAGCTGTGTATCAGCTTGTGAGCCTTGCCATGGACATCACTCCACTGGCTTAGACTGTTGAGCAAGTGCTGCAGCTTCACTCTGACCACAACTGTGAATGTAATTAGAATGTCAATATTCTGATGAAGGATAGCAGTTATGCACAACAGCACTTATTGTTTTAAGTTCATCGCTTGTTGGTGTGCTCATGCAGTACCCAATGCGTCCTCCAAAGCATTGGTATAATCGCTTAGTCCCACATCATTTGAATTCTCCTCTTAGGCACATATGTGTTTATACTCATACTGTGTGTTGGTGCATACAGTAAAAGGGAAGCTTTTTTGTTTGTGCTCTTGTACTACTGTGTCAAGCTGTACGCTCAGGTCAAGGTTGGTAGGACATGTACAGACACACACCCTCCTTCCCCCACTCCCATCCTTCCTCACCTCTGTAGGATCCACGTACACCCCTGCAGCCACTGCATTTGCACTTGCTGTGTTCTCCCAGCTTCTGTACCACTCTCACCGACGCCTGGCACACCTACTGCTGCACACCCTTCAGATAAAGACTCAAGACTCAGACACAAGCAGTAGTGTGCTCCCAGTAGGCAGTGAGAAGGGAACAAATATACAAACCAAACTGCCTGACTTGGATCAACTGATTGAAAATGATGAAAGTATGCTGGAGGTTTTGGTGAGGCAACTTGGAATGGAGCCTCTTGCAAAAGAGTTTGATGGTAGTAATGCGAACCATAGTGATTTAAAGAAAGACAGTGGACAGCATCTGGACACTAAGGAAGTGAGGACCGAGGTTAAGGAGCCAGCTGGAGGTCCACCAGTTGAACAGAATATTTCTAAAAAGAATCAGAGAAAGCAGCGGCTACGCAAGATAATGCATTCCAGGAGACGCAAACGGTCAGGCTGCAATGCCTCCTCAAGCAGTGAGGAGGAGGAAACAGACAGCAGTGGAAGTGACAGTGAAAAGGGGAGTGCAAGTGACGGTTCCACTCTCTCAAGGTCTTCCAGTGAAGGGCGCCTCTCTGTGTTCTCAGAAAGCCTTGGGGAGGACGATCTAGAAATGTTGGAAAGTCTAAGTGAATCTGGTAGCTCATCAGAAGAAGAAAATTCAGCTACACTCACCATGCTGGCTTCTCCTTCACACCCTCAAAGGAATACGTCTCCTTCTTTCACACCTAAAAAGAGTTCTGATGGAACCAAACCTCCAAGCCTTTTGCCTCAACCCAGTGAGCATTCGATGGGCCCCCCAAAAAAGGACAGACTGGCTGCCAAATCCTCCCTTCCTTCCTTTAAAGAAAGGATCCCACAGTCACCTGGCAACTCAACTTCCAAATTGTTGGCACATATCCCACAACAGCAGAAAGCAGACACTGCCAAGCTGCATTCCGAAGATGATATTTTGCTACAGCAGGTGCTAGATGAGACAAGACTCCAAAGTGCAGTGCACCTAGTGTGCAGTGTAGCCGCTGAGGAAAGCTACCTGATGATCCTCAAGATGTTTGCTGATTGGTTGCAGTCATACCCTGTTGTCATTGTTACATGCTACCAGGTAAGCCACTGTGTGATTGGTTGCAGTCATACCCTGTTGTCATTGTTACATGCTGCCAGGTAAGCCACTGTGTGTATTTTGACATGCAGCATGCTTCTATGGCTTGCCTTAGTCTTATCAGGGTGACAGAAAAATTGAGTTAAGGTACAAGGTTTCCGTTGTCTGTGACCTCTCATGTCTCTTCTGCTACCCTTCGCTTAGAGTTCTTCAGTGATATGGTCCAGGCTGGCAGCTCTTCTCAACTTCCTACCCACAGAGGACCAGCTGAAGAGTACAGGTAATTATAACATGCATCTTGGCACATACCATTAGCCTGGTTACTGTAAACAATCCAAGTGGGAAAGCCTGGAAATGAGACTGCCTTCTAGTTGTAAGTTCTTTCTAGGCTTGGGAAGTAAACCTCTTGGCAGTATTTGCTATTATATTAACTTTCCATTCTTGTGTGCCCCCCCCCCCCCCCCCCTCCACACACACACCTTAAGGGCTAGGGCTAGAAGAGGGGAGTAGTGACAGTGGTATTGACAGGCGTGGACAGTGTACTGCACTTGTGGAGGACATGGCCCTGAGGGGGTTCTCTCCTCTAGTCCGTGCCCAGGAGACCCTCCGGTTTAACTCGGCAAATACAAACTCAAAACAGAAGCAGGTATGTAAACATGTTACTGTATGCATGCATACATGCACATACACATGTACATGAATGCACATGAATGCACACACATACACACCACATGCATACACACCACACACACACCCACACACACACACACACACCCACACCCACACACACACACATGCACACACACACACACACAACACACACACACACACACACACACACACACACACGCAAACACAAACACACACACACATGCATACATGTAACACATGTACACGTACACACATACAAATGTACACATACACACATACAAATATACACAAACACACACCACACATAGGCTTCGATCAGAATTTGCTGCCTTCATAGGTTTGGACAGTATGTTGCAAATGTTACGGTAAGTGCTGTAACCTGGTGTACTGAATACATACATGTAACAGTGTAGTTACTTCATGTTCAACTTCATGGGTTCTATATAGAAGTCTTTAATTGTAGGTATACCACAGTGGTAGATACACATAGGTCATACTGTGTGCTTAATCACAGTCAAGGCCAGACTGTGGGCACATACACACATACGTTTTTGTATGTTGCTAGAGGCAGTGGCTAATTCAGCTGCAGATCATGGAGGTACGTAGCCTTGTTCCCCATGCCCTGGCCTGCTTTTTGCAATGAGAAGTAGGCTAGGGTCCTGGGAGTGAGACTACATGGAGGTGTGTTTGGGGCAACCTTGACTTGGTGTACATTAATGCAGAACTACATGTGTCAGCCATAGTTTCTTTTGGTTAGGAATTTCGTGATCTTGTAGTGGGAGAAGTGACTTACATAGTTACAACTACAAAACATTAGAAACTCAAGAGATCTGGGGAAGGTCACCATACCCTCTCTTCTAGGTTTGGGGTCTGGGAGTGCTGCTAGTGACTTAAAGTTGTTTGAGATGTGCTGACCCTTAATATATGTAATTGACTGCTGACGTTTTTGTGTGCTTACCTTATGTCGGATATTTGGGGCGAGCCTGAGTGAGCCCCACACTAGTGTGACTGCATTGCGCATGTGCGTGTGTATGTTTGTTTGCTTGCTTGCTTGTGGGCACTTATCGTAGATTTCAAATGAGCGTATTTAAACACGCCCCATGGCCACATGCACTTCAGCTTAGTGAGACAGATGGTAAGCAGAGATTCAGTTCATGATTTGACTGCCTGACAGCTGCACTAGGTGACAAACCCTGTTGCTAATACTGCATGTGTCATGGTTTGTGTGCCGCTCGCTCAGGCATGCCCCACAATGATCAAACATCTCCCTAGTTAGGTATGTTTGTTGGTGTTGCCAGTCCTTCTCTGCATAAACACTATAGCTACAGGCTTGTAGCCAGGATTTTCAGAAGGGAGTTGCATAGATGTCTGTTGTGCACGTGCATGTGCATGCATGTGTAAGCATGCAAGATCTGTGGGGTCTGGGCGCATATTTCCCCAGCAAATTTAGAAAAATTGGATGCTCTGAGATTGCTTCTGAGATCATTTTGGGAAAGAAGCAGAGCTGTAGTAGCTACATGGTCTGCAGAGTATTGCATCTAGTTTTTAGCTGTATTTCATTCATGCATGGACATTTGCCAAGCCAGCTGACATTGAATTTCCTTGAGAGAAGGTAGTTGGCAGAACAGCAGTTGGGGTGACAGCTGGTGCAACCAGAAAGAATTCAGAAAATATGTCAGAAGGAAGAGCGTCAACCTTAATATGACAGAAAGATAACAGGATACTATAATAGATGTTTCTCAGTTTGTGAAAAAAGATCATATACTCCAGGCTGTTCAGTTGCCACTTCATTGTTGGTGGTGATTTACTAGAAGGACAACCGATAAACTCTTGAGCGCCCAAAATGGCAGTTTATTTACACACATTTAGACCTTTCATCGTATGCTTACGTGCATGCGTTCCAGGTGGTCCTCAATAGCAAATGTGGTGCAGAGCAGTAACAAAACATGTTTGGATGGCGATGATTCTCAATAGCATTGACGCTGGTGGACCACTTACAAACAGTAGGGTATTTAAAATGAGTAACTAGGTAGTGAATAAAATCTTTTGGAGGCCAAAAGGAGGGTTTGAGCGAACCCCTCAACATTCCCCCCCTTGCCTATGGGCCTGAGCTGGTAGAAAACGTGTGAGTTAAATAACAGTGTTTCTAAACAGATGGCATTCATCCAGCTATTGTAGGATGTTATACACATGTTGGAACTGGTAGTGAGGGATAGCCTATCACAGTATTTACAGAATGAGCCCTGCCCCCTCTAGACTGTCCCCTCCTTCACCTGGGATAGTTCCACAAGGCGATTCATTGGACCTGCGCAGAAGACAAAAGTAGAGAGTGAAGTGATAGTAGCAGCTCACAGAAAGGATGAGCAACAGGTATGAGCATACATCTAATAAGAGTAAGAGTCAATTGGTGGAAGTAAGGTTAGGCTACAGGGACCAGCCATACTCAGGTGGGTTAAGGCAGGCTTTTATTGTAGACAAGCACTGTTGAGACTACTGACCACAGAAAGTTTATGGCGTATTTTGCAGACAAGAAGTACACCAGTAGCTTTTGTTTTGTATCCTGTTATTGTATTGTGGTTGATGATGTAAACAAACAAATTGGTTTCCATGGAAATGCCCCACCCTCTCGTAAACAACGTCCACTAATTAAGACTGCCTTAACACTATTTCAGCCTACGCGGTGCCGAATATTCCTTATAACTAGGCAAAGTTGGTACTGTTCGAATGCTCTTCACACACAGAATTCAGAACTAACTGGAAATTGGGTATGGTTAGTTCACATCACGGGTAAATCGACAAAAATGCCTTGGAATACGCAAAAATAGCAGCTAATTATAAATTCTACTAACTCTCCTGCTCTTAAGAAGCAGCAGGGACCGTCTCTCCAGTCGGATTATGAAGGATGCATGATAGTTGTTCCTGTTTACCGGTGTTACACACCGAGTTCTCTCAAATTCGGCACTGCGTCTGGCTGCTGAGGTCGGCTACTAAACGAACGGGCTCGTGCCTTTTCCCCATTTCTTGTTTCCAGAAACACAAAACTCTTCATCCAGTCGTAGCCCTGCTGCGAGTTAGACATGTCTAGTTCACAATCAGCAATAGCAAACCTATACAGTACAGATTAACAGCCATAACACTGCTAGCAAAGCTAAGAAGCCTTCACACAGCAGCCATTCAGTCTCCGTAAATTGTAATGAAACGTCCACGAATTATGGTGATACCTTCGCATACTTCCATATCACGAACAATACATTTGGAGCCCGCCTTAACCCACCTGAGTAATATAGTGTCTGGATTGTGAACGTATGCCGCCAGTATCCTGTCAGTAGGTCAATAGGTTTAATGTCATTCTTAAGAAATTGATGGCCTGGGACCAAGACTAAAAGAACTTACCAACACTCAGAGGCAAGGCAAAAACCAGGAAACCAACAATGAAGAAAAATGGCTGAGTGGAACCTACATGGCAAGGGTAGAAACCATTAAGTTACCTTTTCCACTCCAGGCCCAACTGAATCGTTCCAAGCTGATGAAGGCAATGGCACATCAACGGCTTCAGGTAAGCCATAGAGTAACATTTGCTACAGTCGTAGAATAATTTGATTCAGTGTCATCGCACTGCCATAATACCAGTACTCTTTCCTATAAGAACAGTGCACAACTGACTTATCTGAGGGCGTGGCCAGCAACTGTGTTTGTACTCTATTGCCCACAGTGTAACGGTCCTCTGTGTTTGTACTCTATTGCCCACAGTGTAACGGTCCTCTGTGTTTGTACTCTATTGCCCACAGTGTAACGGTCCTCTGTGTTTGTACTCTATTGCCCACAGTGTAACGGTCCTCTGTGTTTGTACTCTATTGCCCACAGTGTAACGGTCCTCTGTGTTTGTACTCTATTGCCCACAGTGTAACGGTCCTCTGTGTTTGTACTCTATTGCCCACAGTGTAACGGTCCTCTGTGTTTGTACTCTATTGCCCACAGTGTAACGGTCCTCTGTGTTTGTACTCTATTGCCCACAGTGTAACGGTCCTCTGTGTTTGTACTCTATTGCCCACAGTTTAGTTGTTCTCTCTTTGCCTGGCTTGGTTCTCATGCAGTGCTCTTTAAAACTTGGTGACCATTTCAAATATGCCTTTGCAACTTGGCCCACATGCAAAATAGCTGCATGTACACATGCAAAAATTGTTTGAATGTCCAATATTGCTAATCTATATCCCTGTCTTGACCCTCAGTCTGAAGTTGCAACTCTGGCAGAGGCTAGTGCAAAGAAACAGGCAGCCATTTTCACTCCCTACCTCCTTCCTGATGCCCCATCCCTGTGTTCAGGTCTACATATCATCAAGAAGCTTCTCAAGACAGAAAAGTTTGTAATCATCATCACAAAATCTGGTATGTACATGTACAAACATGTCCGTTGCTAAAACTGGTAGCTACTTTTGTTCATCACATACAGCTTGTATATCAGCCTGTAGTTCATTGTATGTGGGTGGTACGAGCTGGTAGCATAAGCCATTAAACACTAGTTAGAGAAATTGCAGTGTGAATTTGAAAGTCTGGGAGGTACAACTAGCTCACATAAAGGAGTGGAGTATGCAGTTTTATTTTATATTCCATGCTTTAGCGACTCCATTCCTAGGCATGGGAATGAGACTATTACATATAACAGTCTTGTCTTGTATACCATTTATGTGTGTTTTGCTATTGTTGTTATAGTAATTGAGATGTTAGACGGCATGAAGAAGGGGAAAGAGAACTATGCTGCAAGAGAGGCCATCAAGTTTCTGGAGAGAGAGCTACAGAGTGGAAATAAGTTCATCAGAGCCCAGAAATTCCATGAAACACTTCAGCCAGGGAAAAGAAAGCCAGCAAAGATGGATACTCAAGCATGGTATGCCTTTACTATAGATGGCTTCATGACATATACCCTTCAGACACACCTACACTGTAAAAAGGTTTAGGTTACTCAACCATATTTTGGTCACCTCAGTTGCATTCCTTTTGTGTGCGTGACACGTAAAGTTCAAGGAATGCTTACAAGTTGAAAGAGTTTTAGTTGAGATGCTTCCCTCTTTTGTTAATTATATAAGTTAGTATATCCTTTCAGAAAGCCTGAGGTTTGTTGTTTCTTTCATTGATCTTACACATCTGCCCCTGGATAGTTCCTTGGTTGCATGGTTGTGGTAGTAATGCCAGGAATTAATGTAGCCAAATAGGTCTCCTGAAAAAAGAGATGAGCTAATGTAACTAATGAAAAAGCTCCTCAATGAACCTTCAAGAAAACCTATTTGGTAGCATTCCTTAGTACACTCTGACGCAACTGAGACAACCTAAAAATGTGGTTGAAGTAACCCAAGTGTTTTGCAGTGTAACCTTTTTTTTTTAAAGGACATGGAATTTGTTGAATGTTTGTTCACTCTATTGTAGCATCATGACATGCCAGCACCGGTACTCAACAGCAGTGGACTATATCACAGTCCATATAGTTAAGCTCCATTAACAACAGTGGAAGAAATGCCAAATTGTGTTGCAACATGTTTTTCTTGTACAATCACGTAAACAGTACAAAAAAGTGTAATAGATCACTGATTGGATGAGCAGCAGTGCAAAAGTGTAATAGTCAGGGTTCACGCTAGGCCTTTAGTGGATGGTTTTGTACCATTTGGTTAATTGCAGCATCATTTATATGAGGTGAATTTAGGTAAGAGCACCCACCATTTGGATCACTTCCTAAACCCTGTCCATATATAGCAGTTACTATCTTGGCTTCCAACCATTTCAATAGCGGTGTGTAGATGGGATGTTTTATATGCTTTTTGGGAGTAGATTTGTAGTGAGAACCCTGGTAATAGCTGTCAGCTGATTGGTTGAAAAACAGACTGTCAACAGTGCAAAAGTGTAATAGCTCACTGACTGGTCAGTGACTTTAGCAACAATTTGCTGTAAACTATACAGTGTACTGTAAACTCATATTGCATAAACTATACAGTGTACTGTAAACTCATATTGCATAAACTATACAGTGTACTGTAAACTCATATTGCATAAACTTGCCTATCACATGCTCATACTTATTGTAGTGTACTGTCAACTTGGCAAGGTTTATAATTAGCAATCAATAGCATGTTTCCTTCTATAATTTGGGATTAATCAATCCCAAATTGTACTCGAAACATGCTATTACTAATAGCGTTTATGGATTAATGGTTGTGCATATACACAGCATTCATTGCTGGCTAAATAGTTATTGTTCTTGTGTTTTGCAGGCATTTCAATTGCTTCACAGACTCTGCAATTTATTTCAACCAAACCTATGCTGACAAAGGCAGCAGCAGGGGCGTGGCGACTCTCCTCCTTGACAGCCAGTTGATGAACCTGCTGGATGATCCAGAACAGCAGGAAGAACAGCCACAACTAGCCAAAGCCATCCAGCAGGCCCAAGATGGAGGAGTCGAGATCAGTACAATGTTAGGGTTCTATACCACCTGGAAATCTCAAAACTCCAGGGTGGTTAAGAGCTCACAGGGCACATGCTAGCTACATGTAATGTTGTAAGGAGAAGACATGAACTCATCAGCCAGTATGTGCAGTGATGATGGGCACATGAGGGCTGCACAAAGAAGCCTGCATGATGGAGTTTCTATCAAATGAAACTGTGTTAATAACCTCTATTGCTTGTATGATTATGTATAATATATCACATTAATCACAGAGCTCTGAGACAGACTTTACTATAACTCGTCCTCCTTGTAGTATTCTGGAGGGCAGGATCTATGTGTACATGTGGGGTGCCGGGCAACTGTAGTGCAGTATTAGCTCACTGACTGTTTGTGCAGTGAGTGCATGTGCAATTCAGTGGCGGATTTAGGGGGTGCAAATGCACCCCCCTTTGGCGGCTAGTAATGTATTTTGCGTACATAACTGCACGAGTCCATCAAATGATTATGCAGCAGTGGCATGCAGCAACAATAACCAGGCACAGTTACACACTCACGTATCAATTCCTTACTGATCTCCAGACGTTTGACTAGGCCTAGAGTTGCTTCGAGATATTCAGTTCGGCCTTCCAGCTATTTTATGAATACGTTTACGTGCCGAAAGTGGGCGTGGCAACCCAAAAAATTTCGGCCGCGCTTCGCGCGCCAGTTACTGAACCCCCCTTTCTAAATTTCTAGATCTGCAATTGGTCATAATATGTAAGCCAGATAGATCATTGTGTCTTTTTCTTTGATCAACCAGTGAGTGATCACACTTTTGACAGTTCTGTGAATAACTCTGAATGCAGTCTCGTTCCCAGACACAGGCACGAGATTATATATAGCCGGCCGGGAAAGTCAATTTTGTCGGAACGAGACTAGGTAGGCCGAGGGACATGTCTCGTTAAAAACCGGAAAAGCATGACATGTCTTTGATGTAGTCTTTCATTGTATTGTTGCCTTTGCGTGCGGCGTGCCCGTCCCTGCTCGACGAGCTGCTACGTGATGATGGCAAGTCAGTCACCGATAAATCGGATTGTGTTTGATTGCCAAAAGTATGGCGCCAATATCGAGGTTTCTAAGAATGGCTTACAAGCCACAGTGAGGAGAGTAAGGAATGTTGGAGTTGGCGGTGGCATAGCGATTACGAACCGTCCACTGCAGATCTTCCCGGAAAGGTTTGAGATTACGGTGAAGGGAACAGTTGCGTATCCGTACTCACTGGCCATTGGAGTGGCAGTACTTGAGTAAGTTCCTCTCTAGATCTCGCACAGACCAGCAGTTCCTTGAACTGAAAGCTTCCAGTACCATATGTCCCAAAAGATTGCTCTTGCAAATGTAAAGCGAGTACCTCTTCCATGCAACAATGTAAGGATGACCCACTTGCAATAGGTAGTTACTACTAATCAGGGTAGAAGCCAGCCCAGCTGTTTGAAATAGCTCCCAAGTAGCCTCATTCCCAGGCAAGCACCCTGGGAACGAAGCTAAGCTCCAAAATGAGTTTGAGAGGTGGTGAAGTTGATTTGTAGTTTTGCTTCCCTCCTGCTGACACAAACCTAAATAGCTACTGAGAAAAAAAAAACTGTATAATTGAATGCAGCAAATGGTGGCTGGTCACATGATCAAAAATCCCTCTTGGTACAGAAAAAGTGAAAACAAACAAACAGAGAAATTGAATTCATGTTACAGTGAAACCCCGCTTAATGGACACCCCTCAACAGCGGACATCCACGATATAACGGACAATTCCGAAAGTCCCAACTGTCCTTCCATTCACTACAATACTTAAAATGCAACCCCTTAATAGCGGACACTCCTCTACTCCATATAACGGACAGTTTACGCACTCCCAATTGTACGTAAACAATACTTAATGTCCCCGATTTAGTGGACACTCGCTGACCTTTTCAGCAAGATTGTCCAGCATTGCTGCTGGAGTTAACGACTTGATATTATATTAGCGCTGTTACTTGTAGTACTAGCCTATGCTTAGCCTTCCCCGCCAGCGTGCAGCAAGGGAAAGCTCTAAAAACATAGCCATGTCATGCTCAACAACCCAATTATGCAGTACCACGCCTACTGGAAATTTACCGGAGGCCCCTGAGTTAGGGATACTTTGCTATAAGGAACAAAATGTTGGTTCCCAAGTGGCTGCCATATCGTAGATGGCCCTCCCTCATTTTTAAGGTAGGGCTGAGTGCATCCTGAAACCTCTGCTGCTATCTAGGGTGTTTAGAACCTGGGGCCTCTTAGGCCACAGTCCAGTGCTTGTAGCATTCATGCATCGTCATTGTTTACCAGAAAATGGGTTTTACAGCAGTAGAAAATGTAGAAACTGTCCTTTACTTAGCTACCATGAATCTTCTCTATATTCACTGTTTGCAGAAACTTTCAGAACATGTCTGTACATTGATTGGAATGTAGCTAGCAGGCAAAATGATGAATCGAATCAAGATGTGATTTGTTGATTGCTTATAATTATGCATACAAAAAGAAGCTTATAATAGCTACTTGCATAGGTAAGATACTCTGTTGTCAACAGTGTAAGAGTCCTTGCTCATAATTACTCCAAGAAAAATCTGTTGTTCACAATAGTGTGAAATGATCAGGCATTCGGGTGTGCATTCCAGGTAGCTATGAAGATTGAAACTGAATGGAAGGTCTAATTGACACAGAAAATGTACACGTTATGTCATAAAGTCAAACATTTAACTACTGTTCATGGCACAATCAGCGGTAGAGACCCTTGTGACTTTGTCACACAACCTTGAGGATGTGCAACTGTATGTGATATGCCTCAGAATGGCCAGATCAAATGAAAATACCAGTTAATTGATTGGTGGTTAGTCGCAGACAAGCCAAAGAGACAGTGCATAATAAACAATCTGCAGATGAGAGAAGAAGATCATCTGGTAACCACAATGATCCAAACTTATAATCCTCAGGACATCTGCATTTCAGAACTGCGATAACCTTTTATGCAGTTGATGCATAGCCTCAGTACAAGATATTCGTCAGATTTCATCTCATAGTAATTGGAAAATAGATTCTGAGCAGAGACATGGGAGCAAGTCTATACTTGATACAAGTATATAGGTGACTCATTCACAGACGTTTTGTGCCGGTTATACTAATCATGGTTGTAATTAGCCTCATTCCCAGGCTTGTTTTTGAATGGGCCTGAGAACAAGGCTAGGTTGTAATTAACATGATTTGTGCTAGCTTCTTTGGCTGTCAGCAATTATCTCATACCAATGTCTATTCTAATCACTGCTTCTAAAAACGCTGTCACAATTATTTGTTGCACACTTGTGATCAGTTTCTAAGACAGCTGTCTAAACACTAAATTGTGCCTGTGCATGTATTGTTGATGTGCACTAAACACTTTTATGTTTGGCATGGTTTCGTACCTAGGTAAGTCACAGCAATAGTAACTACTACTAAACCACCTTCTTGTTTTAATCACATGGTGGGTTATCATGTTAGTGGTTACAAACAGGTTACTATAGCTGTATAGATCCACTGAGTATACATAACAGGCCAAGTAAAGTTGATCAGCTGCTATGACGTCACCTAGTTGGGATGCAATCTCACAGGCCAGACAGTCACACTTCTGTGTGTATTCATGAGACTAAGTATACTGACTCAGTTGAGCCTCCTGCACGTTTTAATCATTTGAAATGCAGGCTGTATTAGCATTTTGTGTGCAGTTCCCTGCATTTCATGCATGAATATTGTATTTTGTCTCTATAGTCCTCTTGAGGAGTTGCCACATCTAATAAATGACCTGGTTAGTCCGTACCATTTCTGGGTCAACAACCATGTTTATATTCAGAACTCTGAAACTGAAAATGCAGTCCTGACTGGAACTTGTGATCTGAAATTATTCAGGTAAAGTTAATTAAAGCTGCTCAGTTCAGAGTGGTATTGCAAGAGCAAAGTAGTGGTCATAATAGAATGAAGTACCTGCAGGAGAACTGTGCTAGCTGAATTCTCTGCCACGTAATCAAGCATGTTATTTTGCTGCATGTCTCTCATGCTACAAGTTCTATATAATTAGCCCAGAAGAAGTGGTACGTAGAAGGTAGTGCCATGTGGTGATGTCATCAAATGGGCCTATAGTGAAGTGTGAAATGAATTTATAACAACATTACTTGAAAAGAAACCTGCTTAGTAAACACTGCCAATTGAGTTCTAGATAGAGAGCATTAGTTTTTGCTTATTTGCGAAGCATTAAAATTGAATGTTTTCTGGGGGAATTTTCAAAGAAATGCTGCACACAAGTAAATGCCTTAGGTTGTCCGCCTACAGCTTACCTGGCAGTATAATTGAGCGAGTGAGTTTCGTTCCAAACAAAGGGCTGTTTTATTAATTGATTTCACCTTTCACTATGGCAGCTCATATATTTATGTCATTCACTAGCATTGTTTGCTGTATATCTCTCATGCTACAAGTTCTATATGCATTAGCCCAGAAGAAGTTTGCTGCCCTGCATATACCAGTAAATTAACCTCCTCTGTCATTATGTACCTGAATAGTGAAGAACTTATGAGTGGATTGTTTTTGTGTATATTGTGTTTCGGTATCATCTTTTATAGGTGGGAGATGAGTTGGGATAACCTTTGATGGAAATGTCATTTCGCTGTTCATTAAAAACAGAAAAAGGGAGCAATTTCGATTTGAAGCCAGAAAGAACTTGTTTGGTTTTGTTCATGTGCAGGGAATGCACACAGGAGTTGAATTAGTCAGTGCCTCTGGAAACCCAGTTACCCATACAGAAGTTGATGTAGCAGACCTTAGAGCTCATGTCACTCATTTGACTCATAACCTTGAGTTGAAAACACTCGACATTGAAGAGAAAAACCGTTCGGAGCAACAACTACAATACCAGCTACAACAAAAGCAAGCACTACTAGCCTCAACACAGAGAGAGCTGAAGCAAGCTCAGCAACGAATTGTAGACCTGGAGATGCGGTTGCGTTCAGCAGCTCAACAAGCTTCCATGACCCATGCAGCTGAGTTCTGGCAAGTACCTCGGCAGCAAGTGATACTTAACATGAACAACATACTGGGGACAGGAGGGTAGGGATATGTGGTGGAAGGGAAGTTCTGTGAGCAGCCAGTTGCCGTCAAATGCCTGCATGATTTGATCTGAGAGCCAGAGTTTGTTGCCCTCATTCGCACAGAAATCTCAATCATGGCACAAATCAGGCACCCAAACCTAGTACTGTTCATAGCTGCTGTAATGGATGATGAAGGTGACCCTCTCATTATTTTTGAGCTGCTTGACACAAGTCTCCGAAGTGCCTACCAACGGCAACTTCTAGTGGAGTCAAGCAAACTGAAAATCTTTCGTGATGTAGCCTGTGCTCTCCACTACCTCCACCAACACCAGCATGGCACCATCATACACAGAGATGTCAGCTCTGCTAGTGTCCTTTTAGAGGCAAGACACAACAATCAGTGGAAAGCGAAACTCTCAGACTTTGGCTCTGCTAAGCTGGCCAGAGAAGCTCAAACAATGGGTCCTGGATCACCAGTGTATTCAGCCCCTGAGGTTCGTACTGATGTAACTACTCTGGTACAGTCTTCCAAAATTGACATTTATAGCTTTGGAATTATGGTGTGTGAAGTGATGATCAGCCGATTTCCAAGTAATGAGCGTCTTCCTGGTATGTTACTTCAACTACAAGAGCGATGGAGTGATGTCGGACGGATAGTGACCTCTTGCATTGCAAATGATCCTTTGGATCGCTCTGCAATTGGCCATGTGCTTCACCAAATTGACACCTTAATAGCATTTTAGATGCCAAAATTGACTGTACACTAGTATAATAAATTTTGTATGTAGTATATAGCTACTATATAGTGGCTTGCACTTCTATAAACTTACCAATACTATTTTTATGGATCCTTCCCGACTTTGCATTATGTAACTACTCAATTACTCAGGCTAATGCAGATATTGACAATT
Source organism: Agelas oroides (assembly GCA_949130485.1). Taxonomy (NCBI): domain Eukaryota; kingdom Metazoa; phylum Porifera; class Demospongiae; order Agelasida; family Agelasidae; genus Agelas; species Agelas oroides. The sequence goes on from OX422198.1 coordinate 3,519,060, forward strand.
CAGTTGAGAGGTTTGTTGTAATTACTAAATCCACCATGAGTAATTATAATGGTGTGCTGAGGGAGTAAGTAGCTACAGTTATGGGCTGCTTCAACATATATAACTTCCCCGTCGTCAGTTAACAGCTGCCTCACTGTGATGGAGTCCAGGATCCACACGTCCTCTAACCAGTGACCATCTCCATGTATTCCATGTCTAACTCACTGACATTGTATTACAAACCAGGTTCACTGCTAGCATGTTACCCACACTATTGCATGGTGTTGTCCCCCTGACAGGCTGTTCTGCAGCCATCACTCACCATGGATCACTATAGCTAGGTTGGCATACTGTACACTCATGACAAATTTAGTAGGACTTGTACAGATGTGCACATTCTTTCCTCCATATCTCACCAATCCACCTACATCCCTGCAGCCATTATAAATTTGCACTTGCATTCAGTCCACGCATCACATACAAGCAGTAATATGCTCAAATGGGGCAAATTATTGAGCCAGAACTATGCTGGAAATTTTGGTAAAGCAACCTGGACTGCATGGATCCTCTTGTAAAAGAGTTTGATGCCGTACTGCTCACCATTGTGAGTTACGCATGGGGAGACAATGGACAGCATCTGGACACCCAGGAACTGAGGTTAATGCCATGAACTCTGCAAGCACTCAATGAATGTCCTCACCTGATACGACCTCCATGAATAGAAGTATAAATGTCAACAACTGTACCTTAGCTACAAAAACATGCGATCTCATTCCGGCCAGACAACTCCTCATTATATCACCCCTCTAGCTCGCCATCAAACTTTTCTTAGCTAAGGTTTTGCTGCTATGCCCTAGTGCTGTGAATGAATGCCTGGGAACGGGGCTAAGCACCACCCACCTAATTTCTCAACTCGACTATGGCTATATACTATGGGTGGCGGAGAAACTTCAAATCCTGCCTACGAGGCGTTCCGTAAGCATTCTGCGGATCTGCTCATGGCCGGCCATACAGGACCCCGAGGCACAATCAGCAGAGAGCTCTGGAGGCTTCTAAAGAGAAGGGCGCATCAAGCTGGCTCTGATCCCTCCCTATTGCGCTTTTAGAGATGCCCTCTGTCTCAGGTATGGGTGGCGACCACCACATCTGCCATCAAACTGTGTCTGTGGCAAGCAATACACCATTGAACATGCCCTGAGCTGTGCCTGTGGTGGTCTTCCTTCAATTAGGCACAATGAACTTTGGGACATAACAGCACAACTCCTTACTGAAACATGCCATGGTGTTGGAATCGAACCACCCCTACAGCCACTAGAGGATGAACAGCTCAGGCACAGAACAGCTAACAGAGAGGATGGTGCTCAGTGAACTTCTGGGGATGCGACCGACAAAATGCATTTTTTGATGTCAGGGTATTTAACCCATACGCACCGAGTCACCGCGGCACCACTCTGGTTCAATGCTACAGAAGAAATGAGCAAGAAAAGAAGCGCGCATATGAGGACTGAGAGTGAGAGAAGTAGAGCATGGTTCCTTCGTCTGGAGGGATGGGCCCAATTGCAACTGTGGTCTACAAACGGATTGCCACCCTCATCGCAGAGAAACGCGACCAGCCTTACAGCAGAATTCTATTTTGGATTCGCTGCAAACTCAGCTTCTCACTACTGTGCTCTGCCATTATGTGCATCAGAGGATCAAGGTCCTCATACCATCACCCAGCTGGTATGATTGGGGAAGCCATTGATCTCACCTGCTCGGAGGGCAGAATCGTGTCCTCACAATAGGGAACAGACATTTAGACCTACCTGTTCACACCACAACCATTGTAACCTTTATCTTCTCGTTGTTTTATTTTTCATTTTCTATACATCATTTATACGTGTACTTTGACCTCTGCAATTACACTCTTTCGTCGACAGGTCCTGGCGTGGGAGCTGTATGCGGAGTCCCTGCATCAATACGCGACGCCGCCAATAACACGATGTAGTCTCGGATTGAGACTAAACACGATGCACGAGAGAGGCAAGAGGACCTCAGACCATAGATAGTAGAGTGACAGGGATTGGAAACTTCCGTTAACGCCTAATTACCACCGCCTATCCGGGTTAGGACTGGCCTGGTCAATGTAGCATAGAGATGCATGATGATAGACATATACCTGTGTTTATGTAGGCTAGATACATACATTTGGTTCTTGATTTTCTCCAAATGAACTGACACAATGGTTTTTACATGTTTGGTGATGTATTATATATAGCCAGAGTTTTTTGCCTTCTAAAAGACTAGCTAAAGTGTAAAAATGGTCATGACTTCTCCGTTTGTAACTCACATGGGACTCCTAGCCGAATCAAAATACTACTTGATGGGCACACAATAATCACTACTGAACTGATTTAAGTGACAAGTTTAGTCTCAAGTACCTTCTCTTGGCTGGTACAGGTACAGAACTGTACCCCATCCAAAATCAGCTGTCGCAACCTATTAAGTCAAAGACTAATGACAGAACAACCCAGAATCATAAGAAAATAGTCTAGGGGCATGGCACTGGCACTGTACAATGTCCTCCAAAAGTTTCTAGCATACAACTTATATCACTGAGGAATTAGAGGTACAGAAAGGTCTACTATCAGTACAGCTAGCTCATTCAACCATAAATATTGAATTATTTAAGATTTCTGCTTCCTACTGGCTAAAAGCATTGGATTCTGCCATGCTTCAGAAAGTTAGCTCAACTTGTTGTAAGGCTAGAATCTGTTTACTTGCTTCACTGTGCCCTCTTTGAAAAAATCATCCCCAAAGCTATGGCTGCACCAGCACTTGACCAGTAGTTTGACACCCATTTGACACTTCCAAGGGCGTTAATAACCTAACCCGGATGGTTAACTATAGGCACTATATAGAATAGCACAAATACAAAGAGAGTGTTGATTGAGTTTCCAATCCCTGTCACTCTAGTCTCTACTATCTATGCTCAGACCTGCTGGCGGGTGTGGGTTCACGGATTGCGGTGGATCCGGGAGCTTTTGACGCGTTTCTTTCCGTGCTCACCAAGCGCTCGAGCTCTTCGATGAGTGATCTCTGTGGGAGGATGAAGGATACTTACAGTAAGTCAGTGGGACAAGCAGGTTTGGACTGAGTAGAGTAGGAATCTTGAATATCATGTTGCTAAACTAGGGTACATGCATCATCGCGGCGGGAAGCCTCGCGCGCAAAGCAGAGCCTGGCCACTACAGTGACAGACTGAAATCCTGAAGGTCCTTGAACAGTAGCTTGAGCTGGCCTTCATGGAAAGCCAGTGTTTGGGTTTCCTTCATTAAAGGCCATCAGTTTGTTCCCCTGTCAAAATTTTGAGGACCTCTGTGAAATGGTGACCCTGGTCCCCCATTTTCCCAGTAAATTGATGACCCCATTGGGAAAATGGGGAGCCCTTGCTTCTTCCGCTGCATGAATTTTCCGCAAGTGTTTCGTACCCGAATCTCGGCTTGTCTATATCGAACCTGTTCTACGAAATTCCCTGCATTTGTTTGCATGGATGTCAGCACTGTTTGAGGCCTGTTGTATAATAGGTGAGAATGTGTCAGGCGATAATTGATCCAGAGGCTGGGGTGGTGGATAGTGAAAGTATCCACTCAGGCAATGTGCCTGTACAGTCAATCCACCGCAGGCCCATAGCCGGGATCTCCATTCATATCTAAAGCAGCGTATCCAACGATGAGAGAGAGAAAGACAGCTGGAGTTGGCTGAGGCCTCTAGCATGGCTGTTATAAGCAGACTTGCTTCTGGTCCTCTGCTGTGGGTCCAGTGGCTCATTGGTAAGAGCGTCTGACTAGTAGCCTCGTTCCCAGGCTGTTCTCGCCTCCAGTTTTTGATCGCATACATGGGCGTTTTGTTACAGCACAACACGCAATTCACGATGAAGCAAGCTTGATGTCCGTTTAACTTGGGGGCCTGCTCAGGCGGACTACACTACTCTACTAGCCATGCTGCTTTATTGTAACATAGGTAGGCGAGTAGTCCTAGACTCGACTACCTATATACGACAGTAATGAGCTCACAATGCAGGGAAGAGTAATGCTACCACAACTCACGGTACATGCACTGCGAGCATAGATGCCCCCATGAACCACCCAAAAGGAAATAATGTGATAGTAATAATTACTGCCACATTGTTTTTACTGAAAATAAACGGCAGCAAGTCAAGTGTATTCAAGGTCTAAAAATAAGTCCACATGTACAACTGTGTAATACAAAGTTGAGCAAAGTAACATGGAACCAATCAGTCCAGTCAGCATTGAATGGTATGTTTCAGACAGAGCAATAGTAGCTGAAATGGTATAAAAATAATCTGTTGTTTCACTCTCAGGGTTCATTCAATGTACCATGAAACACCAATTGAGGGGCCTGAAGCCAAAAAGTTAAATTTTCAGACATCCAGGAGGCATTCAAGGTCCAATTTCCATCCACTGTAATCATTTCACAGTGTACCTCTCGTGCCATTCAAAGTGCATTCCCAAACGCACAGAAGAAGCGGTTGGGCAAAGAGTGTAATACGTTCGTAGTTGGAGTGGAGCAGTCACTATCACAGCAACCCACATATGCACTGGATGTACATGAGATGCTGGCAGCTGAACAGTTGAAGAACCAACAGGTTACTGTGAAAGTAAAGGAATTAGAAATGAGGGTCCATGAAATGAAATGCCAGGTAGCAATGGTTCACAAAGTGGAATGCCAAGGTCATCAACTAGAATGCCAGGCAGCTGCTGGAACACAAGAATCTCTGTCACCACCTGTTTTTGACAACCTTTTCCAGTAAATAGATAGCTTGCTGCAGAGAGGCGATCATGTTCTGAATGGACTAAATACAACTGAACACATGGATGAGTTCTCGCTTTCCAGCATAGCAAGTGAATTTCAAAGCCTTGCACCAGATGTATACTCCTTGTTTGAACAACTTGACATGTACATCGCCACTTCACATCAGAAGAGGAAGTGACACTTGAGCAACGCAAAATGGTGACATCGCTCTCCACTCTTCTTAATGCAAGATCACGGCAGGCAAAGGGGCTACAACTTAGTCTCATGCTTGTGACACGAGCTACCAGCAAGCTGGTACATCACCTGCATAAAAAATATTTAATGATGTGAATTTCACATTCTGTCTGTACATCATCACTTACATATATGTAGGCAATGACAACCCTATAAACCGTGCTGGAATACGCATGTCCTACTGGGCCACATGGGGATACCTAAGGCAGCTTACTGCAGAGGCCAACTACCTAGAAGCAGTCAAAGTTGGAAGGTGGTTATGGGTCTATGACAACCTGAACATGCACCAGACTGTATGTTACGAGCGAGAAGGTACAACTATACATAACTTATCTTTTTACTTTATTTATCACCAATTACAATCAATTAAAATTTCAGATAAGTATTCTACAATGCTGAACATGACTGCCAGGATAGCAGTATCAATTCAAAACCTACCGGACGAAGACTTCGACTGGAATGACAGCACCCCTTCACATGATGTGAATGACCTCACCATCAATGACATTCTTCCAAGTGCCGCTGATGCTGCAGCCCCAAAAGCCAACAACAAATTTTTTCACTTGTGTCTCTTGTGTATAGTGTCATAAAGAAAGCTCTGAGATCATCCGGTGCCAATGCCACACAAAAGCATATTGAAGAGGTCTCTTTGGCTGCACTCTTTTCTTGCAGCCAAGAAAGCAGACAGAGAGTATGGTGTCTCACAACAATCTGGGAGGCACACAGTAAGAGAAGCTATAACTGATATAACCAAGATGGCCGAACATTTGACTGAGCACCAGGTCACAACAGTGATGTCAAGCCATACCACTCCTCCTTTTCATGATGCCACTGAAGATGGATGGAAAAAAACTTACCAAGTCTAATTAGTTAGACCAGTCTCCTACTCCCACTGCAGAAGCAGATGCAACAAGTGACCTGCAAGGTGAATCCGGTGAAATTGATGCATTGTATGATGTGTTGTAACGGTTTATTCCCACTTTGTCAACTTCCCACTTTGTCAATTCCCATTTGGTCAATGTTGACAAAGTGGGAATTGATGAAGTGGGAAGATTTACCATTTTATATACTTCTAACCACTGTTATAGATCAGTGAATTTTTTAGTGCATCAGTCAAATCTACTGTCAGGAGATGACAAAACTGTATGGTGCCCCTAGGTGTGATGAAACAGCTGTCAATTTAAACTTTAAGTCATCGCTCTATCGCAGCAGGCTTCAGAGGTTTCCAACATTGCCTCAAATACGAGAAGAGATTGACTTCAGGGGAGAGTGGACTCAAACAGCCCATGAGGAGGACTTCCTTCTAGTGGACACTGGGCAAAATGATCAAAACTGCCTTGTTCCCTTTGCAACAGTTGGCAATTTAGAGAAGTTCTGCGAAGCTGAAACCATCTATATAGATAGAACTTTCAAGGCCAGCCCACAGTTGTTCTATCAGCTCTTCACAGTACATGCTGTGTATAATGGCCAGCACATCCGTCACACAGTCAACCGCATCCCAGCATCTAGTTCATATAGACAGCATCATTTTTTTCAAAATGTACTTTATCAATTCCCACTTCGTCAACTTCCCACTTTGTCAATTCCCACTTTGTCAACATTGACCAAATGGGAATTGACAAAGTGGGAATTGACAAAGTGGGAAGATACCTTAAGTTAATTTCCTGTTTCTGGTCCTACAAGTCACTTAAAAATGACCAGGCCACCAGGCCTTTTTTTTTTTTTTTTCTTTTTTTTTTCAGAAACCAAAGTGGAAAGAAAAAGGTGTACAAACAGCAAAATGCATCGTGGAGGGTGAGGTCTGGGGATAAGACTGCAAAATGCAGACCTAAGGAGAGAAGCTTGGATGGTGAAGCCACTGAGTGCAGGTTGTGTAAACACTGTGGTTGCATGTTGAATACTGATTACATCTGATTACGTAAGTCAAGTACCTCAGAGAAAATTGACCCGCACGCGGACCAGAAACAGGAAATTAACTTTGTGTGGCCTTAGAAGACAATACCTGAATGTGGAGGTATCTTCCCACTTCGTCAATTCCCACTTTGTCAATTCCCACTTCGTCAATTCCCATTTGGTCAACTTCCCACTTTGTCAATTCCCACTTTGTCAATTCCCATTTGGTCAATGTTGACAAAGTGGGAATTGACGAAATGGGAATTGACAAAGTGGGAAGTTGACGAAGTGGGAAGATTTACCATTGTATATACTTATAACCACTGTTATAGACCAGTGAATTTTTTAGTGCATCAGTGAGCTTCATGATAAGCACAACTTCAATGAAAACATTCATGGGATGGCACAGGAAGTTCAATGCAGTCATCAGTCGACCGCATCCCAACATCTACCAACTGGTAGATGTCATCAAAGGAGAACAAGCTCTAACTGATCTTGCAGCAGTCCAACTTGATGCTGGATCGCAGCCACCCAGGCAAAGGAGAAAGTACATTGCTGTAGACCAGCGTTTGAAACTTCTTTGTATAATAACTTTTACCTGTACAGTAGAGATATAATTTATGTGTATTTCTAGTTCATATGGACAGTATCACATTTTTCAATTATTAGATGGTAAATCTTCCCACTTCGTCAACTTCCCACTTTGTCAATTCCCATTTCGTCAATTCCCACTTTGTCAACATTGACCAAATGGGAATTGACAAAGTGGGAATTGACAAAGTGGGAAGTTGACCAAATGGGAATTGACGAAGTGGGAATTGACAAAGTGGGAATTGACGAAGTGGGAATAAACCAATGTGGACACATTTACACCCAGCACTGATGTATGTACTAGCATCCTTGAAGTTCAGCAGTCAGAGTCAGTCCTTTCCCACTGGGAAACAATTGCTAGCAGCATCCCTTCAAAGTACAAACTGTATAGCATTGAGCTACTGAAGGTCATCACTGCACTATGGATCTCAGTCCATGGACATTCATTTGCCAAGGAATGGACAATGAATTTCAGCGATCGAAGTATCAGAAAGGAATGAGAAAAACACTAAACTAATACAATAAGTAAATAACTATGTAGGCTTGTAGCTAACTTGTATTGTTATGAGTTTGTGTTCTTTTCAATGGTGTGGCTGTCTGCTGATGTGTGGTCGTGGCTGTCTCCTTTCTGTCTAGAGACGGATGCACGTAGTGTGGATCTGAAGGTTTGACATGCCTTGCAACGTAGAGGGTACTGGCCTCTATGCTCACATATGACATCGCAGTCCACCCTTCTGATAGTGCAGCTATAGCCCTTCCCGGTGGAATCAACAACTGGAGAGTTGTCCATGAACGCAATGGTATCTCCGTTTCCTCGTGCTCCTTTGATGCTTCCTCCACGCATCTGACAGATGGTGACGAACTTCTCCTCTGGATTCCCTGGACAAATAGTTGCCCGGTCTATGTCTTTGATCAGACCCGACAGCTCACTGTTGCTCGACAGAGGGGAAGAAAATTGGCTCAGGATGCTGCAGGCTTTCGGAATCTCCTTGTCGCCAACATAAACACTCCAACTGGCGTCGGGTTTCAAGATGACTGATTTTGTCACCTGACATAATCCGTTGCAGCCAACTTCCACCTTGTAATACTGAGAGTTCTCAGAACTAGTGGCCTTTTGCCAATGTTCTGGCAGGGAGATGGTGCTGTCATCCTCTGATGGTTTGGCCGAGAGTTGGGGGGCTCCAATGTTCTCTTTTTTGGCCTGCTGACGACGGCGTTCATCGTTCTTACGTCTGTCAAAGTGTGACCTTCCTCCTTTCTTCCTTCTCTTATGGTACCCCCTTCCATGAGGCTTGCAGTTGTTCTCCATCTACATATATATATAACATAGATGTGTAATGACTGCAGCTAGCAGTCAGCAAAAAATTGGGTAATACATGCAGATTCATACAGATTTGTGTCCAATGGTTATTTTCCCCCATTACACCCACTCATGCACTGCAGATATCATTATAGCAATCAGGATTAAGTCAGAACCTTCTGGAGAAAATCTTCACACAAGCTGGAACAACTTTCGGCTCAATTGTTGGTCATATAATTTGTTGGGCCTAACGACTGCATCTCATCAGGAGAGCAACTAGTTTGATATTCTCCCAACTTAGACGTTGTACACTAACACAACCAACTCAGATAATGTCTCAAATGCGTTTGTAGAGGCCTATAATCTCACACAAAGCTGATCAGTACAGGAACCACATGGGATACAAGGTGGCAAAACTGGCTGTCTGCCAAACGCACTCTTTACTGACAATGACACTGCTCAGTACTTATCTATACCAATTACCTGGAGACTTCTCTGGGGCGATTTCCAGCAAAACAGCTGCTCATGTACGTAAGTTCTTATACGGTCATACCCACTCGTTGCAATGAGGACGATTCTCCGTATACTCTCCGCGCATCCCTACCTTCACATCCATGGCGTCCTGTATTATCTATGACGCGGGTGGGGGGCGGTGCTCTCCGTGTACCATTTCCCCATTTCCTCTTTTCCCATTTCTCATTTCCCATTTCCCGTTCCTACTTTTAGAGTGGCCCCTCATTGAGTATGAGGGGCTTGGGTCTGGGCCCAGGCCATGGCCTGTTAAACGTGCAGGTCGGTGCACGTGGAAGGTGATCAGGGTGAGTTACAAACTTTCTAGGCTAACTGCAACTCGTTTAATAGTTATCTCGATGAATGAACTGGAATGGGCAGATAATAAACACTAACTAGGGGAATGCAGTTCATTGTGGGGCGAGCGTGAGGGAGTTGCATGGTGCGTTATAGTGTTTCATAGCACTACGGGACTAGTCTCGTGCCCAGACAATTTTTCGCACGCGGAGGGGAAAAATAGTCTGGTCAACTGCCTATTCAATTTTTGTTCCAAGCGCCACGTTCGTGGCGCTCCAATCAGATTGCTTCATGCGAATGACGTCACGTACCGCAATAGATATATGGCGACCAAAGAAGGGTACGCAGTTGAAGCGCTATGCAGGAGACTAAGCCAGGTAGAACCAGAGAACGACTGGCGAAGGAATGCCAGGACTTCTGTGAACGAGTGGTGTGTATTTCTGAGCTTGGAAACTGGCAGTGTTAAGTTCCTGAGCTCTCAAATGTCCATAAGATTGTCTCAGCATGCAGGGCTTTCTGAGATTGACAGAGGCTTCATGTTTTTTGAATCTTCGTTTCTTGGCTGTTTAGAGCTCTTTCGTAGTTTCAAGCTTTGTGTGACATCACAATACATATTTTAGAAGACATTGCGTCACCAATTTTTAAACCGCACGGAACAAAAATTGAATAGACAGTTGACCAGACTATTTTTCCCCTCCGCAAAAATAGTCTGGGCACGAGACTACTACGGGACTACCTTTTCCCACTTGCATACATCTTCCATAACAATAGTCTCATTCCCAGGTCTTCCCCACCTCTAACTGTAGCCTGTAAAACTGAAAGCTGGGAAAATGCCTGGGGAAGAGGCTAGGGTATCAAATGTATACCGGTGTTCATGGAGCAACATATCTTGGGTATGTGCTCATCTTGGGTTCGTTGTACACACTGTGTGTCATTACTGTGGGATGGTAGCTACCGCTGCAGGCAACAAAGTCTCCAAGGATTTGGAGTAGTCTCGCAAGCCAGACCCACTTCCGCAAAAATAGGGAATGGTCTGGTGAACAGCCGTGTCCCACAGCACTGCACAGTGCGGTCCAATCACGTTGCAGTATTTTGTCACATGACGCATTACATCACTAGTTGAGTAGGAATAGCAGTCTTGAAAATAGCAAAAGAGAGCTAGGACATCTTCTCCGCTACTGCAGGAGTTGTAATTGTTTGGCTTGCAAGACTACATTTGGAAGTTGCCTGAAGGGTTACATGTTAAGGATGAGAGTTCAAAATCTCAAGGATATTCCGTTGGTTTCTGTGACTCCAATTTATTCACATCATGGCACTGCCTCTTCAAGTGTCTATATTGGGGCACATACAGCTGTGGGATCAGGATTCTCATAGCTATGGAGTATGGAGTCAGGCCTTTTTTTGATGTAGTGTATATTGTCAGCCCTTACCCTGAGCACAATTACTGGAGTTGTGGTATGGAGTTTCAGAAGCTCTTCGCTAGCTGTTGTTCAGCGAGGGTTATTTGATTGAGACACTCAGGCCTCTCTGGTTCGAACTCTCACAAGCTAAACGCTCTGTATATCGAGCACTCTCTGAGTCACGAAGCACGCCGTTAATAGTCAGTCTCCGTCTTGCTAGTCGTGCCTCCCTTTCCTCACTGTTTTCAAGTCCCTGTTGCATTGATTCACCTTGTTCACCCTTTCTGTCCTGTAAGTCTTGTCTCTTAGGCAAGAGTGGCTACATATGAACCAATGTGCAATGTGTAAATATTGCATCGCGCACAAATAGGGCAGAATGTATATACGGAATACGCACGAATCATATATACACAAGACTTAAAAAACATTAAAAATGTAAAAAGATGTAGGGATGGCATGCCAAAAAGTATACAAACAAGGTAGGGATGATAGCATAAAAGCAAAGGTCAACATAAAGGCAATGCCCCATCCCTACATCTTTTTCACACTGCAGTTAGACAGCATGCTTGAAACCTAAACCTGCACCATCTGTGGAGTTAATATGCTGTAAATGAGCACCAACTACTTGAGTTTTTAAATACTACAGCACTTACTATATGACCATGCAGTCCTGCAGCTCACTTCAGCTCAGTGTCTAGGTTGTATAAGCGGTCCGTATACAATATTAAATGCCAACAAGGGTTCCACTGTTACTATACAAATAGCATGTCAGCATCAAAAGCTACCTGGTCGCTACATGCATAGCTTCCGACAAGGTACACATACACCACATACCCCATGCTGCTAGACTACACTGCAATCTGGACCCCAGACCCTTCTTGCCCTTTCGAAGGGTTTGGAGTCCAGAACCCAGGCCATGTGGGAGGAGGAAAGTGGCCTGAGAACAAGGTTACAGCTATGCCCTTCAAGAACTGCCAGTAAGGTTGTTGTACATTTTATAGAGACCTCCAATACACTGTCATAACTGCAGTGTGAAAAAGATGTAGGGATGGGGCATTGCCTTTATGTTGACCTTTGCTTTTATGCTATCATCCCTACCTTGTTTGTATACTTTTTGGCATGCCATCCCTACATCTTTTTACATTTTTAATGTTTTTTAAGTCTTGTTTCTGTACTTTTTTGATGTTAATCTCAGTTACAGTTAGACCTAAGCCTAAGAAGAATATTTCAAGTGTAACCACAACACCAGAACTTGAAACGGTGTTGACAGTTTAGTAGTAGTTCCAGGCATGTAATAATAATGAGTAATATAGCCAGCTAGAACCTGATAAAGGGCCAACCGCTCTCCCTACCAAACTTTGTGAAACCAATTTCATGATTCAGTTGTCATGACGACTGACCAGCTGCAGCACAGAAAACTATCATACTGACAACTGACCATCCTAGCTTCACTAAAGCGGTGAGTAGGCTATTTTTAGTGTAGCTACAAGTAGGTAGCGCCTTACCTACGTGGTGTTCATAAGCCTTGCCCAATGCCGCGGGGGGAAAAGTCCGTGCTAGCCATGCGTACTGCCCGCTGACAGCAGCCTCAGAGTGTTGTGAATGGCTTTTGTTGACCAGGGTGAATTTGAAGCTATGAAGACGCTGAGTAGTTGGGAAGCTGCGCGCTGTGATGAGCATCCGTTTTGTGCTAAAATCAAGGTGAGTACTTGAGCCGTTTTCGAGTTATCGTAATTTACAAAGTGGTCGGAATGGTCGGAACAAAGAAAGAAAGAAAGAAAGAAAGAAAGAATAACAAAAATGGCACTTTTGCTAGAGCACACTTTTACGTCTAGCTGTCTTCCACTTGGTTTTTAGCCACTTATATGAGTCTTGCTGATCACAAAGGCACTCAAAAAGGAAGCCTGGGCGCTTAAATAAGCTTTTAGCGTGTTTGTGGTGAAGTTATACGGCTTTTGCTTAAGTATTGCATATATTGCGCGTCGGCGCCATCCCTACATAGAGAGTCTACCGACTCTCTGATATAGACAATTTTCCGTTTTCACCACAAGTGCGAGCGCAGCAAGCCCCAATTAGACTCAGCTTAGGTAGCTAGTAGATCTACCTCCTCTGGTTGCCACTAAGTCTAATGGTGTTATCTTGGTGGTACTTTTGTCCCTTGTTACTTGTAACTCTTACTATGAATGCACTATTTGGGTAACTGTGATATGCTGGAAAATTTAAGACTGCAAGTTTGGGAGTGAAAAGAGCTAGCTTATCAAGAGACACATCAAGAGGTCCCACTTGTGTGTATTCATGGTGACATCCTTAGTCATAATTGGACTTGTGTGATTTTTGTGCGATGAAAGAGCTGTGCCAGACTACAGATTTTCGGCACCCATTTTTCCAAGCTTTGTTTGTGTGAGCCTATCTTTCAAGATATGTGTATTCCAGATGGTCAAGAGTTTGCACATGCAGTTTCCTAGACTATTGTTATTGCTCCTGTCTTCATGTAAGGCCACTCCAAATGAGACTATAGTTTCCCGTCCACCGCCCACCCCTTCCGGAGTGTACCGCACCATTTGACCATCAAAATTATCTGGAATGTCATCTAACACGCACTAGCATGTAGTAACAGTAGCAAACGTAGCTCTACTAGACTCGTGTAAAAGCAATCATAGCGCCAACATCGCCCGATTCAGTGGAACGCAAATGGTGTGAATGTGTTCTACAGCTCAAGGATGCGGACATTGTTTTCTTTCGCATGAATTTATATGTTCATTGTGCTTATAATGATGAGATTCATTGTAATAGTTAATGGTAATAGACCGCCCGCCCGCATGTAAAATGATAAAAGTCAGGACGGAAACTATAGTCTCATTTGGAGTGGCCTAAAAATGCAGTAAAAGTTGGGTCCAGGTGGTCAGATTCAAGCATCTGTAGTGCAAGAACACAGGTTGCTATCAAAACTGGAATCACACAAGATTAAACCTGTGCTTTTAGGAAGTAGTCACACCAAGGCGATCAGAATGTGGAGCTATGAGCCCCCAAGGTCAACCTTATTATGTTTCATTGTTTTGGTGCGCATAGGAAACGTTTTGCAACCATGTCTCCTGCATGGAAATTTCTGATCAAGATGTAAATGTGAATCAATTCCAGTGTGATTAGTGCTCAGTGATATTTATTAATCAGGAGTGTACGCACTTGTCAGAGAGTTCATAATTGCATTGTCTATTACTTTGCAGGAGTTTCGAATTCAGAAAATGGAGTACACTGACTGTGAAAGGTTAGTTGTTAAAACCATTATTGATACATGTGTGACCACTGCTGCATTTTATAATTAAAGTGTGTCTGTAACTGCATGTAGGCTGCAACACACGGAGAATATGGCAGTCTCAGGGAAGGTATCACTGAATGCTTTTGAGGAGGAGGAGTCACAGCAAGAAACAAGTCCTTTGCAAAACAAGATGAAATTGAGACCAAAGCAGTCTGCTCATGAAACCCGAGAATCTGGAAGAACAAACACACCAGAACGAGCTAAATGGTTGGCAATAGGGTATCAGTGCCAATATTGCTTCAAGATTTGCAGAAGTTTATATGGTCTTACGCAACACAAAAACAGAAAACACCAAACTAACTCTGGGGAAAGTTTACCTAGTGTAATAGAACACCGAGGAGTGCCTGATCGATCTGAGCTTTTGTACACGAAGCAATCTTCTAATCAGATGTCTGATATAAAACCTCACTCTGTGCAATCCGAAAATGGGGACACATTGACATCAGAAGATACGGGTACAGTATCAGAAGTGTTTGAAACAGGCACAGTTGTAGGTATTGAAACAGGATCAGTACAGACAGAAGAAACGAGCACACCACAACAAGTTGGAACTAGAAAGCTTCAATGTCAATATTGCTATAGAATTTGCAAGAATACAGCTGGTCTTATACTGCATGAAAGGTCTCACTTTGTTCACAACTGCAAGTTCTGTGATCAGGTCTTCTGCAACCCCAGCAACCTTCAGGAGCATGTTGCAGAGCACCACCCTGACCAAACAAACCATGCATTCAAGTGTGTCTACTGCTCCAAGAGCTTTCCTACTGACACAGCAGTGAAACAACATGTAGAATCATCCCACGACCTTGACAAACCTTACATGTGTGAGTGGTGTGGAAGGACATTCCGAAATAAGGCTTATCTCCCAGAGCATTTCAGGATTCACCAACAAATCCCCCATGAGTGTGAATTGTGTGGCAAAGTTTTCACATTACCCAGGTATCTCAAGAAACACATCGACAGGTCCCACAAGCAGTGAGCACCACCAAAAGCCTCTGATGAGCTCGACTTTGTGATTCACAATCCCAAGTTACATAACTTCTATGCTTTAAAGTTTACTGGTAGGTAACAAAAACAGTGATTTCACTCCCCGGATAATTGATTATCTTTTGGACGACTGTTTGTGACTTTTTTTTTTTTTTTTTCTACCCAGCTTTACCCATTTGTGTTTCCAGAGACTACTTCTAAAATGCCATTATTATACGCCCTCTATTTAACCCTGTGTGAGTCATTCTGTAAAACTTGAATTTTGGTATCATCTAATCACATGCTTTATTCGTGAAACGTGGCAGCATGGGCTGACGGGAACCAACTATCTCATAAAGAGAAGTATCTCAACTTCTGTGCATGGCGCCTGTACTGGAGATGTGCTGGTGTTTCATGATTAAGACCAACTGGTCTGGATTATATTATACTGCAGTTTTTTTCAGTTCACCTCCAGTATGTCTGCTCAGCATCCTCCAAGACCTCTCTCTGTTTTTGCTTACTGCAAGTGATCAAAAACTGGAGGTGGGAATGGCCTGGGAACAAGGCTAAACAATAATATTAAGGTAATCACTATACGTTTGCTGGTGTACAGCTTATGGGTTAGAAGTGTTCAAAGCCCATTTCAATCGACTGTCTATATATAGGGTGTAGATCATGGTCCAGTCATGCAAGCCACATGTACACTTCTATACATATGTGCTCCAAGGCCAAATGCGGTTTTCAGGCATGCCGAAGTGCAGGTCACTTGAATTGATGGTAGATTAGTAAATAAGTGGAAACTTCATTCCTATCGTTTGACACAAGAGCGCATAAGAATGGGTAGCTAGAGTAAGAGCGTGTAACTACATAAAATTTGAAACCGGGCGGAATTTACCGCCAGTACTAAAAATAGTAACACGCCCTACGCACGCTGCATTGACATAAGCCATTATGCATTGTTGCTAAGCACACACGTGACCGGGTGTTCTATATTTAGTATGGTTCAATAATTTTGCCCGGACTACGGGCTTCTATTGGAGTTACACGCTCTTACTCTAGCCGCCCGATCTTATGCGCTCTTGTTTGACATCATAATATGGGGTGTGCTTGCATTGTGAAAAACTTTGTGTGAAGCTAGCCTTGTTCCCAGGTTCTCCAGTGGGAATGAGGCTAGCGTGGAGCATGGAAAGAGAATGTTGTGTGTATACATGATGTACAACACTGTACTAATTATTTCAGTTACTGCATTTCAGGGTTGAGTGAGTCTGTATGTTTCTGAATCTTGGCATCCTTGACTTTGTCTGGTAGGGCAGGGTCTGTGAAATATTCTAAAACCAAAAGAATATAAAAGCCTTATTTCCAGTCCAACTACAGGTAACAAAACTGAGTGGGAACACAGTCATGTACCTAAAGGTTAACACACAATGTCTTCACTTTGCCGGGTAGCTGCACTTAGGCAGGTGTCAGTGTTAACCACCAGTACATGTCTGTGATATGAGCCATCTTACCAGAAGCAAATGTCCGAATGTTTTCAGGTCTTCTCAGGAGAGCATCACTGCACATAAGATAAAGAGGAGCAGGAAGTAAACTATGTATGCTTCTGGCTTTGATCACAAGGTCCTTTCTACCTGACAAAAGAGGATACCATAGCAGCAATCTCTGGATGCTTTCTCAAGTATTGCTCATTCTCAATCCTTGCCTTCACCTGCATTGTTAGTAAATGGAGAGATAGTAGGAGAGAGGGTGATGAGATGCAGGCATGTACCTCACAAATGAAAACAAAGGAACAGACTTGTTCATTGCTGGAATATTGAGAGTGCGAAGCTTTTGAGGATTACTGCCAAGCTGTTGGCCTCAAGCTGTGCTTCAATATCATTGGATAGTTTGCTATACGCACATACAAGTATGATGTAGAAGCCGAGTCTTCAGGAATGGGAACAGCAGCCATGGCCATTCCAGCTGCTGCTGCTGCTATGACTTCGTGTCTAAGGGTTTCATGATTGAAAATGACAGCTAGAAAACATATGGCTGGTAAAGGCTTAACAGCACAGTATTAAGAGTTACATAACAACTTATAAGCTACAAGTCTTTAATTTTGTTATATACTCAAAAAAAAAAGGATCTCTAATAATGGTCTCTTCACATCTTTCACTTGCATCCCATGTATGGTGCCTGACAGTCTCAGTTCTGTCAATTTGTCATCTTCCAAACTACCGATCTGTGCAGTAATCTTGCAAGCTAGACCCAAACAACGTACTTTAGCACAGGTTTCTTTCGGGATCAGATACAGTGAAGATAGGGTCTGGTGGTTTTCATGTGCACATGCAGTGCATTGAAAGTCATGACAAAAATGTTGCTGCATGAACACCATCTTTTGAAAGACAGCATCATGCAGTATATGCCCACTGTTTGAGTTGTAAGACGGACAATCAGTTTCAGACTGTGGATTTTGTCTGTTGTGTACAGAGTCAGTAGACACCAGAATTGTTATTTACTACAGAGAAATTTGACTGTGGCTGCCTCAGGTGTTGCTGAACATTGAACAGGCTTGTACACATCGATTAAATTTCATTGTGGACATCACCAGCTAATCATGAAGACTACTATACATTTAATTGATATCACTGGAATGCGCAGATCCTTGTCAATATAATGACCCATATCTGGAGTCTATGAAGTGTATGGTTCTCAAGACAAGTGTGCCCCCTTGGTGAGAGGTGCTTCAGAGGACAAGCAGGAAATGGCGTCACAAACAGGAGTGCCTCTAATTGCTGGACTGGAATGTGGAATGAAACAATGGACTGGAATGAACAATGGACTGGAATGATGGAATGGAAAATGGAATGGAACAGTGAACATACACATTTGCAGTTAAACTCGTGTATAACTGTTCATTCGAGGTTGAACTATACACCTGGTGTATCTCTAGGGCTGTTATCTCACCGCAGAAGCTTTATGAGCCAGTATGGCGTCGCCCACATGCTTCTATATCCAAGCAATGTACTGTAGCTAGCTCATCATTAGGTGTTTGTCACTGTAGTCTTGCAAAGCCAGACTCTCACACTAAAAAGAAGAGTCTGAGACTGCAGTTATCGAATATCTTTGTGGACAAAAATGAATTAGTGCTTGATCCTCGGGTCTCATCACTTCGATGTCTGTTTATGCACCTTGATCCTGGGTCACTCCTAGGTCTCACAACCTTAGTAGCAGCCGGCCCCCATGCATGGTAGCTAGTCTCCATGGACCCCAAGTTCTGACGGTGACATCTTGATACAAGACAAGGAAGAATGCTGGCAACACTGGACTTGTTCATGCACCCTCTGCGGTGATATAAGGGCCCTAGACACACAGTAGCTAGCTCAACCTTGATTGAATAGCGCCAGTTGCGCAAGTTGGCTGTAATTGTGTATATTCACCATGCCATGCCGTATTCCAGTCCATTGATTAGAGACACCCCCAAAACAGGTGATTTTATCTTGTATATCTAGTGGAAGTGAGAATGATAGTCAGGCACCATTTTTCAGGTGCCAGACACCGTAGCCAGTTTATTTCTAAGGTGGTAATAAAATTGCTTTTATCTCATGTTGCCTAGCAACTGTAACTGACAAACAGGAAGTCAGGCTTGTATCTTGGGGCACAAGATATTCTTCTGTTGCATTCTCGGAAGATATGATGAATTAGCTTGCGCATACAATGGCTAGACAGACCACATCATTTTAACCCTACCTGGTATGGGCATACTCCCCCACCCCCCCTCTTTCATGGGCTTGGTCCAAATGCCTTGCTGCAATATTGATTGGGTGAGTGGGCTGGGCTGTGCATGATGGCTTCGAACCCAGAATTTCTGTTCCGGATTTTGTCTCGCAGCTCGGCCAGACAAAATCCGGAAAGCCTGGGTTTGAGGCCATATGCATGACGCTGCAGTCCACGGATACAACTGCCAAGTCAACGCAGGCGTTTATAACACTATTCCTATGCGAACACGAGCACCTTATGTTGGTTCAGTTTCTCTTGCTGTTCCCGGGTGAGAGCAGTAGCATCGTTGGACTCCTGTGCCGGCTTCTTGCTCAGCTCCTTTTCCAGTCGCTCCATATCAGGAACACCCCTCGATTGCGGCGCAGATCCCGCGGATCCGGATTTGTTTACAATGACGTCATCTGGGGACGTCACATGCACATGAACAGCAGTGCTGAGCTGCGAACGCTGCGAGTTTGCCTGCGAGTTTGCCTGCGAGTTTGCCTGCGAGTTTACCTGCTGAGATCAAGATATCCTCAAGTCTGAACTAATGGCTACTAAAGACAGCAAGGTACATGTAGCATATCTGTACAATCTGCTTCACATTAATTGACAATGTGTTCACATTTGCAGGAGAAACTTGATCTCTCTGAGAGTGAGCCACTGATTCGGTATGTTGCATAGAAGTGGGCGTGTCAACATCATATGTGAACTAATGGCAAGTGCTTGTAACAAATGACCAACCCTTCAGTTGCTCCCTACAAGCAATAGCCTTGTTCCTCCCCAGCTTTCTGCAGCTTTGGGGAAGAGCCTGGGAACGAGGTTGGCAAGCAAAAGTTCAGTACCATATGAGCTATTGCTAGGTGTACAGCCCTTGTGTTAAGTCCCAGAGTAGAATATATGCCATAATTGGTGTCTCTAGTTGTTCCAACAGTCTGTAAGTTCAAGTAGGGTTATGTTACTAATTTGCTGTCCAAGGAGGAGACTGAAGTCTGCTCATCTGTAGGAGGTGCATGCCTTCTAAGTGAATAGCTGTCTACAACAAAATGACTGAGTAGCTAGCACTTTTGGTAGAAATATTCTTGGGACAGTTTCAGCTAGCCTCATTTCCAGGCCCTTGGTCAGCTCCCTGTCACTTTCAGTTGTTGTCTCACTGACTTTTCTTATGAATACTGAATCATTTGAAACAACTCTCAACACTATATTTTCTGATCATTCAACTGGCCGCTGTGATTGAAGTTTGCAATACCCATTGGTGACCTGACCATTGAGTATGCTTGTTTACTTCATGTGACAGTCCAGGCTGCATGTATATGAATTGAAGTCTCAGGTGTGCATGGCAAAAGGGAAACAAGATACCCATGTAGGGAGTGGAACTGACAGGGTCATGTAGGAGTCAGCTAATAGCTACATAAATGTAGCTTGCTACAGTTTAGCTTCATAGCTTGACCACATCACAGATAATAGCTAGAATAGATAAGCTAAAAATTGTATTCCTGTTCTTCAGCATCAATACCTTCTCCAAAGTTCCGTTTCCAGAAGTTAACGATACCATTTTGTATACTTGAAAGTACTTTGAATACTGACAGCTCAGCCTGCATTCAGTATAATACGAAAAACGGGGAAGGCCTGGGAACCCTTATCACGTGAATGACGTCAGGTACTAGGTGGACGTAGGGGGGGGTCCACATTCAAATAATGTACTAGACTTTGTCATTGAGCGCTCTATTGCTAGGCAGGACCCCAGAATAATGCGAGTACTCCGCTTGGCCAGTAAGAAACTCACTCTCAGGTTTTTTTATTGCGCAGGGATTTGTAGTTGGGCATGGCCCCCACCCTATGTCAACCTCACGTCCACGTCACATGATAAGTGTTCCCAGGCCTTCCCAATTTTCGCCGCTCTTCCGCTTCCATGTATTATACTGAACGCAAACCAAAGAACAAAAAACGGGGAAGGCCTGGGAACGAGGCTACTGACAGCTAACTATGAACTAGTCTCCTCATCATAATGTAGCCCGGGGTGTGTCTTCTCCGGAGACTTCTATAATGTAGCCATAATTTAACCCTGAAATGTCCATTCACTCTGTCTACTTTGTGCATCTCTTCCCACATACAATTCATACACACATATTGTCACTGACCTTCAATGCTATTTTATGGCTACAGCCACCAAAAGCCACAGCTGGTACAACGCCGCAAATGCTTTGGCTGTCTTGTCATCCTTGTCATGATATTGATAGCAGTGGTGGTTATTCTGGGAGCCGGGCTGGGGGCAGGGCTGGGAGCTGGGCTCAACTCAGACTATACTCTCTACAAGGATATCAAAATTGACAATCTTATGGCTAAACTGCAGGTCTGTGTGCTGTAGTGATCAATTATGCGTCTTTATAGTGCAGTGTGTTGAGTGTGGATGTCTTCATTCCTACCTGCACAAGACTTGTAACTCCCAACTGCTTCTCATCATAATGCATGCCAGACAATTGTTACATGACCTTGGCCATACCTTGTATGAGAGTTTATGTGGCTATATATATAGGGGAAGAGAATTCAGTGAACAAACCCTTAATGAGTATGAGAGTAGTATAATGGTTATCCATCACAATCTGAAAACTCAGAATGTACTTGTTCATACACACACCTCACAGAAATTGCAAGACATATCAGAACATTTTGATATGAGGTACGTTCTTTGTGGACACGTACTCAAGTCTATGCTTATAAACACAATGCTGTTGTTTACCTACAGCCGAGCAGTGCAGTATGGCTACAATGAGTCAGCTGGTATGTACGTAGTTATAATAATTCTGTGGTCATCAGCCATAACTACATGCACAACCAAATTTTTTAACTTCCCAACCAATGCAGAGATGGTAGTTGATCAGCTGCAGGAGGCTGGCTACACCAACATCAGCAGACAGTACTTTTCTGTGAGTGCTCTTGTTTTCAGTTTAGATGAGGTACAGTTGAATACTGCTACATGATCTCTCAGCTGTTTGTCTCAAAATTAGTGATGTCATCGCTAGTATCTCATTTAGATGTGATTTCTTGTTTGTGTATGCAGGTTCCCATCTATGAGGATCTAGGAAACTCATCCTTCAGTGTCCCTCTGCCAGAAGTCCCGTTCACCCTGAACTTTCTGCGAGTATGTACACTTGTGTCAGTAACTCACAGCACCATGTACATTGTTGACATTAGGATTGTCCTTGATACTTGTTTGTACTCTTAATCTGTGTTTCTTACTATTGGCTGTAGGGCACTCAGTTTGCAGTGATGCGTTATTCAGGCAGCAGTGGTGGTGTCATATCTGCACCACTGAAACCTCTGTTTGGTGAGAAACATAAATCCACAGCCTCATTCTCAGGCCTCTGCGGTGGCAGAACCTGGGAATGAGGCTCATTGTTACCTACACTGACTGCACATATCATTAGTTGCTTCAAAGTTTGATAAGGAATTAGTGCTATGGTGTAGCAGTGTGATTGCTGATTACATATGTAACACTTGCCTGAATCGCTCATTAACTTGACCACTAACTTCACAGCAATAACTATCAACTCAACTCAGCATACTCTATTATGTTAACAAAGTGTCTGATGTCAAAAGGTGTAAATAGAGTCCAAGTTACACGTATATCCCTAAGGTGTTGGTGTGTGTGTGTTAAGCTAAGTGCAGTGCAGATTGAACGTGCTCACTCAATCAGTAATAAGTCAGTGCTGCAGTTGTTATTGATCAGAGGAGAATCGTGACTCTGCTGAAGTACCTGGTGAGAGAGAGAACTGCATTAACTGTAACATTTGGTCACATGACTGCTACATTGTATCATGGCTTCTTTCACTTGTGCTGTAGCTCCTCAACCAGGTATATGAGATTGTGAGTCAAACTTCTCATGCCCATCCCAGATATGGCACATACTGAATAGTGCAAAATTTTTGTGGGTCTTTAATTTTGCAAATTTTGTGAATTTTCAATTGTTTGTGAAAATATTTCAACGAAAAATTTTGACACGCAACACACAGTTTTCACGCTCTGACTGCAAGAGTGTCAATGGACAACATCCCGGGCTAAGCTGTCGAATCCACAAGGAACTCTCTCCAAGGAGATACCTTTGAAGTAGGCATTGCTTTGCTGACAGCTGCAAGCTCGAGCAGACAACAGTGTAACAGTGCGTGTTAGATAAACCGGCCAGGCTTGTATGCCATGCCCATAGTATATTACGTGTGTGGCGTGCGCGTGCAGCGAATTCGCGAAATTATTTCAGCAAAATTTTCAAAAATTGCTATTCGTGAAAATATAGACCCTTGAAGATGTAGTGCTATACGGTGTATAGACTAGTAAGTTCTGTGCAGCTTAGAGGCCAAACTGTCACCCAGTACTGTAGTATACCAACTTGGTGTTTCCATGGCAACACAGAATCAATAGCTCACCTTTTGTTACCTTGTTGAATAGTAATATGAGAGGAATATCCTGGAACTGGAACTCAGACTGTTTTTGAGTTCAGGACCAGAAGAAAATTGAGTGGTGGTGCATTAAGTTAGATCCACCCATAAATTCCAGGAATTGGCGTTAGATTAGATCATGCCTTGCAATTGATTCAAACACAATTTTTTTGGTCAAACAGAAATGCAGAGAGTTCCTGGCCTTCAGTTCTCCAAAAGTGAGGTTCTTGGTAGACAGTAGCAGCTGCAGCAACAAAAAGTGTTACAAACACCAAAGTAGAACAGTTATGGGATAGCTGTTTCTCCTGGAAATTGTTCTTGACTGCCCTTTGTTGTCCAAAATAAACTGACTGGGACAACTGAGAGGCTTCATTCCTGGTAACAAGCTTGCTCTGTTATTCATGGTGCTAATAATATTCAGACTTTTTGAATTTTCAAATTTTGGACATTAGAAAGTTGGCATGCTGCTGTTTGTTTATGGGAAAGCAAATTTCAGCTGGGGACATTTGGCTGAAGCTGGTAGCTACCTTAGTTTGATAGACTAAAGCTGAAGCTGGTAGCTACCTTAGTTTGATAGACTAAGGCTGAGGTTGAGTGTGTGTGGATGAGATGGTACATGTAGATGATCATGAGATGGTGGGACTAATTACTGACAGAGAAGAGAGTACTGCACACAACTCAGGAACACCCTACTTATGGAACAAAAGGGTGGTACAATGGCAAAAGTACATGGCAGGTTTAGCTGCACAAACCATGATCCAAAAAAGATGAACATAAAACCAACTACTAGGACAACTAACTAGCCACCTTGACAACCAACCTAGCCACCTTGACAACCAACCTAGCTCTCACACTTAGCTCTTGTGTTCTGTGACAACACTTTACCAAGTGTGGCCTGTTAGAACAATGTGTATCAAGTTTTTTGTTCCCACTTTGTTCTCAACTATGTAATGTGGTTCTCTTGCTCAACAGAAGATGCAGGAGCATGCCATGAGGATGACTTTGTTAATGGCGGCGTGGCTTTTCTGAGCTCCAGTACTGGTGACTGCTCACTGTTTGAAAAGGTAAACAGAATCTGCTAGTTGGGAATGTAACAGAGCCCTGAACTATGCAAGAAATTTTTCATCAGCTTCCTTATTCAGGCCCTTCCACTTGTTCAGTTTGCAGTGTGGAAGTGTACTCTCCTGAATCATCATCATTGTGCCTTTACTAAACTGTTGAACTAACCTCATGTGACATCTTGTACCTTGAAAGAGCCCCACCCCCCTCTTCCCACACCCACACACCCACCCACCCCCAAAGTTTACTTTAATGAGCACCCTGGAGTGAGGTTTGCGTAGCTGATGCAATGCACTCGTGGAGTTTTAGCCTCAAGTGCTATGCATATCTGAGGTTAGAGAAACCTCTTTGCTGAAGGTCACTACAACATGGCTTTGTGTAGACGAATCATAACTAAATGTAGCTGTGCTTGCTTTGTACACCATGCTCACAGTGCATTGTTGCCATTCAGTGTGTTGCGTGCCGTCAAAACTTGATCTTCAAAGGCTGGCAGCTCCATTGTATGTTATTGTTTGTCCAACTATTTGCTGTTGACTGATTTGAGGTCATTAGGTCACTACAAACATACATGGGTGCTCTTAAATGCCGAAACACTGGAAAGAGCACCCACCCTCCTCTTTGGCAAACTTGTAAAGTGCTACCGGTATTCCGAACCTCTGAAATGCGGACACCTCATTTAAATGGGCAATTTGCTCAGGTACAGATTGCAGTCCCGTACATTATACCTCAGTATTCTGTAAAGTGGACAGATTTTTCAGTTGCTCTAGTACCTGGACTGTACAAAATTCACTGGATAATGCAGATGCTGGCATGCCTCTCACGCAAGAGTGTCCGGCACCGCTGATTGATTTAACAACTGGACATTAATTATAACACTGAAGCACACAGTACTAGCCTCTGGTTAGCCTTTCTCGCTAGCGTACAGCAAGGGAGAGCTCTGGAACATGCCTTCGTAATGCTAAACTGCACAAGTACGCATTGCCATGCCTACTGGAAATATATTGGAAGCCTCTGAAATACGGGTGCCTCTATATTCCGGACATGCAGCAATGGTCCCCATGGTGTCCGCATTAGAGGGGTTCCACTGTATTGACCACTTGTCTACAGTTGCATCACATGTACTTGTCACTACAGGTGAGGAATGCTCATGCTAGTGGAGCAGTTGCCGTGGTGATGATGCGACCTGAGAACGAGTCCAGCTTAGGCCCTCCCACCAGTAGAATCTACAGTGAGCTGGCCTGCCTATCAACACTTTGGTAGTGTGTGCTCGCTCTTAGGCCTCTACCCCATATTGTCCTAAATATGGAATGTATTAGCCTTCTAGCATGCACATTTCCAGACTTCTACTTCTGATTGATATCACAGGGCATTGATGTATCAGTGAAGTTTAATAGAGAGAAGCTTTATGTCAGAATTTATCCTACAATGGCAAAGTTGCATATTGGGAGAGTTTAGAGCAGTGATATTAGCATATTGTTAACTGGTGGTGAGACAGTGATCTACATTACAGACCAGACTGCAGATGGCTTTGACTTGGTGGACCTTCCTGTGCTGGGCACCACCTATCAACTGGGACAGCAGCTGCTGGAGCTCTTAGCAGTTTCTGAGGTGTGTGTGAGTTATGAGCTGTAGGTATATGTTTCCAGGACCCTGCCCAACTTTCTGTCACTTGCAGTAACTGCACGTGATGGAAAGCTGGGTGGGGTCTGTGAACGAGGCTAGGTAGGCATAGGGGTATGACAAAGTCAAATTTGATTCTGATACATATGTGTGGCCCATAGCTGACTCTAATCTACAGTTGATTTCAAAGTTGCTTGTTCTATACACTACTTTGAGCATGAGTGATTTATTCATCAGCTTCTTGTGGATGCCAAATGCTTGTGCTTTCCTGAGTATTACCATCTTCTCATCAGCATGTGATTTCAAAAGCTGTAACTGTAGCACTTCACTCCCTCCATGTTGTGTTCACTTCCCTACTGATAGTATGGCAGAACACCGTCAGTGAGTGTGAATGTGCATTGTGCTTATCTCCATTATGCAGAACCTGACAGTTAACATAGAGACTTATACCAGTGTTACTACTCACACTACGTACAATGTGCTGGCTTACACTGATGATGGCAGTGGACACTCTGTCATAGTGGTACGTATGTAAGTTATGATTTGCACACTAAACTGTATTAAATAACCACCAACCTTGGTCTTGAGAGGTAATTTCAGTTTTCCATACTGGAAGTCGCTACTTTTAGAACGTTCTCATACTTGTAACTTTGCTGTTTCACATGTTAGTTTTCTGTGAAATCTGCAGCAAAGTCAGAGCTTTCCGTTATGTAGTTCCATGTAGCTTTTCATTGCTTCTACACTGGGTTAGCTTTTAGTGAGTGTAATGAATACGTGCTAGCATGGCCCATACATTGTTCTGTATGTCTTTAAAACACTCATGTGACAGCCACATGCTACCTTACACAACCATGGCTTTACCAGACTCAGCTCTATCCTACACTACCATGGCTACACTTCACTCTACCTGACTCCACCCTACTCCTCATTACTGTACACCAGCCCTAACTGAATCTACCATACCTACTCTACCATCACTCCACTATGCTCTAGCGTCTACTTTAAGACAGTTAGCAGTTGTGTAGACAAACCAGGCTATTGCAGAATGCGGAAGGTGGCAGAGATTCTCCCAGTAGTTTCATGGTTTGATTTTCCAAGCTGTGTATATAGTGTGCTTCTCTCTACTATTTGTGTATAAATAACAAGCCAGACTGTGTAATCACAGACAACAGAGTCGACCAGCAGACCAGACTTAGTCTTATGTGTGTGGAGTAGCTGCCTAGGTAGGACAAATGGCTCCATTGTGTGGTATCTTAGCCTGAGTGAGCAATACAGAGTGGCGTCATTTGGCTAGTTAATGATTCACCAGTACATCACAGCATACAGACCATGCCTGCCTGTCATGTGTGCCCATGCACAAACCCTCTCACAAGACACTACATGAATAAATCATTATGACATTTCCTCCAGTCCTTCGTCTGTAGTCTCTGTGATCAGGGTAGCTAGCTGCAGTTGTCGGAGATCTGATCAACACTGCTGTGTACACTCAGTGGACAAATTCCGTGCATGTGCTTGGAGGCCTTTCAACAGCTGTTGTTAAAGGACTGTCACTTTGGATTGAGTGGGCACTTGGAACAATGTGGTCACTTTGGATTGAGTGGGCACTTGGAACAATGTGGCGTGAAGCAAAGTACTGTGCAAATTTGTGTGTGTGTGTGTGTGTGTGTGTGTGTGTGTGTGTGTGTGTGTGTGTGTGTGTGTGTGTGCCTGCGTGTTCAGGTGGGAGTGGGAGGGGACTTTGTATGGATGTGTGTGTGTGTGTTTGTGTGTGTGTGTGTGTGTGTGTGTGTGTGTGTGTGTGTGTGTGTGTGTGTGTGTGTGTGTGTGTGTGTGTGTGTGTGTGTGTGTGTGTGCACGTCAGGTGTGAGTGGGAGTGGGAGGGGGCTTTGTATGGAAGTTGTTGCTTGGGTGTGTGTGTGTGTGTGTGTGTGTGTGTGTTTAAGAGTCTTCCTGTTAAGGAGGGTGGCAGGGCTTTCTTTTTTTCTTTTCTTACTGGTGGTTATAACTGATCTTTGTTGTGCAGCTGGCTTAAATTAGTTGGGTGTTATGAACACTAAGAGATAGGCACACGTTAATTAACCCTCGGCGTGCATGCGCAGGAGGGTTACAGTACTTCGTTTGTCTGTCTGTCTGTCTGTCTGTCTGTATGTATGTATGTATGTATGTCTGTTACAACTAGCTTGGCTCACCTGGCGGCTAAATCTCTGAAGTTTGGACACAGATAGGCTTCAAACCTAACGAGGATGTGTTTAAATTGAGCCGATTTCACCAAGAACGTTTCGTTCAAGAGTTATAATGCAGTCTGTTTGCCACGGCGAGCACTAGTCGGCCATATTCTAGTCTGAGAACGAGATCACGTGCCCTGGTCTGGGATCCCGGGAGTACTGAGAGTTAGCTATGTCCTGTGACAATACTATGCGCCGAGGGTTAAGCACTTCAGTGCTCTTCATTGTGTTAGGTGGCTTAGGTGGTGTGTGCAAGAGGTAAACTACTTTATGGGGTCAAATCTAATTGGGGGTTTGATTATTGGTGTTAGCACACAGACTGCGTACTGCATGTGAATGTGCGTGTGCAAGTGTGTGTGTACATGTGTGTGTGTGTGCACGCGTGTGACTACTCTTACTGTGTGTGTGTGTGAGTGGGGGGGGGGCTTTGTGTGGAACTTGTACACAGAAGCCATGTGCTGACTTGAACTTTGGGTGGGCCTACTGACAAATTAACGGCCATGCATGCATGCATACTCTGCTTTATGCGGGGTTTCTGCGTGCATCAAAGTTCAAAGTTCATTATGTGCGCTCGCATGGTGACGTCCGTATCGTGAGAGTCTGGCTCCGCGAGACTAGCTACTCTTACTGCCGGAGATGTTTTCTGGAGAAGAAAGTTGGAATGAGTGGATCTCCCACTTTGAAAAGCGTTGTATTTAACAGAAGAGCCGTGCTAAGAAGGAGTCGATTTGACCCGCCGACAGCAAGCGTGAGCTCTATTCCGTTCCGAGCTCAACACCCGACGGAAGCGCAAGAAAGAAGGATGGACAGTCTTCGCGGAAGACCCGTGGCGCTGGCTGACATCATGCGTATCCTGACCTGCAGGAAGATGCAGGAGAGCACCTTGCCCTCACCAGTTCTACTTGGGGCAGTTCAGTGAGCGACCCCCAAGTGTCTGTTGGCGTGAAACGGCGAAGACCAAAGTCCATCGACGATGCAGTAGCAACCACGCTGGAGTAGTTTGGTTCCCAGACCCTTCCTGTATGGGCGGGGCGAGAAAGGCGAGGGAAAGAAGGGTCTGGTGAATAACTCGACCCCAACGCGGATCCATGGCTGCATTCCTGCCGTCAGCGTTGATGAGGGAAAATACGAATGTCAAGTAGGTGTGAGTCGTGAATAAATTTTGTGTGAATGTGTAGTGTGGACACATGGCTTCACGTTCAAGTGTGGTACGATGAACTTGTAAGTATTCGTGGCTTCGCAACTGACAATTACTAGATGAATGCAGGGCATTGTGGGGCGAGCCTGAGCATGCAAGCAGTATGCCAAGGACTACAATTGCGCATGCGCAGTTCGTACACACGCGCGCGTACCTTCGCACTTGTCGAAGTGTCGAAGTTGTCGTAGCGTTTAGTAAGAAGTAAAGTTGCTGTTTGCTTACTGTGCCTCATCCAAGTGTAGAAATGACAAAGGCAGCGTTGTACATTATTCACACAGGAATGACCTCGTAATTGAAAGTCTTCAATTCTTGGCCAACCCACATCTAGTTTTCTGCTTAGGGGTGAGAAACAATGAATTGGTTTGGAAGAGGCTAACGTGCAATTTTTTGTGTACACAATCACCGTTATGGTTTATCAATTTTTGTTGTAAACAACATGACATTACACTAATAACGATATAAAAGTGATGACATAATATTTCCTGTTTGCATGAGAGCTTACATTGGAGTTTCTATCGACCAAATGAACTTCAAATGGTAGTTTTTTACACATTGCCAGTGAGTTAGTGGATGTTGGTTGGTTCAGTTTTTCCATTAGGGCTGTGTCATTGCTATCTCAACACCATTGTTGGTAGCCACAAAAGTTTTCCATTTTTTCTATGACATTTTCTCTGAGAGTTTCTACTCCAGATTGCTGAACGTCATGCTGGCTAGAAAAGTCTATATTTGCATCATCATTGTCTCTGGCAGATTGTGTAGTGGAGACAATTGTGGCAAATGCTTCCCATTCTTGCTTACCTGGGTAGCCTCGTTCCCAGGCTCTCCCCGCTAAGAAGGGCCCTCCCCCCTCTTAGTGGGGAGAGCCTGGGAACGAGGCTACACCTGGGTACAGTTCACTGAAATCACACAGCTATTGCTTGAATTCTTTGTTGTTAAAGATCACCTGACGGATGGTGTCCTTTTCCTTGACGTCGGCTTCTTCTCTTGCGGTCACGGAAGCCATGTACGCTAATGCGCTATTGGAAGCCCTACATACTTCATGCGACCAAGCGCGGTGCGCGGGTGATTCTCTTGCGGTCACGGAAGCCATGTACGCGAATGCGAAGCCCTACATACTTCGTGCGACCAAGCGCGGCGCGCGGGTGACGGTCGTACGATAATGATAATAATAATAATAATAATAATAATAATACATATATGAAATCTCCCAGCTGTACCGTCTATGTGGGGCTCGCTCAGGCTCGCCCCAATTAAACATTAATGAAATTCCATGGATCCGCGTTGGGGTCAGAGTTATTCACCAGACCCTTCCCTCCCTCGCCTTTCTCGCCCCGCCCATACAGGAAGGGTCTGGGAACCAAACTAACGCTGGAGCTAGAGGCATGCTCGAAGACTGGGCCCGAAAGGGTAGTCCTTGTGAGGAACCTACCGGTACAGTGGTTGTGACCGTGTGCCAGGGCGAGACGCGTGAGTAGAGATGAGTTGGTCGACAAGTTGGGCGAACTGAGTTGAACGGCTGAAAGGAGATCAGCAGTCGGCTGGCACTGAACAGCGGCCACTGAAGATCGAGCTGGTGTTGGAGTCGGCAGCGGCTACCAGAGATCGAGCGAGTGATCAGGGACTCGGGTGCGATCACTGGAAATGGCTGCAGGAAGTGCGGCGGTATGGCAAGCCCTCGTACTCAGGCTCCTCCCCATGCCGAAAAGTGGGGGGAGGAGCCTGAGTACGTGGCTATAATGAGCGTTCTCAGCACGTGATCACAATTCCGTATACTAGAAATGAACCGCCATTTTGGTGCACAACTTGTACAGTATGTTATTAGCAGTATATGCGATATCGATTAAAACACACACAGGTAAGCGTTTATATAGCTGTTTTAACTTATGTAGCAATGGTATTTTGTCCGATTCAACACATATTAGAAGCATTATAAGTATATCACTCATTTCGTGAAGATCGCCATAGAAGCTCCTATCTCGTTGTGCACCAAAATGGCGGCTGTTTTCTGATTTCCTTCGTAATCTCGAACGTAATGACGTCACGTGCAATCGCTCTATTGGACCCTCATTCAGTAGGGTTGGGCGGATTATGCTCCATTTTTTACCCATTATGCTATTCCAATATGCTCAAAATTGTACCAATTATGCCTAAAATTATGCCCAAAATTTGCCTATTATGCTCAAACTATGCCCAGTATTTCTGGAAGGAGCAAATGTGTTATGTTTGAATAATTATTTTACACTGTACAGAAAAAGTAAATTGAAACAGGATGGCAGTTCATCGACCATTGTAGTCTCGCGTGGCCACACCCCATTCCGCAAGAGTGGGTGTGGCCACGCTAACATCATGGAAAGTTCAATGTAGATCACCAGACTCTGCGATTGCTTATCATTGCTCCCTCACTTCGCCGCTTACCAACAGGGCATGGGACTTGGACATGGTCTGAGGACGAGACTACCAGTCTACCACAGACACATTATGCTCAAAATGTACCTATTATTCCCGCATAACGCTCAATGCTTTCTGGTACCTATTATTCCCAAAATTATGCCAGCATAATCCGCCCAACCCTATCATTCAGACGTCAGCGTAAGAATCTCAGACGTCGACGTGAGAGCTCAGACATCAACATAGAGTCCAGATGTCGACATGAAAGCTCAGACTCAAGTACAGTAAGGCGATGCATTAAGTCTTACTGACTCAGTTCCATGTTCTTCATGGAGTTCACCCATCGTGTAGTAGCGAATATGTCACAGTGTGTTCAGTAAATTATGTCAACATCTTGATGGTTGCAGTGGGACACCAGACCCTTCCTCTTTTTGCGAAGGGTGTACTCGCTCAGGCTTGCCCACGCGTATAATTTCTTGGTTATGGTTAGTATGCACAAAAGTAGGAGTTACCACCGTAACCAGTGATGCTCCCATCTAGCATCCACAATTGTCTTAGGGAGGATGGGGGTTGATAGCAGACAATGGGGCAGGCTCGGACAGCAATTTATTGTGTCTGAAATGAGCGGTGGTACTTTCCTCTCTACAGATGGGGTCTCACCTAGACTCTGTCCCAGCTGGTCCAGGAATCAACGATAATGGGTGAGCTGATGTTTATGTACATGCTAGAACCTCAATGTTACTAAAGTACTGGGGTATTCTGATAGTATAGCATAGTCAGCAACAAGAGATACTGCAGCTGCATTGCCTACTGTGCTCGGATCACAGTGTCGCACATGGCTTACCTGATTGTGAAGACTGTCGTTTCATGTAAATTTTGTCGATTACAGGATATCTGGTTGAGTTATTTCACAGCCACAATAAGGCCCAAGAGTCTAAACTTATACTCACCTTCAGCTCTTGCCTGGTCTGCAACATCAGATCATTCTTCCATTCTACTGGTGATTGTATGTCAATCTCCATCCTGATCTGTTTAGACTTGGTTTCTGCATTCCTGTGTTTATGAGGGATGTATTACTGTATTGCAGGAAAATTTGGTGGGCATTAAATTTGGCGAAATGGCCCAAAATGTCTATTTTTTTTTCATTTTTAATTTGGCGGTGCTGTCGCTGAAACTTATCTTATAGCATGTGGCGCGGTGGTGCATATATACAGTGCATGTGTACAGAGCAGCTATGCAGTGGATTGAGGTACACATAGTGCTAGCTAGCAAGCCAGCTGACAACAGGGAAGATGAAAACGTACAAAGTCGAAAGTTGTGCTCAAGGCTTCTCTCTAGCTAGCTAGCTGAGCTGTGATCAATCAGTCTTGAGAAATGGTAAACGTGTGGTGTACCCGTGTGACTGGTTGCAGGGTAGGGCTAATAGAATATTGGTGAGCTTTTAATTTGGCGGTTTAACCCAAAAATCACCAATTTGCCAAATTAAAACTCTTGCCAAATTTTCCCGCTATACGGTATGCTAATCCCTGTATGCCAATGTGTCTTTCTGTTTCACATATGAGTGACTGCTATTCCTGTAGGAGTGGCTCAATGGCCAATCTGGAAATAGCGATACAAATGGCCAGACATGATATAAAGCCAAAGAATAAGGTGAACATACTAGTACTAGGATTTGTATGTATACTTCACTCACATAACATGATTGGGAAGTTATCTGAACTGCAGTTATCTGTCACTTGTCTAGTCTCGGTCCCAGACCCAAAACCAACCCCAGCGCGGATCGCTTTCAGTATCACCCAATAACTGAAGTATGACAGAGGGAAGCGATATATGCGCCAGATGAGGTCTGGGGACGAGACTATCACACATGTTCGGATGACTGAAGTACGTGTTTGAATAACTGAAGTATGACAGAGGGCACCCATTAAAATATCAGTCCACATGATGCAAACTGTACGTGAGTTTCAGGGAGCTGTAGTGCTAGCGCTGAGTGGCATTACATTTGATGTGCTGCTGTTGAGCTGTCATCAGTGTGCAATGCATCCCCTGGCCATCACTGGCATCTAGGTCTAATAGTGAATCTCTGGACACTCAGGGATATAGCCAGCAGAAAATAATACAGTGGTGCTACATGTAGCTGCCATAGGCAGCGCATCTACCAAATATATTGCAGACACGGAAAGCAACTTTTCGAGAAATGCAATGCTTTTATGCTGATTTCAATGTCTTTGTATACTATTGTGTTATGTAATATTTACATGTGGTCTCGTAATAAAGGCAGCTTGAAGGTCAGCAAAGACAGTTGGGAAAGACAGCGGTGATGAAAGCGGGGGCTTACACTGTGCCTATAGACAGAAAGGCAGACAACTGTATACAGACTGGAAGCTGGTGAAATCACATTTTTTGAAAAACATGTACCAAGCTGTCCATGGCTATGTGATCCCATATTTCTCTGACCTGCCTGTGAGTTTGAGCTTATATCGTCTTTACAGTAGCAGAGCCGGGCTTCATATTTCAGTATGAACAAGCCCCCTGTAACACATTAGTGTAATATTCTGAGTTCAGCGGGTCACATATACAAAATTTCAATCCAAATATCAGTAAGCTATAGACTTTTTAAAATTAGCCTGTCTGACCGAAGAGTGGCGCAGCGCTGCTCCACAACGCTTTAGCGACATCACTGACACTGCATATGTAGCAAGTGCTAGAATGCACTCAACCATAAGCTGTCACTCAGTTTCCTTAACGTGGTGCCCATCAGTTCACTTTGACTGTTTGTTTTACCTTTGTTGCAAAGCCTGCCTTGCCATTAGAAGATATCTTGGGTCTCCAGCTCCCATATAACAGGTAGAGCAAGCCCTATAACATTTGATGTCAGCCATTTGACAGCTAAAGCTGACTTTTGGTTGGTGAAAATAGTGGGTGTGGCTTTGCTAAATGTGTTTGGTTGACCAACATGTTCAGATATCTGAAGTTTGGATACCGTAGACTCTGGTTAATAGGCACATGCGCTTACATAGGTGGCGGAACCGGGGGGGGGGGGGGGGGCAGTGTGGGCAGTTGCCCCCACAAAATATAAGGCGTGGGGGCTATGCCCCCACAATTGCCCACAGTCATGACAGTGACACGGCAAGCACCCTTTATTAGATACCGTATACTCACAAATTGACACCACTGCAGCTAGATAGCGTAACCATTGTCCAGGCCAACTAGTCTCGAGTCTCGCAGCATGTCGCAGAGATCCTGGCGCACGAGTGTCGAGTCTCGCTACGTTGTGGCCCCGCCCCAAGCTCAGTAGGCCTATATAGTACTCAGCACTGGAAACTCAGAAGTTTGGACTCTTCAGCAATGGCCACTGCATGGCATGTGGACGTCTATACGAATTAGAGTCATACATGCGAAGACGTACAGATAACAATGATAACTGTAGTGCCGGTTTGGACCAAAAGTGACCTCAGAAGCAATCTCAGAGCATCTAATTTGCAAAATTTTCCTTGGGGAGCATACCCCCAGACCCCCCTAGCATGTGTGTGCTTAGTCTCGGAACCAGACCCTCGAAAAATCGAAAAGGAGGGTCTGGTAAATGGGCCGGGGTGGAAGTGTACACTTCGGAATGTTATGAATTTTATTAATTGCTGAACCTTCCGTAGCCAGTTAGAGCTTTCTGCTGAACCAGACACTCGCAAAAGTGTTCTAAGTTTCCCGCTTGGTGTTTACAGATTTCTGAAACGAAGCAAAACACGAAGACAGCTCTTGTGCGGTTAGCATTTCTAATTAACGCACATCAGAATGCTAATCAAAAGCCAATTGGAAGTGCGCCTGCATACTGGGCGCAGTGTACACTTCCACCCCAGCCGATTTACCAGACCCTCCTTTTCGATTTTTCGAGGGTCTGGTTCCGAGACTAGTGCGTGCTTATGCACGCACACAAATCATTCACCCCCACAATCTCAAATGTCTTCCACCGCCGTTGGCTTATAAGTGTAAGTGGTAAGCAAATATGCACCTAATAGAGGATATGCGTTAAATAAGGGATGCAATGAAAGCCACACCCTACAGGCGGTTTGACGACTGTAATATGCAGCGCTATGATGCAGTAGATCGTTAGATGCGTTCACCTGGTGAGTATTAACGTAAAATCAGAAGACTCCATCCTCCTCAAGAAGACTGTGATTTGTAGGCATTGTATATTCAAGGAGATGGCTTCACGTGTCGTAGCTACATGGAAAATTTTTACGATTCAGGTAGTACAGTAGTACTCTCGTAGGCCACGAAGGATGTGGCTTGCAAGCTTTGTGTTTGCCAGAAGCAGGAAGAGCCTGTGTATCTCTTCTTTTGACTTTTGTTGACTTCAGGATGACCATCGAGTGTGCTGCATGTTCTTGATGCCATGGTTTTCACTCGATCTCTCGCCACCATTGTGTACTCTATTTAATGCACATGCGCTTAATAAATGCTGCCGTGTACCAGGACGGAAGCATGCGCCTAATAAATACTATGTGCCTAATAGCAAGGTGCGCTTAACAACCAGCGTTTACGGTTCAAGTGACTTTCTACTGCAATTTAATAAGATATTTTGCTGTGTGGAAAGTATTGCTTCACATATCCAGTCACTTCTCCATACGTTGTTAGGTACTGTTTGCATTCTGGGGTGCAGAGGAGCTGGGTTTGCTGGGGTCCAAGCACTTTGTGTTGAACCTCTCAGAGGAAGAGAAGAGTGTCATTGCCCTCAACCTCAACTTTGATATGCTCGTGAGTTGCAGTGGTTGGATGTTTCAGTTCTCCAAGCCTCTAGTTAAGTGTAGGGTTAGGTGTCAAACTAGCCTTGTTTCCAGGCTCTCGTGCAGCGAGGAGAAAGAAAGAGAGGCTGGTACACACTGCTAGCACATGCACCAAGCTCCCTTGGTAACCTACATACTACTCTGCTACACTATAATTATCGTCAGTTTCTGTTCACCTGCTGAAAGGCCGCACTGTTAGACTTCCTGTGAGACACATTCAGAAGTCAGAAACAACACTGCTTTGATGGTAACAGTATGCATTGTTTCATTTGTGGCGATCAGTAAACTTCAAAGGGAAAGATTGCGTCAGTCATAATGTGCTGCAGCATTTAGCTGGAGTGAACGAAAGCGTGGATAATTCCTGCAAGCAAAGAGCTGAGTGCTTTCATTACTCCGTTGTCATTGCTTCCTCATCATTGTCCACACAGGCATGGAAGTTTGTTTAACTGAGAAGATTTTATGAAATTCTCAGAAATCATGGGAGAACCGAGCAAACAGTGTGAACCAGCCTCTCTCTTCTCTGCCCACATACGCGAGAGCCTGCAAACATTGCTAGTGTCAGACATGTACATTAATGTCATGACTGAGTTATTATATTTTTGCTCAGGGTGTTGACTACAAATTTGTTGACATATGGTGTGTTTAATGGACGAGTTGCATGTGAAGCCTGAGGAATTTAATTATGTATTATGTCACATCCAGACTAATCTGCGGCCTGGACTACTCCATACAAAGTCCATGGCACAAAAGGGAGATTGCGTAGCTTCCAGTGGTTGCATGCGCTATAGGTGTAATATCCATTTGAACAATTATCATGAACAGAACTCTCTCTCAATACACACCATTGTGAAATAGGCAGAAGTAAGAACTATACAGGTATACAGGTAGAAGATACCATAGGACCAGTTTTAATTGCGGAGTTTAATGTTTGCATTCCGCACTTTTCAAGCTAACTGCGAATTTGATTGTTGCGGTCTACTAATACAGTATGCGACGTGTGATAGCACAGAGAGCTAGAGAAGATAGCAAGTCAAGCTCATCATATTTTACAAACGAGTATGGACCCCTGTGTAGGAGAAAAGCTACCTGTAGATATCGAAGAAGACGATGCCAACGATCCAAGGGTAGTGGCAGTTCGAAAGTGTGGCGTTGTTGTCGGCCACATACCGAGAGTTTGTTCACTGCTCAGCCTGCTTTCCGGTGACACTACCTTACAAATTTGGCTTCAAGAGGTTCGGAAGTTTCTGCCAAGGAACAGGGTGCATGGAGCTACTCCTGTGGTTGATATGAGAGAAGGAAATTGTCCAGGTGATGCTGTAGCGTCTGCCCATCGTGCTTGTCTAGTCGGTTTGAAGGTCCAAACAAATCTTTCGGCCAATCCATTGGAAGAGGGGTAACGTTGGCTTGTGTGATTGCTGCAAATTCAGCAGAGTAAACTTAGGCCCATTATCTGCTCTGGAAGGCCATAAGATGTAATTTAAAACAATTGTCACAGAACTGCTACGGTGTTTGCTGTGGAGTTTGACGTTTGACTCATGGCATACACTTCTGGCCACTTTGAGTGGGCATCAACTGCGATAAAGTATGTTTGTGTGGTGGTCTATAAAAGCATGTACAGTGAGTCAACTATAGAATAATGAGATTATCATCTCAACACAAAATACAGTTATCCAATTCAACATTCCCTAACGTGTGGAAGTCATGTCATTACTTGTTGAAGGTATAAGTCACCAAGTTTTACAACCAAAATGTTAAAAAGAGAATCAAGAATACAAAACTGAATCGTTACAATACATAGAAGTTATCATGACAAAAGTGCTGGGCACATGATCTTCCCACAAACAGTTTTAGTATGTCCAGGGCGTCTGCAATGACTACACAGTCTTGCATGCTTTGAAGGGGTGCAATTAGACTCCTCAACACTAGCTGCCAACTGGTCAGTGTCAGAGTTTGATTCAGGCTGAGGACAGGTAATGTCTGTGTACTCTGGCTACAAAACGTTCTTATTTGTTTGTAGAGATACATTTGCCTCTCAGGAGGTATTCCAGGAGGAGGAATCACCTCTGACAATTCTTGCGAATCTATTGACACATCAGTTTTCAGAATGTTCACTTCTTCTGTGGATGACTGCACAATTTCATCGAATGCTTTGGCATTTTGCCCTTGTTCCCATGAGTATGGGGCTCTATACCATTAGTACAAAGGTGTTTAACAAGGTTGTACAGCCTTGTCCTACTTATCCTGTGAAGAAAAAGGAACATTTCCCAGCAAATAGGCATTCCCTTGAATGCATATTGAAAGGTAACACGTTGACCAGTGCTGGGCCTAGCAGAGCCCCTTGTGTTGGTAAGCAGCTCACCATCGTTCAGTTGAGCCAAAATAGCCGAATCCAATTCTGAGCTGTCTAGTGATAGCCAAATGATAGTCAGTAACAATGTCAGCAGTCAAACCTCATGAACAAGGGCCATTAAAACCTTTTGTGCACCCACAACCATTCGCTAAGAAATCAACAACTTCTTCGTCGCTAGAGGCACAGTAACAAGGTGATCTCTCCAGCTAGCTCAAGTTGTGTGTCAAACTCATAGTCGTCATCATCAGTTATCCCATCATCGTTCTCTTTTTCCAAAAACTTGTGTCCTGCGAGCTCTATGTCCCTGTCCAATGCGCTCAATGCCGTGATAGTGCCCTACACGTGTTTTTGTGGTTAGTCACGTGAAAAAAACGGTGTTTGCGACTTTTGCGTAATTTGACTCATTGTACACATTTTCACAGCCTTCATGCACAAAAGTGTTTTCCGGCGTAAAGCACAGCTTATGGCGGCACTGGAGTGGTGTAATAATTCCCCGTGGTACCAAGAATATGGTGCATAGTATGCAAATCTAGCGCTCTGCAAAAATTGTTAAGCCCGCATTTCTCAAAACACAGAAATGACTCATTGTACACGTTTTCATAGACCAGTACTGTAATATCATGAACTATACTGCATGCGATGACTGATAGCACAA
Organism: Agelas oroides; assembly: GCA_949130485.1. Classification (NCBI taxonomy): domain Eukaryota; kingdom Metazoa; phylum Porifera; class Demospongiae; order Agelasida; family Agelasidae; genus Agelas; species Agelas oroides. Next base: position 3,558,802 of record OX422198.1, read on the forward strand.
CAGCAACACTCTAATCTCAACTCAACTGGTACAACTCAATAGCCCAAAAATATAAGTGGGCAGATAGCACAAAGGGAAAAAGAGGCCTCACAGGGAGCAGGCCCCTGAGCACAAAGAAACACAGGCACAAAGGCGTACATAACACAAAAGCCATTCATGCATAAGTACAACAAGCAAGTGTAAATTAACCACAACATAGCATACAAACAGACACTTTATTACAGTCTCCCGTCCCCTGTCGGGTACATGGTCTGCTCTTGTGGGTAGTGGGAGATTCGTATCAGGTAAGTCTGTCCACTCAGGTGCAGACGAGGGATTGTTTCTGGATTGGCTTGAGTCTGTCTTGGTGCGAGTGATTAAATGATCCACATGTCTTCTCACAGTTCGACCATCTTGTAGGCGAATAAGATAGGATCGAGACCCAAGAGAACGACAATTGTTCCAGGTAACCAGTCCTTTTTGGATGGGAGGTCACAGACAAAGACGGCATCTCCATTGCAAAAGAACCTGTGTTTAGTATGTTGGTCTTCTGTCGATGTTGATTGGCATGGACACGACTAGACAAGTCTGGCAATACTAAGTCCAGTAGAGTGCGAGGTCTGCGACTGAAGAGAAGTTCAGCTGGGGATGTCCCTGTGGTGGAGTGTGGAGTAATCCGATATGTAAGGAGGAACCAAGAGATAAGGTCCTTCAGCGGCAAGGATGGTGCCTTCTTGAGGTAAGTCTTGAAGGTCTGAACGACTCTCTCTGCAAGACCATTGGTTGCTGGGTGGTAAGGCGCAGAAGTGGTGTGCCTAATTCTGTTGAGGCGCATGAATTCCTCAAACTCTGAACTGGTGAAGGCTGATCCGTTGTCCGACACCAACAATTCAGGAATGCCATGAGTTGCAAAAATGGCTCGCAGCTGTGAGATGGTGGCTGCGGAGGTTGCGGACTTCACTGGACGTACCTCCATCCATTTGGAGTATGCATCGACAACCACCAAGAACATGTGTCCCCGTAAGGGACCAGCATAGTCTACGTGAAGACGAGACCAGGGGCGCTCAGGCCATTCCCAGGGTTGGATAGGATCCATGGCAGGGAGATGTTGAGAGTGCTGACACTGATCGCAGGCTTTCACTTTGGCTTCGAGGGCCTTGTCCAGTCCTGCCCACCACACAAATGATCTTGCCAGACTCTTCATACGGGATATTCCTGGATGTCCCTCGTGGAGTTAGCACAGGATTCGATCTTGACCAAGGGGTGGCACCACGACTCGAATACCCCAGAGGACATACCCATCCTGCAAGCTGAGTTCAGTGTGTCGGTGTTGATATGGCTTAAGAGCTTCCTCATTTGTGTACTTCTGCAGCTGCAACCGCACCTTGGAGAGAACCGGATCCCTGTCCGTCCACCTCCGGATTTCCCTGGATGTTACAGGAAGAGATTCAAGTACAAGGGTGTTCTCACCAGGAGTTGGTATGTCAGTAGCAGATTCCGGCAGAGGGAGGCGACTCAACATGTCGGCATTGCTGTGGTCTGGTCCGGGTTTATACTGGATGGAGTAATCATAGGCTCCCAGGATGAGAGCCCACCGTTGGATCCGGGCTGAGGCCAGAGTAGGGACGCCTCTAGACTCCTGAAACAAAGGTTGCAGGGGCTTGTAGTCAGAGAGGATGGTGAACCGACGCCCTACCAAATACTGGTGAAAACGCTTCACTCCGAGCACTATTGCAAGCCCCTCCTTGTCCAACTGGGAGTACTTCTTCTTGGCAGGGGCTAACGACCTGGAGGCAAATGCGATAGGTCTTTCTGAACCATCCTCCAACTGGTGGGAAAGGACGGCGCCCACCCCGTATGATGATGCATCACATGCCAAGATTAGTCTCTTGGAGGGGTCGTAGTGTGCAAGGGCATGGTCCGATGTCAGGGCACCCTTGACCTAGTTGAAGGCATGCTGTTGCTCTGTGCCCCAAGTCCAGGCAACCCTCTTTTGCAGCAGCTGGTGGAGGGGGGCAAGTGCAGTGGAGAGGTTGGGGACAAACTTGCCATAATAGTTTAGGAGGCCCAGGAAGGACTTCAGCTGAGATACATTGCATGGCACCGGGGCATCCTTCAAGGCCTTGACTTTTGAGTCCGTCAGCTGGAGTCCTTCTGCAGAGATTCGATGTCCCAAGTATTCAACATGTGGTTGCATGAAGAAGCACTTATCATGCTTGAGGCGTGCACCGGCGGTCTCTAGTCGGCTGAGTACTTTGTCGAGCGTTTTCAGATGGTCTTCATCACTCGGACCCGTGATTAAGATGTCATCGATATAGACACTGACATGAGGGAGGCCCTGGAGGATGCTATCCATTGTACGCTGGAACAGTGCTGGGGCAGGAGCAACACTGAGTGGCAATCGGGTGTACTGGAACAAGCCCTTCTGGGTGTGGACGGTGGTCAGCTTCTTTGCGTCCTCAGCTACAGGGATCTGCTGGTACGCATGAGCAAGATCCAGCTTGGTGAAGGTTTTACCATTGGACAATGAGGCAAAAATGTCTTCAATGCGGGGCAGAGGGTAGGAGTCGGTCTTGGCTACTGCATTCAGGGTCAGTTTATAATCGCCACAGATCTGAATGGTGCCGTCTCCCTTCACCACTGGCACTATTGGGGCCGCCCAGTCTCAAAAGGACACAGGCTCGATCACGCCTTCCCCTTGCAAATGTGAGAGTTCAGTCTCTACTTTAGTGCAGAGGGCGTAGGGAACTGTGCGAGCCTTGAAAAAACGGGGCTGCTGGCTTGAATCAACATGGAGAGTAACAGGAGCACCCTTGATGTGCCCCAGCTCCTCCCTGAAGACGTCACTGTGATGCTCCAGCACCTCCTGAATGCGTGAATCTGGAGTAGCACAAACAGTGTTAAGGTTCTCCCAGTCCAGCCGGGATTCTTGGTCTCAATAAGTGACGTGTACATCGATCGTGCCCTTCACGGCGATAGACTCCCCTGTGTAGGTTGTCAGCTTGACTGTGCTCGGCTTCAACGTCGGGGCTAGTTCCGGTGTGGGCCATAATTCATGATAGGTCAGTTCACTGATGACTGATAACACCACTCCGGTGTCGACTTCCATCAACACGTCGACATTATTGAGATGGAGGTTTGCCAGAGGAAGAGTAGTACAAAGAGTACTCTTCTACGCCATTTGGTGAGTTCGCGGACCGGAGGGGGCAGACTGCAGGTCTTTGGCCTTCTTTCGACAGACCTTAGTGAGATGACCTGGTTTCTTGCAGTAGTGACACGTAGCAGACTTGTACTTGCAGCTGTCTGCTGAGTGAGCCGCCCCACAATGAGAGCAGGTAGAGGATACCTGGGACTGCGCTTTCGGTGGTCCGGAACGTTGGTTACGAGCTGGTCGGCGTCACATGAGATTCACTTGTCCAGTAGAGTCACTGTGAAGATCCTTGGCACTGCGCTCTGCCGTCTCCATGGCCTTTGCGGTTGCCAGAGCCTTGGCAAATGTGAGGTCAGGGTTGGCCAGGAGCTTGCACTGCAGGCGCTTGTCCAGACATCCGCACACGAGGTGGTCCCGTAGCATATCTTCCAGAGAATCGCCATACCGGCAATGTTTGGAGAAAAATTTGCGGAGTTGAGCTACGAATTCGCTGATTGACTCCCCTGGGCACTGGACTCGCGTGTTGAAGTGGTACCGCTGGACGATAAACGAGGGCGTTGGCTGCTGGTGTTCTTTAACTATGGCGACAAGTTCTGAATGTTTTGTCAGTAGGCTTGGCTGGAGCCACCAAGTTCCGAATGAGCTGATAGGTTGCTGGGCTGCACACACTGAGTAGGATCGCTCGGCGCTGCTCCGCTGCATCTGGAGCAATTCCGTTTGCCGTGAAATACAGTTCCAGACGTTCAGTGTACGACACCCAGTCTTCGACACTGGGCTGAAAGTCGCCTATGGTTCCGTGTCTTGCCATTGCCATCATGAGTGAAGGTCAGCTCAGTTTACCCTCGTTGCCAATTGTAATATCGTGAACTATACTGCACGCGACGACTGATAGCACAACAGCAACACTCTAATCTCAACTCAACTGGTACAACTCAATAGCCCAAAAATATAAGTGGGCAGATAGCACAAAGGGAAGAAGAGGCCTCACAGGGAGCAGGCCCCTGAGCACAAAGAAACACAGGCACAAAGGCGTACATAACATAACACGAAGGCCATTCATGCATAAGTACAACAAGCTAGTGTAAGTTAACCACAACATAGCATACAAACAGACACTTTATTACAAGTACACTTTTTATCTAGGAATGGTCCTGCAAAGTCGATGTGTACTTGTTTCCAAGGCTTGGAAGGCCACATCTAGGGGTGCATTGGAGCAGCTGGAGGTGCTTGTTTCACTGACTGGCATTGCTGGCAGGATTTGGCAAGTCCTTCAATATCCCTTGTCCAGTCCTGGCCACCAGAAATGTGTTCTAGCCAACACCTTCATTCTTGTTGTGCCTGGGTGCTCCCTGGTGAAGCTCCTTCAAGTTATCATTCCTCGATCTGCCATTATAGATATTCCACTCCTACCTTCAAGTTTCTGAATAAAACCTGACACTCGTGTGAGCTCCACATCTGAAATAGAACCAACATACAGATGTAGCAGACAGCTCCATTTGGTGTGCATGCTATCAAAAACTTTGCTGTGTTGTGATGTTTGTAATTACTCCATGTTGATGACTGCATTTGAAGGTCTGATGGAGTTTTGATGAACACTTCACTTCCATCAATAATGGCAAACGTAGTTGGGTACTTATCATGAAAGGCATGAGGTAGAGTAGAAGTAACTTACTCAACTGCAGGCATCCATTCAATCTCTTTATGGTATTGATACAGAAAAACAGCCATGTTGTAATGTACCTTGATACAAGTGACTCAGAAATGCCGAAGCGGACAGCAAGATCCAATCTGCGTAGGTTAAGCTTTAGCTTCATCAACGTGAGGAGGAACTGATTAACAGGATCTAGCTTTCTCTGACGGTGACGTATTCTTTCTCCCTCTTTTTCCCCCCAGTAATTTGCAACAGCAGGACCTAGGAACTCAAAAAAAGCCAGTAGAATGTCATATGATGGAAACCATGTGTACAAGCTGTCGTTTCCAGCAATGTTATCAATTCCAAACACTGATTTCTGGTCCGTAGCAACTTGCAGCTTCACATGATTCAGACTTTCCAGTGGTTCAATTCGAGCTAATAGGGCAGAGCTAGTGTTCAAAACAACTTCATCATTGTCTGGACATATCGGCGGTATGTTGTACGTGTGTAAGACCCTGTTTCATCAACAGATACGAGCATACTAGGATCGTAGACAGATACATCCTCTAAAAATTGCTCCCTAAGCTCATCACTTCTTTGTTGGGCTCTTAATGTTAGCTTTTTTCGGGTAAATCCAGCACTTTGTAAAAAAAAAATTGCTGAATGTTGCAATGCACACATCAGTACCAGTGGTTTGCAGTAAGTGTTGCTGAACCTCCTTGAGGTGAGTTGATGGTTTGTCTAAAATGACATCAAGAATAGCTAATTCATCATGTGGTGTGAGCTTCTTAAAGGGAGACTCACGGTATCCTTGAATGCTACATACAGTCCCAGTTTCTTCAAACAATTTCACAGTTCTGCAAACAGTGGAAGGGTCAACATTCAAGTTCCTAGCAACCTCTGCATATGGGGGGTCCAGTATGCATCTTTGATACACCATTCTCCACCTCAAGTCAGCTGAATACGCTTTTGTATGGAAACTTTCAAATGAGGACATTGCAAACCGGTTCAAATTTTGCGCGTGCTTGATCACTGGCACTGTGTGTGCAAAGTGCACATAAAGCCATAGTACCTCACAATGATAGTTAGCTAAACAAACTAACGCCCACTACATTATATCATGTAACGGATAAATCAGCTGTAGAAGCAGTTGGTGTTGGTGACCGGCTACTGAAAGGAAAGAGTTGAAGAGTTGTTGCTGCATCCCTCCTATGTTCCTCACATTTATAATTCTTGTCTCTCTTAGTCCACTGCTTCTTTGGTGATGCAAATCGCTTACCAACTGTAAGTTGTGGGTCCATTTCGTACATCAGCGTTGGGAAAATGCCAACTGCAGACGCGATGATAATCCTTGATGACAAAGTCCTGAAGGCCAACCGCTTTGATCCATCGCTGCTGTTTAGCTTCGTCTTGAGGAAAGTGGTGCATGACGCGCCCTTGTCTTTCGCCCGACTATTCCCGCAAGCAACGCACGAATCTCCAGGCATAATAGTAACACCAGAACTTCACAACCGAGCAAGATAACACCTCCGTTATTTCACAACAAGTATTAGACACGTGCGCTTAACTGATTTGCATTGAAAAAACGCTACAGCTGGCTAACGTGCGAATTTCGAACTCTCCAATGTTAAGTACTGACTTCAATGGAAAAGTACTCCAGGTCGGCCAAGGAGTGTACTCCGGATGTGACGTCACGTATAATTATAAATGATTTTATACTATAGCTAAATGAAATACTGCAATCTGATTGGTCATTGCAGGTAGTATAAATCACTTATACCACCTGTAAATTGAACTTATACCACCTGTGATATCCGTAGATAGTATAGAGATAGTTTAATACCATGAAGCGCTACAAATATAGTCACCAGCTCTCATACAGTTTCTGTACGCAAAGCGCTAAGCTCGTTAGCGGTTGTATGACAATGGCTGCAGTCTGAAGACAGCTTCGGATAGAAAGCGTTTGGCTCGACAGCGGTGGTCTCGAATTTAACCGGTTCACACGGAGTTTGCCTACAGTTTCAATGGGAGCCATAGGTAGCTACTATTCAAGAAAGCGCTAGTACTCGCTCAACACAACACTCACCAGAAAGTTCACAATGTCATGGGGCAGGACATTTCGGTCTCATTCTCAGGCGCTCTGAATTTGAATTCGGTTTTGAATCCCAATCACTAGCGAGCGTTGCCGAGCAAGTACAAAGTTGAATCGTTGCAAGGTAAGCGGTCAGCGAACAGCTTGAGAGAGAGCTCGTTCATTCAGAATTTGAACTGTAGCCGTTGCTAGGCAGTTTTGTTGCTAAGGAGAGAAATGCACACAGTTTTGTTGCCAAGGAGAGAAACGATTTGATTGGCTATAGTATAAATACCTTATACGATGAAACCCTCGGGGCCTACGGGATTTAGATCCCCTTGGAAACCATAAACACCCTTGCGCTTCGCGCACGGGTGTTTATATAGGTTTCCGCGGGTATCTAAATCCCGTACACCCCTCGGTTTCATCGTATAACCGATATGAATACCTGAAGTTTTAAAATAGAGTTGTCTATTCAACTTGACTGAGTAGGTTGACAACAGTAATGAGTTCTTCACATGAGCAACAATTGAACAACTGAAGGAGAGGTGAGATTTGCAGCTTATAAAGGAGTGAGGGCCCTAGAGGTGCACAATAGAACAAAAGCTAGGCCAAAAAGCTAACAAAGAGCAGGGCAACCAATTCACAAATTAACACAGATTAGCACATTTACAAGTTAGGAAACAAACATCACAAAATATTGTCCTAGTCCATATGGGATAAATTAGCAGCAATTAACATTCGGAAAGGGTATAGGTCGATCTCCAACAGCTGATGCAGAGTTCTTGGCTGCTCGAATGGCAGAGAGGAGTTTATGTGCAGGGACGTAAACCCCAAGCCCTCCCACTAACTCAACCATCTGTGGCTTGTCAACTTGGATTTCCTGTAGGCCTAAGAATAATGTACAGGAGATTCTTCCTGATTTTATTTTATGGTGGTTACATGCTCTTCTTCCTCCCTCCGCAATAAAAAGATATCAGTATGTAAGCACAGTTCCTATACAGTTTATACTGGTCTTTTCTGAATCCTAACAAATCTGTGTTTTCTGGCACAAATTGTGATATGTCTGTTTCATACCCTGAGATACTCCTACAACCTGTGTGAGGTAATGGGTCATGCAGAGGAGGAGAGATGTGGGCTGGTGTTGGCATAGACTGATCTGCTTTGAGTGGCTCCCAGTCACACCCATTTTAGTTGGTAGTTTGTTAAATTTATTAAGGTTGTGATTTTTCAATTATATGGGTATGTGATAAATGTTGATACAAAGATAATCTTTACTTGGCTCCCTCAGGATGTTGGCTGATGATGACAAGGTTTGAGAAAGGTCGTTTGAAAATGCACTGAACAAAACTGTAGCTGATCTTTAAAAAGTGATCCTACAACCTGTGCGAGGTAAGGGGTCATGCATAGGAGGAGAAGTACACGTTGGTGTTAACCCTCCACTTTGCCTTCCATAATATCGTGAAAAAGCGCTGGGTGTAGGAGGAGAGGGTAGATGAAGGGAATGAGCGCTGGTGCATAGCTCGAGACTTGCTTGAATAGACCGGCACACGGTTCTGAGGTGAGTCAAAGGTGTTTTGTGGCGGCAAACTATATCTCCTCTTCATCAGTGTCACTTTGACTACTCTAAAAAGCAAGATTATGAGCCTGTAGGTTACTGGGGTAGGAAGCCGTATTTTTAAATATACACATATATGTACACTCCCAGATACAGTAAATTTCAGTTCCATTAGAATACTGTGCATTGCGTTCAGTGTAATGAGATTCATTGAAAATTCAAACATAAGTGCCGCCTTTTTTCAGCATTAGAGTGAAAGTGCAGATCATACGTCTTTGACAAATTATGGCAATGTCCGCTGAGCCAGGACGTAAGACAGCTTATGCAGCTGATATTTGCTGGAGAGTAGTGTGGCAATGCATTGGAAGATTGCTGAGAACCTCAATATTGCTTGTAGCACAGCCCAGGCCATATACAAACTCTTTGAGCAGACTGGCGGTGTTAATCCACAGGGAGAACCTAGCAGGGCCGATGCAAAGAGCCTAAATGACACTGATGAGATTTACATTGTGGGCTTGGTGCTACAAAATCCCAGCATGTACCTACAAGAAATATCCCATGAGGTATACAATGTTACAGGCAAGCAAGTCTCATCCCCTACTATATGCCATCTACTTTCCTCTTCTTAGCTCTCACTCTCCCAGCTCCTGATAGCTGCTCTATGCTGACTTCAGCGGCGACCTGCTCCTTCTGGACCACTTCAATGAGATTGGGATGTGCCTCCCGTGCCATTTTCTTTAGGCAATTATGCCAGCCTTCAACGTGGTTGTTTGTGCGTGGGCCATCGTGGTTGAAGTAGTTCCATGTCCTCACAGATCTAACCATGTAGATTTGAAGTATCGGATGAATTCATCTGCCTCACTGGTCTGGGGTGCTTCTGATTCAACCATATCCTAATGAATCTTGGAGGAATAAAGGGTAGTGCAGCAGCTTTATGGATCAAGTTCCTGGTGTCCACATCATTTTTATACAGATCAGCCATCCTGAGAGCCTGGACCTTCCTCCATAGACACTGTGAGAAGTGGAAGTAGCATCCTTGAATCTCAACGCCTGGCAACTGCATCGCAAGAGATTGGATTACTGCTCTGTGGACTCATCTGCAGGCCTCGATTCTGTAGCTCTTCCTTGAGGTATGTAAACATCCTGTTGTAATCTGCTCAGGTCTTGGATGGTAGCAAGGCATAAACCAGAGAAAACTGCTGGCCATGGACAAATCCATTGATGGTGAAAAGTTGCATGAACATGCTGGGGCAGACCTGGAATGTTCCGTCAACATAAATATATCGCCTCAAGATCACAAAACAAATGGAGCACGGCATCTGTAGTCAACTAAATTATGGTAATGGACAATTGTGCAACAAATAGTGGCCTTACACGCATAATATTAAATAGTACACTGCCACGAAAAGAAAAGAGTGAACGTTGCACTGCTGTTGGCTAGTAGGGTGTGGCTTAATGTGCAAGATATTTAGTCACACCTCAGTACTAATCTATGCTTTAATATACACATGCAAAAATCACAGTAAACTAGCAGTTTGGTGGATACCAGTAGCAAACATGTAGCTGCATATGCAAAAATACAGAGAAGTGATATCTGCTCTCCATATATGCCTCCCAAACCGTCATGAGACGTGGAATTTTGCCACAATTAAAACATGTTTCCTCAATTTCATATTTGCTTTTTAGCACTCTGTGTGCGTATGTGCTTGGTTGGAGCTGTGAGAAAAAGGGAGTGAAAAATATACGAACACATGGTAACTCACAACAACTCAACTCTGCAGCAATGTCTAATAAAGCCTGCCTCAGGCACTCCCTTTGTATGCTCTGACATCAATACAGTGACAGTCATTTGATGACCAACCATACCAACTTTTGCTCCCAGCTTTCGTCCTTACCAGGCCTCCGCTCAGCTCTTCATCACTTGCCTCCTTCCCAGGCCCAAGCTTATGCATACTACTGTTCCCGGCCGTCTACAATCAGTGGACTGGACTCACTGGACTGGAATGGTGGCTTCACTCACAGACAGAGGGTCGGATGGAAGATGCGGTCACAGACGTTCCAAGGTCAAGAAGCATGTGATATAAGCTACAAAAACAGTGAGTGTGATGGGCGCAAGGTTTTCGACCAAGCCTTGTTTTACAGCTTACAACTTATGATGCAATAGCTCACAAATTATGATGCAATAGCTCACAAATTATGATGTAATACCAATCTTGAGACAGGACATGGCAATAAACAGCAGTGTAAAGAACATGATAGCAGTCTACAAACCCAGAAATGATGCTTCACGTGTGAATGTAGCTAGCCTCTGACATCACAAAGAACAAACATGCTATGGTGTACAAAAGAAGAAAAATGTCTCAAATGTTTGGAGGTGTGTATGCACACAGATTTAGAGCACATACCCAAACGATGCCAGAAGTTCCTTGTGCACTGACTTCAGCTTTGATGACAATTCTGGTGAAACGATCAAGTGCCTTGGACTGAATAGTGCCAGTTCCTCCTAATACACTGCAGTAATATGCAGATGAAAACTTGGATGGTAGACCACCACCAGGTGATGTAAATGATCACCATTCTCGGTGTTGGACACACAAGTCATATGGAGGTACTGGTGGCTTGCAGTATTTGTTCCCACAACCAGCACACTTCGAGGTATTCCTAGCGATTTTTGCAAGGTTGAATGGAGCTGTTTCTTGCGCCATTGGTGATGGTGGTGGTGGTGGTGGTGAAAAATCCGCATACCAGTCATGGTATGATGGCATCCACGATGTACCAGGAGATATGCAACTAAGTCATTATTTGATAAAGCTAGTTATGCAGGCAGCAAAGCTGTAGTTTATGTGTAGTAAAGTCTCAGGCAGACTTGTTGGGGCAGGATGAGACAGGGTGACCCACCTTGGCAGCGAGCACATTTGTGAATAAACCTGCAGTCAGCTCCAAACGGGCATGAGCCTTTGTTTTTATTGAAGAGGATGCAGTGGTCTGGTTTGGAGTGTTTTGCTGGGGGTATGCGTGGCTTGTTGATGGATGACGACCAGGGTAAGGAAGATGAAGAATTGGGTGTGTGTGTGTGTGGGTGGGGGGTAGAATGGACCAGAGTAGGGAAGAGAGCCGGGCTGAAAGCGAGGTTGAATAATTTGGTAAATCACCATTTTTTTAGTATCGACCGGGATGCACTTGAAGGCGCTAACTTGCTTTGTTCTAGCTTCTTCTCCTCCTTATCCTCTCTTTTGGATCTCTTCGGTCTTGGCATGTCAGCCACTTCAGATTCTAGAGTATGATTGACAAAATTTGTCCATGAAGGTGAACCATGGGCAGTCATAGATGTGATTGCCACCATCTAAATGGCAAACTGGGCACCAAGCCGTTGCTTTGCCGCGGGCAGTGAATGCATAGGCATAGAACTGTGGGTGTATTTGCAACCATTTGGTGAATTGGTTGGTAGCTACCCATTGGTGGAACTCAATGTCATACTGAAGCCAGGACGGATACTCAATTTTTTACTGTGCTGCACGATGAGTAGCTGATATGCTATCAGTTCTGAAGTTGAGCTTGGATGGTGGGAGCTGAGGACAAGCATGTAAATGCTGTAAACCTGCACCCAGGTGGCTATGTCCGGGATTTGGCTTTTTTTTTTAATGTCTTTGTATGTCACAGGCCAACTCAGGCAGTATGACCACGTTAGTAGTAGTAGAGGATGATGAATCATGGCGTAGCTGCTCGGGAAGAAGCTCTGCAAGATCAATATACTCCCATGCCACGATTCTTCTTACCAGCTTATGGGGTAAGGCTGGACATTCAGGAAAGGTAGCTATGGGTGCAGATGACATGAATGGGAATGGTTGGATGGCTGCTGGAGATGGGCACGAGCTGATAGGAGCCACCACATTGGGAGTGCTTAACGGTGTGGTATGCGAAGACACAATGGTCAAATGGGGAGTGAGAATTGGAGTTGCAGAAAAGGTGGGAAGGCTTAGAGCTGACACCAGAGGAGGAGGAGGGGGAAGCTCAGGTGATGGCACATGATGACCTAAATATATAGAGGGGGTAGGTGTTGCAGTTGATAGCATATATCTCTCATGCGCAATTAAAGACATTGCATAGGGTGTGGAGGCAATAACATGCTACCGATGGTGCATGGGCAATAGCCGCACCTAAGTAGGTGTGATGAAGGGTATTATAGGCATTGCATTAGAATGACCTGGTGCATGATTATGGTACTGCATGTGTTAGGCATAATCCAAGTGGTAATGATGATGCGTGGCGATAATTGCATTTGGCACAACATTTATTGCAGTAGGCATTTAAAGTAACCATGCTTGTCGTCGATAAATTAAGGTGAAGTGAATATGATGCAGAAGGCATCAGGCAGGCATAGCTGGAGGATATAGTGCAGTGAGCATTATAGGCATAACCTGATGGAGTATATTACAGCCAGCATTAGGCATAGCCTAGTGAATATGTTGCAGGGGGCATTATGAACATAGTTGGGTGGTTATGGTGCAGGGGGCATTATGAGCATAGCCTGTTGATTATGGTGCTGCAAGCATTAGGATAACCTGGATATGATGCAGCAGCAGTATGTAGTGGTTATGATCCAGCAGCAGAACAGGCATAACCTAATAGTTATAGTGCCGCTAGAAATAGGCATAACCTAGTGGTTATGGTGCAGCAAGCAGTAGAGCATAACCTAGTGGTTATGGTGCAGCAAGCAGTAGAGCATAACAGTAGAGCACAACCGAATAGTTATTGAGCAGCAAGCAGTAAAGGTGTAACCAAATGAATATGCTGGTACAGTAAGCATTAAACTTAACCTGATGATTATTATGCATGCAGGGCAATTTTGACTTGGCGCTCATTACTGACTTTTATTTTAGGCAGAATGTGGTGAATTGTTTAAGAAGCGTGAGGCATAGCCGCGGCTGGTACAGTAGTGTTGAACACCCAAGGGTATGGAGCAGATGGCAAGCAATAGAGTAGACTTAATTTTCAGCGTAGATATAACGACAAGAAGGCATCAAACTTGGCTAGGCGGCTGTGCAAGAATTGCATTAGTAGAAATGATAGCTATACATACATCTTCCCTATAAGATGTTGAACACTCGCAGAGGGGCCTGAGACAGTAGAAGCATTGGTAGAAGCAGGGATGGGAGTGATAACAGCCCTCTCAAGTGCGGACAATCGTTCCGCAAAGGAAGCAAGACTGGTGCTGGGAGTTTTGGTCGCTGATGCGTTGCTTGCAGAGCTGTCTACGTCTTGTGGAGTAGCCATTGATGGAACTTTGAGTATTCTTCAGGCGAAGGAAAAGCTTTGAAAATAAAGCAGTTGCAACCAAGTGCAAATCAAAGCGACTGAGTGCGCTGACTGTGCTGCCAGGACGACACCCAAAGTACGCATGCGCAGTCACCGGCCAATGTTATGCAACTGCGCAATGCGCTATCAGGACTCGATCGTCGATTAACCTTGTTTAACCATTGTTAAACTTCTTGTCAACAGAGTAAAATGTTTGGGCGGTTGAGAGCATGCTTAACAACAATGGGGTGCTTTAGTTAGTTAGTGCTTGTAGACTTCCAATATAGTGAAATGCCTTATGAAGAGCTTCTTCCCCATAAGATGTGAAGACTGCAGTTAGCTACATGATTATCCTTGTCCTAACCATTCCTGAATGCAATGTGCCTCATCCACAGCAACGGACACAAGATGGCACTTGTAGTATAGTCAGCGGAGAACAGTTGTCTCCATGGAACTGATGTTGCAACTTCTGGAGTCATCAAGACTGTTAAAATGCCTTCCATAAAACTCCGCTTAATGCTTAACGCTTAACGCTTAATGCTTAATGCTTATTATAAATAATGCTTAATGCTTAATGCTTAATGCTTAATGCTTAATGCTTATATACCAAAATGATACTTTCTGGAGGTAGCATCACCAAAGCTTTCTGTGCTCTCATGGCTGGATTACTTAGCTTTGAAAGCTTCAGTATCTCATATTTCTACCACTTTAGTTGTTCACACTCAAAACTTCCTAGCCTGCTCGTCAATCAGTGAGTGTAGAGGGCTAATGATGACATCAACAGCCATGTTAGAGTATGCTACCGACACCATGAACATTGCCACACTTTTACCAGCTGTGGTTGCCACATGTACGAAAACATCCTTTCCATGGAGGACACACAGCACAGATTCAAGCTGCACAGGACAGGAGCTCTGATACCCAAACACTATAGTAACGGTCTTAGGCTGCTTGATGGTGCACAAGAAGCCTGAGAGCCTTTGGGTAGAATTCCACAACTGTGCAAACAGTCTGGTTTACATAGGGGAGCATAACTCCCATCGACACAAATGCTCAATAGTCCTATTTTGAAGTTCAAAAACCACACATGTGCACAGTCACTTTCCATTTAGAGCACTTGCTCCTTAAAGTAATAAAGAACTAACAGACAGCTAAGATCCACCACATGAGCCCGAGGAAGTGTACCTGTGAGTGGGGGGAGCAGCTCTGGTCTGCTGGTGGATCCCTCTGTTTTCCAATAACACCTACATACATGGAGAACATGTAACCAGGTACACAGTGAGTAACCTTGTACCACAACAAGGAGTGCAGAGGCCTGGGAATGAGGCTATAGTAGAGTCAAAATGATGGTCTCATTCTCAGGCCTCCACAGCATTTGTCAGGGGAGCAAAGATTGATGTATAGGTTCAACTCTGTGCTGACCTAAGACCCAAGTGACTGACCTAAGACCCAAGTGACTACCAAAGAGAGTAAATATAAAACTCACATGGTACTGCACTCCCTGACTCAGGGCCTAGTGCTTCAGCACTGAAATCTCGAGGGGGAGTAAGATGTAGTCTCCTATGTGCTGGTTTGCTCCCAGATCTCTCTGGCTCTGCACAGCCTGAACAAGACCCTTCATCTCCAAATGGTTCATTGGGCATGTCACTGGCAGTAGTTATGGTCAGGGGGGTGTCCCTGGCCACATCACTCTTCTGCTCAAAACATGACTGATGTCCAGAGCTAGCCGCAAGTGGTAAAACCATTCTACCATCATCACCATACATCACTGACTCGAGCTTCACAACCATGTAGAGGAACTTGTGGTTTGTCAGAGAGAATCTTGAAGATGGTGACTGACAGGTGGCCATTTTGTGTGTTGTCACTAAAACTCCATTTTGCCTGAGAATGGAAGAAGATGAAAGGGAGAGGAGAGGGAAGAGAGGAAGAGGAAAGGAGAGGGAGAGAGAGGAGAAACAGGAGAGAGAAAGGAAAGGAAGAAGAGGAGAGAGAGGGCAAAAGAAGGAGAATAATCATTTGTATCCCATTCTTTGACTTGAAGGTGTGGTGGACATTTGGCTCTGCACTCTGAAGCCAGTATCTTGCATGGTCAATATCCCGGAGCAACATGGCTATGCAGGAAACGAATTAGAGTGGCATGGAAATGAGCAATTATTCTCATTGCCATATTAAGTATGTACTTACTACGATAATTTGTGTATGCCACTACTAATATGTACAAGAAAATAGAAATGTAGGAATGGCACGCCAAAAAGTATGCAAACAAGGTAGGGATGGTATAAAAGTGAAGGTAAATATACAAAGCCCTATCCCTACATCTTTTCACACTAGAGTACCTGTGTAGTGTGAAAAGATGTAGGGGGTGGGGCTTTGTATATTTACCTTCACCTTTATACCATCCCTACCTTGTTTTCACTAATAAACCTTTACAACTTTTGACAATAACGTTGTACAATGTCATTAATATAAAGATATTGTATTATCACTAGTGTAGATGCAAGGCATCTTGGGGCGAACCTGAGTGAGTAGTACAATACCACATGGATGCCATATGATAGTCAGTGCACACCCTCCATTTCCTTTCCAGCGTATAACAAACCTTGCAAAGAACCAGCGTCTGCAAGGTAGACTACTTGAAGACTAGTACAAAGAATGTGCCCTGAGACGAATGCATGAATGAATACTAAGCCAGAGATGAAACAACAGCATTGCACAACAACGCTTTCAGAGTTGTGGTGTAATGTTGAAAGCAGATCAGTCAGTGTGCGAACATGAGAGCAGGCAACAAATGTCAGTCCACAGGCGAACTCTTTCTTTCCAACGTCGATCACCACTTTGTCTAGGGTAAGGCCCTGTGCCTTGTGGATAGTGACAGCCCATGCTAGCTTTAGTGGCAGTTGCAATCGTGAACACTGGGCACTTGATGCAGACCAGGTGTGGCGGATGGGGACAATAGGGACTGTTCTGTCAGGAAGTGTGGGGCCTGGGTAGGAATCAAACAGAAACTGGCAGGTTGGGTGGTGCTTGACCACTTTTGTAGCAAATGGCTATTACTGTTCCCATGGCTCCGTTGACTAGTCCAACTCCAGTCCAAAGGTTGAACGTGAGCATCACTCGAGCACCATGTGCTATGCAAATAACTGGGTCCAGTCCAGCTGCATCATCAGACGAAGCCTTGGATGCATTTGGCCCTGTGTGAATGGCTTTTGAGCAGCGTGCCTAGCACAACCTCTCTCCCTTCGCTTTCTCGCTCCTTTGTTCCGCTGTCTCTGCAGCACGTCGAGCTCTGTCTCTCTTGTTCAGGGCCATCTCCGATCTTCGGCGACTTCTTGCTCCTGCGCTGGCTTGAGAGCTCTTCTAGAACTGCTCTGGGTATCCATGTTCAACAAAACTTGTAGCCTAAAACGATGAAGGTGGGTCAAAACTCAGAAGTAGGGCTCTAGACTAGAGTACCGTAGAGTACTTACTTTGACCAAGTGTTCTTTTCGATATTCCATCCGTACTTGAACTCGGCGTGCGCAATGTTTCGGGTTAAAAGAGTCAACTTGCATTTACGGAACGACGTACGACAGATAATATATAATAATAATAATATATATATATGAAAATTGCACCGTTCAACTTGCTAGTGTGGGGCTCGCTCGGGCTCGCCCCAACTACTAAACCATTACAACTTTGAGTAGTCTAATGGTAATTGTCAAGGAAAGGAAAACGATTGCTAGCAGGAATAAAGTTATCGAACATCTGGCTCCATTCAAACACCTAAGCTTGTTGAGAGCTACATAACTGTTGTTGGGTCCAGGAATGACATTGTCTTCAACATTCTGATTAGCTGCTACATGGATGGTGGCTTTTACAAACGCTCCAGTGTAGCATAGTTCTCTCCCTTTGCAAAACACCTCTTGAGTAGCCATGTTTCGTGTGAAGACAAAATCATGCCGAGAATGTATTCCTGGATACTTGGTGTACTTGACTGACAATAGAGTTCTCCAGTCAACTCCATCAACAACTGCGTCAGCAAACTGTCCAACCAATTCTTGAAGGTCTGTTGTGGTGAAGACATCACTACGATGGAAAGACTGTGCTATCTTGGAAAATAAAAGATCTGGATGGAACTTTGTGTTCCCGGCAATCATGAACAATACACGTACTAAGTCCAAGACATCACTACGATGGAAAGACTGTGCTATCTTGGAAAATAAAAGATCTGGATGGAACTTTGTGTTCCCGGCAATCATGAACAATACACGTACTAAGTCCAAGACATTTTGTTGCACCATCTCAAGCACCCATGACATAGTATAGCAATTCTTGTTCGTGCTCACAGTATTATCCAGAAACAAATGGATCATCCGTATCCAACTTGGGAGCTTACCCTGTGTAGTGATGTAATGGAAGATGAACGACAGTGTGTGATCAGTATTTTTGGGGCCTACTCTTTCATCAAAAATATAGACGGTAGAATGATTGGTGGCATGATTGACAGTATTGTGGTGTCATTCCCATCTAGTTTGGTTGGTTTTTGAGGGTTCCATCCCTACATGTGTTTGTTTTCGTTCAGAAAACGTTTTTGTGACATTGTCCCTTACGTACCCTTGTTCCCAGACCACTCCCAGATTTTATCTTGTAGCTAGAAAAATCTGGGAGTGGCCCAGGAATGAAGTCTACACCCATATGCATGTCCTTCAGCAGAAGAGAAGGGCAAAGAGTGTCGGATTGTTCATTCCCTTATATAGAAGGGACAGAACTGTGTGGAGTACACTGTTCATTTCGCCACATTCCCTTCTATAGAAAGGACAGAAGTGTGTGGGGTACAGGGGTACACTGTTCATTTCGCCACATTCCCTTACAATGTATATAGAATGGGGCAGCAGTGTGTAGGGTACACTGTTCATTTCGCCACATTCCCTTATATAGAAGAAACAGAAGTGTGTGGGGTACACTGTTCATTTCGCCACATTCCCTTATATAGAAGGGGCAGAAGTGTGTGGGGTACACTGTTCATTTCGCCACACTCTCATATCTTTCTGCACTGAGGTTTTGCCCCTGTGGCAGGCATTATTTATTAATAACACAATTTACCAACATTGACAACAACTGAGAGTAAGGTTTACAACAACAGACGGCAACTACAAGCTGAAGAAGTATGACTTGGTGACAATTTCAGGCTGGGGACCAAATAGAAATTGATAAGGATGAAAACAAAAAATTTAGGTATAGGATGGTCCACTCCCATACCAGGGGAAAAACCCTTGCACTGTTGTGCTAAGGTAAAAAACCCAACAACTAATCCAGCCTGCTACAGCCCTAGTTTTAGGGAAACTGACAACCTGCTATCATAAGAGTCTTTTATGTAGCCATCTTTGGCATTTTCAGACTTCCATCGCCCATGTCTTTTGAATAACTGATCCTCAACTCCAGCATTTGCCGCAGCAGTTGCTCCTCCAGCTCTGAAGCTGTGAAGTCCATAATCATCTGGCTTCTCACCAAGCCTGCACAGTGCCTCTCTCACCACCTCCCGAACCCGAGAGTATGTCAATTTGTCCCACTTGTTTTATGCTTTGTTGCTGTGAGAGGTCTGAACAACCAGTTTTTCCCTGCAGGTGTGAGATTTGCCATGGCCATGTATCGCTCAAGCATTGCTACAGGGTACGTATCACTCCCGGTTCTTGCGATTACTACCTCGTTCCCATCCCTGTACTGGTCAGTCTTACTTTGTCGCACCCTAATTCTCACATCGGTACTGGAGAACTGCAAATCAGAGCATCTTATTTGTGCTATCTCGTTGAAACGGAAAAATCCTGAGAAAGCCAGGAGACAGATAGTCACAGTTTGTATGTCCAACAACGATGCTGACTCCTGGGCTAACGTACTGACCATTTTCTGTATCAACTGTGGTGTTACTGGTTCCTTTTTCACCTTTGGCCTCCCTTTTATGTGCACTCTCTTGCATTGTTCTCACTGTTGGGTAAGACATTGGTGATGGCAACCCTCCTAGTTCATGCACCCATGCCAGTGCATTCACTGCATCATCCACTGCTGTTTTTGCTTCTGAAGTTTCTAGTAAGTGTTGCAGGTAAAGTGCCACATGGGCAGGTTGAGCTGGGAACTCTGATATTTCGGGGTATTGCGCTGCCCACTTCTTCCAACGATCGAAAGATCCGGTGTATTTCTGTACAGTAGACTCGGCCCTTGATAACCGCAACGTTCGTGGAACACCCGCTGCTAGTTCTTGAAGCCTAGGTTCTCGGATGTTTCCAAGCTCTTGCATGACACCCACCGCAACAGTATCTAGCTACATGTGATGGTAAAGAGAAAGCTCATGTAACTGGATACATAGATATTGAATTCATGATAAGGGTTGGGTGGGTGGGTCTTCAGCCAGCTAGCTACTTAACTTTGACCACACTGAACAACTGATCCTTGCCTGCCATACAGGAGAGCTAAAAAACAGTCTCACTTCCCCTTATATACTTAATCTACGCATGTGTACAACTCATGGGGATGCCCCAATAATATGAGAGCTATGTTTCTGTCTAATTCTTTCCGTTTTGCTCCCATCAACCGACAGAAACAACATTTCCCTTATATAGAAGGGGCAGAAGTGTGTGGGGTACACTGTTCATTCCGCCACATGGAAGGGACAGAAGTGTGGGATGCACTATTCAGTCCCTTTGCAGGGGGACTGGATTCTTAAACAGTGTACGTTTGTTCCCATTTTTAGGCTAATTTATGTTACGTATTTTAGAATCTCATCCTCATTACTGACCATCTTAGCCTCTCTCTCAATTTTAATATGAGTCTTTGTCTGCGAGTGGCTGATTTCAGCTCTATCAGTATCAGAAAAGCTTGCACTTCTAGCGTTCTGTTGGCTAGCTGGCCTGCTTCACTTTTCGCGGGTAAATAAAAAGTCGCAAAAGTATCTCACATGCAAAATAATGTGATAGTTGCTATGGGTGTATGGTCTAAGTTGGATAGAGCCATTTGGCTTTTAACCCACTTAAAACACCCTTGGGAAGCCTCAGGCAGTGTTAGTTGGTCTCAAGCTGTGTCCTTAACCAATTAACTCTGGCCTTGGTTTCTGAAGCACCACATAGCATGACACAAGATGTAGGGGTGGTGTAAAAGTATTGTGGTGTCATTCCTGCCTTTCTTTGGTTCCTTTGGGGGGGTTCTATCCCTACATGTACTTGCTTTCATTTGGAAACTCTTTCGTACTTGTACTTGTATCTTGTTTCATGCCTTCATGTGTTTCCTCCGTAATTAGTACTGTGTTTTTCCATTGTTTATACATCTACAGGGGTCTCCAAACTATGTGAGACAAGTTTACAATGGCTCAGATGTAAGTTGCCTGCTGTGACAGGTAGCAAGTGTCTTTACTAATAATGTTAACACAAGGCATGTTAGAGTAAGCAATCGGTACTCAGACATCACCAGTCAGACACTCGCACATGGAGAAATAAACCATGCAGATAATCGGTCATACCACGGAATGTACAGGTCCTTACCAACATAGCAGTACATTTTTATACGTTGCATGGTTCTTGAGATACAATTGTTGTTGATTCATGCATTTCAGAAAGTGGTAGCACCTTAGCTACACATTAGACCTACGATACCGGTATCATTGGAATGTACAGATCCTCGTCAACATAACGGTATAAGTCTTATTTTTATACATTGCATGGTACCATGTCTCCGGGACCTAGGCCTGCATAAAGCCAGTACAAACAGCTGTAGCTCAAGAACCACGCAATGTATAAAATTGCACGCTAACGAGTGTAATAAGGTATATATCTCCATGGCTTATTTCTCTGTGTGCGAGTGTCTGATTATTGGTTTTGTCCGAGTACCGATAGCTTACTCTATATAGGAAGATGAATTGACCACTTTTCTTAGCAAATACAACATTGTGCTAAAGTCACAGTATGTTACTGACACTGTTGGTCTTGTTCCTGGGTTATATACATTCTCCTTTTTTCCTGACTTAACCCTTTGTATGCGAATGATGGATAAATCTGTCAAAAATTTACATGCGTTAATGACAAATGACATCTAAAGACGTCAAGGCTAAGGCTAAGTGTTATCACAGCCCATTGCAAATAACTACAAGCTTTGTATCCAGTCTGTGGTTAGGTTGAGGCTTCCCTACTAATACAAGTGGGTTGCTCCAGAAGCCCTTGAGGGGCAGAGCACAATGAATGGTAGAAGCCAGGGTGGTCGTCGATCGCCTCGATCGTAAAAATAACTTATTGGCCATGTTTTCTTCTCAACGCCTATAAGCAGAAGCACAACACTAACTACGAAGGTACAGCAGCCCTTGGGCTTCATAAATATCAAGACAGTTTTGGAGCTACACCTTGTTATCAGTGAGAAGACGCTACCCGCAAAACGCGGTAGGTAAGCATCCTTTGTATACGGTTAAAATAACTTTATAAAGCCTTTCTCTGCTCCTTCTTTCACTCTGTAGTGCTTTGTTTGGCTTTCCTGACGCTTTAGTTCTTGGAAAATTAATAAATAATTGCCATCATGCAAAGTTAATTTATTTCCGGGTTTGAGGTTGATTGCATATTCCCTTCAATTTCGCATGTATTGGCCTGGTTAAGATGCTCAGAGTAGTTACACATGTGCACACAGTTTTATACAGTGAACCCTCACTTGTCTGACTGTGACAGGACCAGACTATCAGGGCTTCATTTAGCAATTTTGTTAAGGGGGGGGGTAAAAATTGAGTATTGAAAATCTTTGGGAGGCAACAATCCAAGTTATATATTCCAAGGGGGGACAAAATCCTGCAAAGGGGGGCCCCCGGGACTATGGCCAGATAAATGAAGTAACTGTATATGTGGCAGTCCTGGATAGAAATCGAATATTATTCCGTCGCGTATTTCGAGCGCATCACCAAGTTTGACGCGCTATAGCGCTGAGCTTCCGCTAAGGGCGGGGCTCATACGCGCTATGTAAACGCATGAATATCTGATATGTCTACGAAGCGCGTATGAGCTCCGCCCCTAGCGGAAGCTTAGCGCTACAGTGCGTCAAACTCGGTGATGCGCTCGAAATACGCGACGGAATAATATTCGATTTCTATTCGGGACTGCCACATAATTATGTGAATTAATTAATGATTGTAACTGTTTATACCTTATTGTCAAGTGTCGAAATTCATTTCTGCTGAATTCACCTGCCACCATAACTTCCTTCACGGGGATCTGAAACTCTATATTGCAAGAACTACACTTTTTTTCTTTTTGGACTTACTCACAGAGCTAGCCTTTGTGCCCAGAATCACGTACTCACTGCATGGTGTGCATTAATTAGAAAACCATGAGAATGCGGTTTAAACCATCCAATTGGATCATCTGAGCAGCCAGATATAGTTGAGGGCTGAATAAGTGAGGGACCAATGTAGGTACCACAGATGAAGAGATATTTATATTGACTTTCACTGGTGTGAGCAATTACAAACATTAAATTAAGCTCGTGAATATTAACTTTGCAAACCCTTATGTCCAATGAATTAAGGTTACGGGATACCGCTCGCGCGCGCGTAGTTACCGTATATTCTAAATTTACGTACGCACGTTACAATTTTCACTTGAAACAGCCGCGACTAGGTGTGTATTTTTTCCAGCCAAATATAGAGTTCAGCAGCTATGTATATGAAGCGGTTTAACGTCCTAAGTGCTAAAAAAATGGACAATGCAGGTCCGGACGGAGAGCTTTTTGGGATAGCGTCAGCTGTCGTAAGTATACAGAAGTTAATAATTGTGTAGTACGTGGAGTTCAGCGGAAAACATACTGTTTCTTAAAACGCAAGAGGTATTTTTCAAAAATGCCTTCGTCCGGACCTAGAAAATGTTAAGAATTGTCCCTCTGCGTTGCCGTTCCTCCCTTCCGGTTGTTTGTGGAAGCGGAATTTGGCTGGAAAATTCGCGAACTTTGACCACGCATGCACGACCGACCCTTAGAGATCTCTCATTGCTTCTCGCTGTGGAAGTTTGTGTCGTGCCTCTCGACTCATCCTTCGTGTTTTGCAGCTGTAGCCTAACGTACGCAGCCACCGAGAGGTGGTCCATCTGGACCGCTGACCACACCCACTTTCGTATCCCGTAACCTTAATGCACTAACTTGACTGTATTCTGTATATATCTTAAGACAGCTGTTGATGTTATTGTCTTTACACAGGCCATTAATGATGCAATTGTTGTTGCAAGTGGCATGATCCAGTCACTATTTGAGAATCATTTTAAGTGAGTATTTGTTACAAAGGTTTTATACCCATACCGTATAGCGCTAAATTTTCGAGGGTCTAAATTTTCGCGAATGGCGGTTTTTGAAGATTTCGTTGAAATAATTTCGCGAATTTGCTGTCTAAACCTTGCGCACGCCGCAACGTAATGTAGTATGGGCGTGGCATGCAAGCAAGTTCTATCTTAGTCTTCTTCTTCTTCTTCTTCTTTCTTGCCTCCACCTCAGGAGAGTTGTCCTAGAATTAATAGGACCAGACTTAGGATAGATCTGGGAAAGTTCTGGCTGCCTTGAGCTTGCTCAGAAAGTGAATGCAGAATTTTGGGCGTTGATGTAATCAACCCAGCACGTGCCAGTCATCACCTCCAGGAAATCTTGTAGGTGAACTCTTGGGTCCGGGATTTGGGAACGTACAATGGGTGGGGGGGGCTCTGAGTACAGCTTCACCCTCTCCTGATCAAGGACAGGGCATGTAGACACGAAGTGTGCAGCATCCTCAGGGACTCCCTGGTTGCAGAGCTTGCATGAGGGATCCCCTGGCTGAGCATTGGTAGTTCTGCTGCAGAAACGAGCAGCATCAGCTTCCAGTCCATCACATCCAACCAAGAGACGAATTCTAAAGTTATTCAGACGGGTGAGCTTAGGATCCCCAATGGTGACCTTCCAATGGGGGGCTGGGAGAGGCTTGAAGGCGCATTGGCTAGCATAGTAATCGTTGCACTCTTCAAGGAATGTGAGGTATGAAGTAAGGCCCAGGTGCTTTTTAATAAAAGCCTTCCAGGATGAGCACTTGGGGGGCCTGGAAGATTGAGGTTAGAAGAAAGAACTTGATGATATTGGTGTGTGATACCCTTGGCAGTAGAGCTGGCAGATCTAGCACATAGGAGCTTCCTGGGTAAGGCATCAGGGTCCATATTAGCAACAGAGACTATAAAGTTGAGCTGTCTTTGTTGTACCAGGGTCTGTATGTCCTGGACACCAAGTAGAGTAGTTAGAGAGGCTGAGTGGCATCTGATGGGTAATCCCTGGATTGTTCTCAAAATCCTCCTGTGGACCCGTTCTAAAGAGAGTAGTTCCAACTTAGTGAGGATCCATAACTCAGATCCGTAGAGGAGGAGAGGTAGACATAGAGCCTGAGTGAAGTGAGAGGGTGCAACCGTCCAAAACGGGATCCCACTGAATTCAGAGCATAGAAAGTACTTATGCCAGCTGTTGCTCTCTCGTTTGTGCGGCGGATGGTAGAGTTAAAGACAGTCCTAACTATACCAAGGTGGTGTTGTTCATCTACTTCTTTAAGCACCTCATCACCAAGTGTCCACTTCCTAGCAGAGCGGACTAACTTCCTGGTGTGACTATAGTTTCACCAAGCACCATCACCACTGACTTGTCCGCATTCAGGTTATATCTCCACTTCTGGGCATAGTTATGCACAATGTCTAGCATAGCTTGTAACTCCTCTGGGGAACCTGCCACCAGAGCCAGGTCATCGGCATACATAGGGGCCCCACAATAGAAATTGTCAATGGAGACTCCAAACCCTGATGCA
Source organism: Agelas oroides (assembly GCA_949130485.1). NCBI lineage: Eukaryota > Metazoa > Porifera > Demospongiae > Agelasida > Agelasidae > Agelas > Agelas oroides. The sequence goes on from OX422198.1 coordinate 3,584,286, forward strand.
GAGAGGATATCAAGGAGTTGGTCGACAAATAAGCCTTGTGACCAGCCAGAAAAACCTATGGAAAATCCGTCTGGTAAAGTAAGGCGCCTTTCTTGGGCTTTTCCACACGTCAGCAGGGTTTGAATGTGGCTGGGCACTGACCATATATGGAAGTTCTCGCCTCTAAATGGCTTTAATTATCACCAATTAGCATCCGCACAAGCGCTAGGGCGTTAGTGGGCTGCTGGAGTAATTGGACAATGCTACAATTTGATTGGCACATTCAAATAACTCAGTTGTAAGTAGAAAAGCCCAGGAATCCAGCCTTACTTTACCAGACGGATTTTCCGTAGGTTTTTCCGGCTGGTCACAAGACTAGTTCTATCTAATATGCACTGTCCACACCGTCGTCCGCGCTCGAGCTCGCAGCTGTCAGCAAAGCAATGTCTACTTGGAGGGTATCTCTTTGGAGAGCGTCCCTTGCGGATTCGGAAGCATAGCCCCCAGATGTTGTCCATCGACGTATTGCACGTGAAAACTGTAGTTTACGTGTCAAAAACTTTCGTTGGAATAATTTCGCGAATGGTTGAAAATGTGCGAAATTCACGAAATTAAAGACCCGCGAAAATTTAGCGCTATATGGTATGTAGTATTGAGCTCCCTGTTGTGCATGTTGTGGGGTCTTTCCAGTTTTGCACACAAGTTAACTACATCATTGACATGAGCACTTATACTGACAGAATCAGATAGTAACTATAAATAAGATACAACACTTAGTATTATATAGATGTCATTACGCATGCACAGCATGTGTATATAAACCACAATTATATGAGATTACACAGGGGCAGATCCAGGATTGCAAAAGAGGGGAGTGGTTGCATGGTGATGGAGTGTGCTTGGGTGGGCCGCTATGTGCTGGGGGAGAGAGCGAAAGGAGGGTGTCTCCCTGTGTGAAGCGTGAAAAGCCAAATACCATCTTTGTAAGGCTTTGATGACGAGTCATCAGAGCAACCAAGAATGGTACTTGAATGTTGATGAGTTGTCAAAGCACCAAGACTCAAACACCGATGAGATATTTGGTCCCACGGAAACTCCAAGTAAATGTCGTCGCCTTGGAACAGCTATTTCCAAGCTTAGACTCTCATCAAAGCACTGAAGAATGGTACTTGACCGTTAACGAGTAGCTAGCTAGCACCCAAAACTGGTATCATAGATAGTAGATTAGGGGACCTACTTCACTGTCTATGCTGGTATATACTTAAACGTCAACAAGACTTTCGGTCATTCTGAGTGAAGCGTGGAAGCTCTGAGTAATATTGCCTTTGGAACGCTTTGAAAACGCTATTTCTGAACTTGGACCTTCATCACAGGACCCAAGGATGGTGCTTGAACGTCGACAAGATGTCACCTCTAATACTTTCAGTGTCATTTTCAATATAAAATATAGGCTGTGCCTACCTTGGCAAACTCTAAATGAGGTGGGGGGGGGGATCTGCCCTTAAATACACTACAACTACAACATGTGGCACCTGAATATGGGCATGTGTGGTGTCTGCTCCAGGTAATTTTTGTCTCCTGTGTTGCTAACATTCAGTGTGTCATTCATTCACTTGTAGGTCCCAGGATCCGGAGTTAGCCTATGAACTGAAAGCATTCAATGGGCGCTCAGATTATGGCCCCTTCATTGATGTCAGCATTCCAGGTGAATACATGTGGGTTATACAGTCGCAAAAACATTCATTGGTTATTGATAATATTTAGCCAATGATCTCTGCTGTTGAACATTCCGAGATGATAAAAATACTTTCACAGGAGTGAATACTTTGAGTGCTAACTGAGGTTATGGTGAACAAAATTAGACTAAGTCATGTGTGTGCTTTATATTGGATACTAGCAGGTTTGAATGTGTTTCTACCATCATTACGTAATGCTTCACTTTTAGTAAAGCACTTCCATAGTCTGTGGAAGATAAAAACTCTCTTACATTTTTGAGGTGGACTTATCGCAGGTGGGAGTGATGCCTGGGTAATCTTTATTCTGCAGCTGGAGGGCTGGCTACAGGTGCTGATGAGGTCAAGAGTGCAGAACAACGGAGCAAGTTTAATGGACTTGCCAATGCTATTCTGGATCCATGCTACCATCAAGTAAGCTATGCAAGACCAAAATATTTTGTTTAATTCTTTACCGACCATAAACACGTGATTGCAATGTTACATATTAACTTATACCACCTGTAACTGAAATTGCCATGAAGTGCTACAAATATAGCAACAAGTTCTCGTACACTTTGCATATGCAAAGCACTTAGCTTATTAGTGGTTGTATGATGGTGACTGCAGTCTGAAGATGTAGATGGTGGTGAAGAAAGTGCTTGGCTCGACAGCGATGGTCTCGAACTTGACCGTTCACACGGAGTTTGCCTACAGTTTCTGTGGGAGCCATAGCTAGTTACTGTTCAAGAAAGCGCTGGTAGTTGCTCAACACAATGCACTCAACAGGAAGTTTGCGATTTAATAGGGCAGGACATTTTGGTCTCATTTGCAGGTGCTCTGAATTTGAATTCCAATCACTCTCGAGCGTCGCCGATTGAGTAGAAAGTTGAATTGTTGCAAGGTAAACGGTCAGCGAACAGCCTGAAAGAGAGCTTACTCATTGAGAATTTGAACTGTAGCCGTTGCTAGGCAGTTTTGTTGCTAAGGAGAGAAACGGCGCTATGCAGCTTTGTTGCTAAGTAGAGAAACGATTTGATTGGCTATAGTATATACCTTATATGATGAAACCCTCGGGCCTACAGGATTTAGATCTCCTTGGAAACCATAAACACCCTTGCGCTTCGCGTGCGGGTGTTTATATAGGTTTCCGCGAGGCCCTAAATCCCGTAGACCCCTCCGTTTCATTGTATAACTTATATTTACACTTAGCAGATGTAACCATTGGTCCTGCAAGAATAGTTACTGTTTATGGATGTATATAGTTACCATTGAGACTGGTTAATAGGTGCATATGCCTATTATGCAGTGGCATTTGCATATTATCAGTATGTGCTTATCAGTGGTATAATAACCCTACATTGGATTTCCTTACAACTGATCTTGATCATGCCACTTCAAGCCAGTTTAGCTGCAGCGGTGGGTAGGTAATCCAATTGTAGTCTTTCTGCAGGGTCTGAGAATGAGACTAATGGTGCTTCTACTACATCCAAGTAGTGCTGTGATTAAGCAAATGTTGCGAAACCATCTGCTAAAGCCTAACGAGAACCCTGCTCGCAAGTTTAATGATGAAGGTGCTATGAGCCTGCATGTCAAAAACAAGAGGTGTACTGTCTCCTGCCATTGGTAAAGTCTTCAACTTACTATGAGGAGGGAAACAATCGTGACTGCTCTGCTGTGTGTCTTGTGAAGAGAGAGGTAGTAGTAGGCCACAATCTCGACAGCTGTCATAATTCAAGGCAGCTTGGAGAGTGTGGGTTGCTTTTTCATGTACCATCTTCACATTTTAATTGCAAATTTTGACAGGTCAGCTAATTGCACCTATTACCCTGTCTCTATGTTACTTTGTCTTGAGAGTCTCCATTGAGTCGAGGAAAATAGAATTATGTTATGTGACTAGCTATTTTCTGTCTTGGAAAATACTACCAAAGGTCATCACACAATGAATGTGGTCGTGACATTCTGGCTTGGCCTACTAAGGGTTAGCTATCTACCATTAATGACTTACCTTGTTTCCTCAGGCGTGTGACACAATTGAAAACATTGATAAAGAAGTGTATGAACAGATGGCTCAGGCTGCAGCTAGTGTGCTTGATGTGAGTTACTGTAGTTATGTTTGCTGAAGCCCTTGTGCTGCAGTGCAAACAGTTTGAGTCAAAAGTATGGACAAACACATGCCTCTTCAGAGTGCACTTTGTAACTTATTATCAAGCAGACAGCATACCTCTAGAAGAGCAGGAAGAAAAGTAGTACTTTTGCCATGTGCCTACTTGAAACATTTAAAAATAATTGCTCTATAGCTGTGTGTTTCTCCATGTTTTGACAAGAAGGCTACTTTGTTAACTAAAACATTAGTAATGTGCACATAGTCTTCTATCTTGCCCTGTGTACTGATAGCTATTCATGCATGAGCAACCAATAAATCACATCTTCTTGCTAAAAGAGCAAGCAATAGATGGTATACAAAATAACACCAACATTAGATTGTGTTCAGCCATGACTCAGTCCATCTGCTACTGATTTATCTGCATGTTTGTCAAGTAATAGTGTTCCTTATAATATTTGACGATGCATATTTTCACAAGGATCTGATTTTTGAGGTTGGAATTCCAGGGTGAGTATATGACAGTGTATTTGGGCTCCTGAATTAATCGTCAGACAGCAAGTTCAAAGTCAAACAATGCGCATGCGCAAATGGAAACCACCCAACATGATGTAGGCGGCCTCAAATTTTGTGAGATACATAATATGACTGTCCGATCATTTAACATAGTATGTGCCTGCATAATATGCACATAGTGAGCGTTTATATAACTGTAATTAAAAAACAAAACAACAACCTAGTCTCATATACTTTATGTAGCACCTTGTGCTCTGTGTGTGACAGAATTTGCATTGATGGATGTATTCTCCCTTTGTTCTTTTTGCAGACACTAATGATGAAAAATGATCTAAGGGCCTTCTTGAATGGTACTACAGTCAGTTAGCACACTATACTGCTTGTAGTGTGAACAGTGGAGTGTGAACATGTATCTGGGTCATGTTTTATAGTCGGTATATGTCTTGATTTTTAGTGGTGATGCACAGGTTGAGCATATTCATATTTTTTCAGTGGCTTCTCAGTTGGCTCCTGCATAAATGAACAGGAAGATTGTTACCAACTTGAGCTCTTCATCAGGGCGAAAGTGAAGAAGCGTGAACAAACACTGCTATTTATAGCCATGCACTACTGAGGATACATGTTATTGGAGTCAAAGGTTGGTGAGGATTGCTCCTCCCTCCCTGCCTCCTCGACTGTTCCAGCAACCAGGGACTTCTAGTCCTCCATCTCGGTTGAAGTGCCTCCGAGAGTGTCATCTGGAGGGGTAGACATTACATGGGTATGCTATAGTGGAACACTCCTCACAGTGGTTCATAAGTTTCCCAGTTATATAGAAAAAGCAGGATTGCATCAATCATTCAACCAAGTTGGCAAAATTACCTCAGTTTCAATATAGTAGACTTGTTTGACGAACAGTCATTGCAACGTATAATGTGCGTGTCCACGGTTGCTCTTCATTGCACCACATTAATGCATCCAGAATTTACTTGATGAGGGGACACAAGAATTACATTAAGGTCAAAGTCTCATGCAAATATGAGTTGGATGTCTGGGAAATGACTACACAACCACCACCTCTTGATATACCCAGAGTGATCAGAGCACTTAAACCTCAAGCAAGGAGTCTGGGTTTGATATCCAGCAACTTCCAGCCTTTTCACTTTCCTCTGGTGTTTTCTTCATAGCATCAAATGTGCATGACTGGTAATAATTTCTTGGTGCAGTCCTAGCATATTCATGACAACCGCAGCCTAGCATTCTTTTGCTTGCAGTAATGATACATAATCTGTATCGGTAGAAAGGTTGGGGCCCTGGGAAAAAGATTTATGACAGTAGTTGAAACCCATACTTATTCTGTGACCAAGTTGCACCACCCGTAAAGGGCACACAACAGTAAGTATGGGGAGCAATATGTGTAAGCTTACGTATTCGCGTTCCGGAGCGGGGGATCCTGGGAACGAGGATCGTTCCCGCCTCTAGTTTTTGATCGCTTGCAGTATGCAAAAACGGAAGGGGGAAGGTCTAGGAGAAAGAGTCACGTGCGTGATGTCAGTAGACATGAGGGGGGCGCCGGCGGTGCCCGATCGTTGTAACCGTCACAAACTTTGCGTTGATCAGCCTCGAGTCTACCAAACAACGAGCTGTATTGACGCTGTCTTTCAAACATTACAGTCTCAAGTTCTTGGAAAAGATATTACATGTATGGTCAGAGCCGGCTGTGTTCAAACCCTGCTGACGTGTGCAAAAGACCAAGAAAGGCGCGCAATGTTACCAGACGGATTTTCCGTAGGTTACATCCGGCTGGGCACGAGACTATAGGAGGCGGAAGGCCAAGGCCTGGGAGAGTCACGTGCGTGACGTCAGGTAGACGTGAGGGGGCCGGTGGGGGGGGGGGGGGGGGGGGGGGGGGGGGGCGGTGCCCGACGAAGAATCTCGAGGTCCTTCTTGTAAGTTCTCACCTCTACATGGCTTCAATTATCACCAATTAGCATCCGCACAAGCGCTAGGGCGCCAGTGGGCCGCCCGAATAGCACGTTCAAATAACTCCGTCGTAAGTAGAAAAGCCCCAGAATCGAGCCCAACGTTACCAGACGGATTTTCCGTAGGTTTTTCCGGCTGGTCACGAGACTAGCCTCCTACTGCAAGCGATCAAAAACTGGAGGCAGGAACGGGCGTATTTTTTTTTGGACGCACTTTCGACTTAGTCTCTGGACAGCAATGCAAATGCGCATGCGCAGTGCCACACCCTCTGTGTACTTGGACCTTTGAGAAGGGCGTGTTGAACATGATCGAGCAAAACGACTGCCAAGGCCCAAGAAGACTGCAGTTAGAAAGAGAGCTACTCCTCAGGTGATTTTTAGCAACTACAATGTACTTCCAGTGAACTGTGAGCAAGACTGGAAAGCATCTGGCCACTGTTCCATTTCTGTTGTCTCCTCTAGAAATAATTTGCCAAGGACGATTATGATAGTGCGTCATATAGTCTATTCTAGCCAGTAAGACATTCCAGCAACCTTGAAACTATCAGGGAATGTTGTCCCAGGAACGGGCAGCAATTAGAACTACCTTACGTTTACCTGATGAGGAACAGAAAGGACCCAGAGATTCAACAAGCCGTTAACGACAGAACGTTAGCATCCATATGCTATACGGTATTTATACCAGCCCTAACCCAACCCTAACCCCACCCTAACCATATAAATCCCTGTATAGCTTACGGATGCTAACATTCTGCCGTTAATGGAAATCGAGATTCACACTGAGCCAACTATTGAAATTCTGTGTGGTGTTGAAGCAGTAGTTCCTAGAGGGTCTCGGAACAAGACTATTGAAGCAGCGAGACTGAATGTTTTGCCTGTTGGTGCATCAGTGTAGGGAATCACTGATATATTGGAATTTGGAAAGTGAGAACAATGCGACCTTGTTATGGACACACTTTTACTGGACAAATTTGAATCTTGCAATGTTTCAACTGCCAGTTTGCAATTTCCATCAGCATTTTTTTTAGCCTGCTGAAGAGAATGATATAGCAGTTGAAACATTGCAATAATAAACTTGTCTGGTGAAAGTCTGTTAAACCTTGTCCATTGGTCATGCACAATGCCTGAACAATAGCCCCGTTTACAGTATGCAAATGAGGATTTTATGTAACACAATTATAGCTGGAACACCATACTTTTGTGTTGAAACCACATTAATTTTAATGAAACAGTAACAACATGAAAGTTGATATCATAGTTGTCATTAATTTTGCAAAGGAATTTATAATGATGTCTTGTGCCATTGTTGGAGCATATAGTTCAAGTGTACTAACTGGTTCAGTTTGCACGAGCCTCACAGGGCCTCCACAGTTGTGGAAACTGCTTTCTAGATCCTTCCTGGCACACAAACAGGCCGCTTCATAGCACTTCCACGGCGGTTAAAAGAGCTGTTTCAGAACATTTCCCGCATTTAAACAGGCTTGCACGCGCTTAACCAGACATCCACAGTGGTGAAAAAAAAGCTCGTACAGACCCATTCAAGTGCCTAGAAGGTCCGAAAAAGCCGTTTTAACCTCCAGGGAATTGGGGCCGGAAGTCATATGAAGCTCGTGCACTCCTGTTTGAGCGCCTAGGAGATCCGAGAACGCCATTTTGGCTACCATTGAAGTCCTGTGTAGCTCGTTCAGACGTGTTAGAGTGCTTGGCTTCATCATCTAGTGTAGTGACACCACAATGGCTCATAGCCACAAATTACTCATTAGTCCATGATGCCATGAGTTAAAGTTGTATGAAGAGCATGGTATTTCAGTTTTCGCTTCAAATTGTAGTCTTGTTTGCTTCTGCTTAGACTCTTGTTAGCCGGCTTGATCCATACAAGGTCACTGTTTCAATGTCCGCCACCAGGCAAGTCTCACTGCTTTTAACCCCTTGCATATTAAACTTGAGCTCAATAGACAGTTAAGTATGGATCTCTGCGTCTTTAGGCTACCCGCCAGAACAACATAAGCGGGCTAGTTCTAATTACTGCCCATTCCTGGGAGAACTTTCCCTGAGAGTTTCCAAGGTAGCTGGAATGATGTACTGACTATATGGTGCACCATCATTGTCCCTGGCAAATTAGAAATTGAATGGTGACAGATACTTTCCAGTCTTGTTCACAGTTCACTGATAGTGCATTGTAGCTATAGACTGAAGGTCCTCAGTCTGAAGGATAGCTTCCTTTCCAATTCCCATCTTCATAGTATCGTTTGGCTCGATCATGTTCAATCAACATGATGACACAGACTCTCACACCATTCCCAGCCACCCCACAGAACAGCAGTTCAATAGTCGGCTCAGTGTGAATCTCTGGGTCCTTTCTGTTCCTCATCAGGTAAATGCAAGAGGTAGTTCTAATTGCTGCCCATTCCTGGGACAACATTCCCTGAGAGTTTCCACGTTGCAGGAATGTCTTTCTGGCTAGAATAGACGATTGACGCACTATCACGATTGCCTTTGGCAAATTATTTCTAGAGGAGACAACAGAAATTGAACAGTGACCAGATACTTTCCAGTCTTGTTCACAGTTCAATGAAAGCACATTGTAGTTATAGTTTGAAGTTCTTTGTTGTTAAAAATCACCTGAGGAATCGCTCTCTTTCCAGCTGCAGTCTTCTTGGCAGTCGTTTTGCTCGATCATGTTCAACACGCCCTTCACCAAAGGTCTAAGTACACAGAGCTAGGCCTAGGGTGTGGTACGGCGCATGCGCAGATGCACTGCTGTCCAGAGACTAGTCTCGTGCCCAGACCCCACCAGCGAGGAGAGGGTCTGGTGACATCCAGCTGATTCCTTGGGCTTCATTAAAAATTCATAGCTTACTGTATGCATAGTTGCGAACTGATAACTAATTTACGCGCCAAAAAAGTGCTGTGTCATCGTGTTGAAGTAGTCAAGAATTTCCGGTGTTGCAACCACAGATTGTGTTTTCTGCAACGTGATTGGCTGTTGGCAAATTCCCCGTCGAAAAGCAATCAATTTAATGAAGCCGAGGAATCGGCCGAAGGTCACCAGACCCTTTTTTCCTCGTGAGAGGGCGGGGTCTGGGCACGAGACTATCCAGAGACCAAGTCGAAAGTACGTCCCAAAAAAAATACGCAACGAACGGGCTGGGAACGAGGCTAGACTACCACACTACATGCAACTCTCTGCCATGGAAGGATGCAAGAGCAGAGAGATTCCATAAGCCAACCAGCCAGGCTTGCCAAAATCTGCATGCATTTCCTTAATTCTTCGTTTCCTAATTTCTCATTTCCTTATTTGGCCAATCTGAGCTGGGGAGCTGCAAGCTATCAAAACTTGGAGGTGGAAATGGTATGACAATGAGGCTATATGCAGTTCAATTTATATGTTATAGATAAACCACAGTGTAGACAGGGATTTATGGTCCATAAACCACCCAAGCCCAAGGGCGCAGCCTGAGGGCAAGGGTTGTTTATGGACCATAAATCCCTGTCTACTGTGGTTTATCTGTTATATTCTCCACTCTGATTGGTCCTTGTTGTTATTAGTAAATACACATGGTAGTTTTCACTGTAAACAAGGTATGTTATTAGTAAACATGTAAAGTAATTTACACTCTAAACAAGGTAGCTTATAGGAAACATCATTTTACAACTTCCTGTGGTATATGGACCAGAATCTACAGAATCTACAACTTCCTGTCAGTATATGGAAAATAATACCCACCTGTTACCACAGAAACAAGGGTGAAGTGGAGTATATAGACCTGAGAGTAAGACACAAAAATATACACGTTCAGGTGTAGCTATAATACAGGCCCGTAGGCGTAGGCAGGGGGTTCGCTCGAACCCCCCCGTTTGGCCTCCAAACGATTTTATATACCGCCTAGCTATACATTATATAGCCTCGCTGCCATTGAGAACCACCCCTACCCAAACGAGTTTGGCTGCAGCTATGCACCCCGTTTGTTCATGAGGACCAGCGCGGAACGCGCGCATAAGCGGTTAACGCCGCTGCGATGAAAGGACGCGTGTAAATACGTGCGCTATTTCAGTCGCTCGAGACCCTTGGGCGCCTGAAATAGCGGTTTATTTACGCACGTATTTAGTATTTATGGTTCCCAATTGTAAGTTACCGCCAAGAATGAAGCGGCAACAGCCTGGAGTCATACAATTTTTCTGAAAACGCATGCAAAGGTACAGTATATTATGGGTAGTCTATAGACATCTTGCTGTCGGATAAGCTTTATGCTCTTCTGACCTATTGTCTCTGCGTACTATTTTACTATTTTACCATCTGTCACCCCACCTGCTGTTCTGCCAACCTTGTACCTTCTGTCGTGAAAATTAGCAAATGTATAAAAATATAGTATAGATCTGTCGTATTACGTATTTTTGGATGCAATACTCAGCGGGGCATGTATATAACTACTGCGGCTCTGTTTAATGGCCTCAGAAGCAATCTCAGAGCATCATAATTTAAAATAATTTCCTGGGGGAGCATGCCCCAGCCTAGCCTCGAACCCAGGCTTTCCGTTCCGGATTTTGTCTCGCAGCTTTGGAGAAAAATCGGGAGGGAAAGCCTGGACGGATTTCTCACGTGATACGGTGGCACCGTGACGTCAATCTACCATCCGCGAAGGCAACACGTCACACGGAATTTTCTTCTTGTGAGGGCTGCTGAGGGAAAGATGCGGGAGTCAACACCAGGTCCAAGGCGATAGAGTTACCTGGCGTGTGGGCTCTTTGTTCACCAAGCGTAGCTACAGCAGCCGACTGGATATTTTAGTAGCCACAGTTTTGCCGAAATACTGAAGCTTATGCATGGGCGCCATATAAGATGGTTTCCAAATGTCAATTAAGCGTCCCACTTCCGGAGGGCAAACGCGCGATCAAGAGGCAGCTGTACAGCGGACCTTCCACCTTGAGAGAAGCAGCTTCTTTTATCTTTCAGTACTAATGGTAAGGACTCGATGTAGCACGTATTAGCCTGTATTTTCTACGCAGCTGCACTAAACCCAGACACCGACTTTTGCCCTCCGGAAGTGAAGCCACGCCCCATGAAAACCATCTAGTTCCCGTATGAACTCCTGGGCTACCTCGGAATATATTTTGTGATGCTACAACTGATTTCATCATGTTTAATAATGAATACATTGCCAAAGCAGATTGAAACAACATGTACAAGGGGTCCAAGGCATGCAGGGTCCATAGAGTCTGCTGAACTTGAGTAGGTCGTGAAGTACATAGGTTTCTGACCTCATCCTGGGGAGAAGTACCATGGGTACTATGGCAAACATTCCAGCCACAGTCACAGACTGTTAGTGTTCTTGTCATTGGAATTAGAGAGTGCAGTAATAGCATTGCTCACCACGTTGACTTGCGATCAATCAATTCAGTCCGTCATTTATGTCCAGGACACTGATATATGCCAGACTTCTTTCAGCTTAGAGAGAGGGTCCAGTTCATCAGTCTGACAGTGCAGTTCAAGAGACCATGAAGCTATTGATGTTGATAGGAAATGCCGTGGTTGATATCCATTTATTCATATCTCTTGAAGGACTGATAACTTCTTCATATTGCTCTTTGAGGTCATATGACTGGCCCCTAGCTTGCTCTCCCATCTCAACCGACTTAGAGATCTCAAACAAAACTCAGTCCCTGACAGTAGTGACGATCAAACTAGCACTGACAGCAAAGCTCTATGCGTTCTCCTGAAGGACATGTCAGGAAGGGCAAAAAGATTACAGAAGTTCATGGTTATTGCTCAGGCAACAAGTAAACATGAACAATATAACCACCAAAAAACTGCAGACGATCACATAACTTCAGCACTGCACCAACATCATCATTACTACAGGCAAATTTATTTTTGTCAACATTTGTATGTCCTGTTACCAAGCCCAGGAATACCTAACAGCTAAACAGCGAGACAAGCAGTGTGGCTACTATACACAACCCTTGGATCTAGTGGTCTGAGATTGTTCCAGAACAGCTCTAATTATTGCCCATCAAAATTTCTTCATGCTCAACTTATTCACACACTTAATACTACTTCCTTTACTTTGTACAAGATCTCAACTCACAGTTTTTTATCCATCTTCGCCAGTTCTTGAGATTAACAAGGCCATATGCAGCTGGATTCTTAGGCAAGAACTCCTCTTAGCGCTTCCGCGACAAAGCCACACCCATCACGTTATGACGTTACTGGCGTTTGCAAGGCCCTAGCTAGTCTCGTGCCCAGCCGGAAATAACCTACGGAAAATCCGTCTGGTAACATTGCGCGCCTTTCTTGGGCTTTTGATACGTCAGCAGGGTTTGAACGCGGCCATATATGGACGTTCTCACCTCTACATGGCTTCAATTATCACCAATTAGCATCCGCACAAGCGCTAGGGCGCCAGTGGGCCGCCCAAATAATTGGACATACTACAATTTGATTGGCACGTTCAAATAACTCCGTCGTAAGTAGAAAAGCCCCAGAATCGAGCCCAACGTTACCAGACGGATTTTCCGTAGGTTTTTCCGGCTGGTCACGAGACTAGGCCCTAGCTAGCCCTGCATGCTGTGACGACGGTGCCACCGATCACGTGAGAAATCCGTCCAGGCTTTCCCTCCCGATTTTTCTCCAAAGCTGCGAGACAAAATCGTTCGAGGCTAGCCCCAGCCCCCCTTTTGCATGTTTGTGCATGCATGCATATACACATCCATGTAACTCCTCTTCTGAAAATCCTGGCTAAGCTACGGGCCTGGCTATAGGGAGGAGAGACAAAGAAAACCTTTGTACCGTACCTAGCATATACGGCCTGCTAGAAAGCGATCTTCAAACTATGAACTACCTAGTTACCAACAATCACGCATAGCCATAGGACATTGTTTTATTCATAACTGAACAAACGCCGAATTGTAGAAAGTTATGACAACAATGACAACAATGACAACAATGTATACGTAGGCCGACCGTAATGAATAATGAATACAAGGTGAGCTACATCACGATCTCATCAGCCCCTCCCCCAATGAGCAACGGATAACGGTCCTTTGTATTATCGGCTGTGACTGATCTGTGATCGAAGGTTGTTTGATCGTTGTGTGTGTATCTCTCCGACGGGAGTCAATACGAGATGAACCTCGAGTGCAGTTCAGCAGACAAGAAAACGGAAAACGGTACGAACGCGTCTCCTGAACATAGTTCTAGCATTTCGCAAGACGACACAAAAAACTGGGGATCGTTTCCGGACAAAGAGAGCAACCAGCAAGGTAAAGGGTCGGTGCCTAGGAGCCCCAAGTCTCGCGATCTGCCTACTGTCAGTGCGAGACCGAGGAACCACAGACCACTAATTCCCCCAAAGCCCCACGTCTTACATTGTGGTACATGTGGGACGGAGGCAAAGCAGCCTTCCCAACCTTTAGACAGTCAATTACAACGTCAAGAAGGTTTTCATAAAAAAACAGAGATGACAGGAAACACAAACCACAAGCCTCCTAAACCTAGTAAACCACAGCCCCCTCCAAAGCCACAGCACATATGCACATCTGGAGCTCACACTGTCACAACAATAACTCTGGAAAAAGAGAAGAATGAGAAGACCACAACAAGGTCCTACGTCAAATGGCAAATACATTTTTTTGAGGAGAAACAAAGATCCTTGAATGAACCCTCCAAAAGAAGTACTCAGCTTCCCGCAGAGATAAAACAATCTCCATCGCCAAAGCAGAGGTCTCATGCTCACACCGAGACCACAACAACCCTGGAAAGAGAGCATAGTGAGAAGACTCCATACATCAGTCAGCAAGGACAGTTATATGAGGGGAGACAAAAACAGGTTGCTCAGTCGCCTGAACCACCCCCCAAAAATTTCAATCCCGCAGAGATAAAGCAATCTCCAACGCCACAGCAGAGGTCTCATGCTCACACCGAGACCACAACAACTCTGGAAAGAGAGCATAGTGAGAAGACTCCATACGTCAGTCAGCAAGGACAGTTATATGAAGGAAGACAAAAACAGGTTGCTCAGTCGCCTGAACCATCCCAAAAAAATTTCAATCCCGCAGAGATAAAGCAATCTCCAACGCCACAGCAGAGGTCTCGTGCTCACACTGAGACCACAACAACTCTGGAAAGAGAGCATGGTGAGAAGACTCCATACATCAGTCAGCAAAGACAGTTATATGAAGGAAGACAAAAACAGGTTGCTCAGTCGCCTGAACCATCCCCAAAAACTTTCAATCCCGCAGAGATAAAGCAATCTCCAACGCCACAGCAGAGGTCTCGTGCTCACACTGAGACCACAACAACTCTGGAAAGAGAGCATAGTGAGAAGACTCCATACATCAGTCAGCAAGGACAGTTATATGAGGGAAGACAAAAACAGGTTGCTCAGTCGCCTGAACCATCCCCCAAAAATTTCAATCCCGCAGAGATAAAGCAATCTCCAACGCCACAGCAGAGGTCTCGTGCTCACACTGAGACCACAACAACCCTGGAAAGAGAGCATAGTGAGAAGACTCCATACATCAGTCAGCAAAGACAGTTATATGAAGGAAGACAAAAACAGGTTCCTCGGTCGCCTGGACCATCAAGAAGAAGTTTCAATCCCGCAGAGATAAAACAATCACCAAGGCCACAGCACAGGTCAGTGAGAGTGCATCTTCCTTCCCTACCTATAGGCTCTGAGAGAAGGAGGTTCACCTTCAATTCCAGCAGCCAGTCATTGCTTGACACGGCAAGGCAGTTGTCTAGCAACAGAAAGTGGTGTGACCAGCCAGAGGTTTGTGTGCTTCAACTTAATTTGGCCTGCCTCCATATATACCTTTTGCTTGCATGAATAATATAACCATTTATTACTGTGTGTAACCAGATTTTATTACTACAGGTTAAAGAGAGTAGAGATTCATCATTGGCCAAACTGAGCAAACGTGAAATACACTTACAGGAGGTAATTAAAGAAACGAAAACTCATGTGTGTATCCAATCAATTTTCTATGGCCACAGCAGAAGAGTTAAACTAAACTTAAATTCACAGGCAATCTTTGAGGTGATCACATCTGAGGCAACATACCATCTTAACCTGGCCACATTAACCGATGTATTCATGGATGACCCAAAGATGGACCCAAACAGGCCAGAAGGGGAGAAAGTTATGAACAGAACACAGCACTCTGCAATCTTCTCCAATGTGAAAGAAATCAGGGAAGTCAGTGCAAGGTATGTATGAGCATCCCTAGCTAACTTGAACCCATTTCCCATTTTCTAAACAATGGTATGTAAGTTTTGGAGTTGGGACTCATTGTGGAAGTGTGAACAGACCCAGTGTGTTTTAGATACTTCTAGAAGAGAAAGAGAGGTGGGAAGTAAAGGAGAGCCAGCATGTTATAAACAAATTGATGAGTGTTTGTGTTCTTCTTCTCAGTTTTCTTGAAGAACTTCAGAACCTGATGAGTGAAGATGTATTTCTTGCCAACATATTTCCAATTCTGGAAGATTATGTAAGCTAATTAGAATTTAATGCACTTTCTTGCTATTGTGCTGTGGGGCAGTCTGTGACTAGATATTGTCAATGGCTAACCTTAGAACCACACATACTTTAACTATTATGTGGGGGTGAACCCGAGCAAGCACTGTTTACAGAACAGCAGCTCAGATTTATTTATACTTTGACTTAAATGTGCAACTATTTCAATTTGCACACCTCAAATCTAAGCTATTTATAGTAAAAATCCTCTTTAGCTCTGTGGCCTGCCTACACAACTGCCCTTAGCCTATATCCCTTGCATATTGGGTGTTCACACTGTACGGCTTCTCCTCAAGATCATCTCTCACACCAGTAACCATTTTCATCCATGCTGAACAATAGGCATGTATTATTGTCTGAACTGATGAGTGATCTCATATGTAATAAAGTGTTAAGACGTGGAGCATCCATGGCTGACATACAGACAGACGTACAAACACATAGACTGTATGCATAGTGTAGGGCTCTCTCAGGCTCATCCCAGTTAGAGTTCTATAGAACAATATCCATGTGTAATTATCACATGGAGCATAATGATATTTATGGTTCATAGCTAGAAGTGTTTTCCCCCACTGAGATGAGAATTCATACTTCATGGAATAATTAGCAGTAGCTGCTCCTGCTGAAGTAAGCATATTAACGACTTCATGGGTTACATTACAGGTGACTTAAACATCCAAATTACAGCAAATCTAGCACATACAGTTTAACTCCACCTTAAACATTCCCCACGTGTTACATGTGCTAGCTTTATGGTTTGAGCGTGGAGGATAATGTCTGCATAATTAGTGTTTTCTGGTAAACACTGCCTTAGTCAGCTGTTGGGGTATTCTGCCTGACTCCAGTGCTACAAGAATGCATGCATGATATGTATGCACTCAATCAGGATCACCCCTATAATGCCCTGCATTCGTCTAATAGACAAGTAGGTGTATGTTTAATACTTGGACTGTCTTTGTACATGCTATAAATTTGCTTCCGCCTATTGTAGGCTGAGAACAGGTTTGTGTGCTATGAACGCTACTGTGCAAGCCAGAAACATCGCCTGGAAGAACTAGAGAACTGTGGGTGAGCCACACAAGGGTATCACTGTGTAGTCCTCTTTTCCTCTTTCCTCCTCTTTTCTGCCTTTCACCTTTCTCCTTCCTCCATCTCTAACAATCTCTTCACCCCTGCATCCCTCTCACTTCCTTCCCCCAACACTCTCCCCAGGAAAATGAGTGAGAACTTCCAGAGGCACCTGAAGGCACTGGAAATGGAGGCAAACCAGAGTCTTCAGTCCTTCCTCTCTGCTCCCATGCAGAGGATCACAAAGCTGCCTCTGCTGATGAAAGAGATTCAGAAATGGGCACCAAATGACCATCCAAGTCATGAACACATGGAGTCCTGTCACAGAGCAGTAGAAAAGGTCTTCATATACTATTTACAACTGTCTACATAGAACATTTAACCTTGGCGGGAATTAGGTGTTCAATTTCACTGTGTGGTGTATCCTTCTGGTCTCTGTTTTGTCTTTAGGTTGCTGGTTTGTGCAATAAAGGTGCTGGCAAGGTTGGAGATCTGGTGCACCTGGATAGCATATGGCAGAAACTCAACTTTGATCAACTGAAGCTCAGTAGATCAAAAGTAGGCATCCTACTACTATGGTCAAGAGAGGTGGCCACAACACATATATAGTGAAATGGTGCATGGGACCTGGTTCGTGTAAACTAACAACCCACCTCAAGATATGTTGACAGTTAACTGGTGTGTAAACAGTAGGCATAGTTCACAGTTTACTCCTGACAAGTAACCTTCAGCGGAAGTGCTAGCGGTGAAAGAAGGCTTGTGAGCTAACTGGCTTTGTAGTTACACATGCATATGGTCACTTCTAAATGGCATTCCAATCTTTGGAGCTAAAGATGAAAACTTTATAGTAATCGATCAAAAACAAACAAACAAACACACACACAAACAAACAAACAAACAAACAAACAAACAAACAAACAAACAAACAAACAACACCCCCAAAACACATGCATTAGGCTTAGCTACATAAGCACCCAGAGTTGCTCTAAAGGAGCATTCCATGCTATCACCACTCTCACCACAGCCATTCCACTTCAATGTGCCAGGACGACAGCTCAAGAAGGAGGGTTCCATTGATCGGCTAGTACTCAAAGAGAACAGTAGGCGCAGTCGAGTTAAACCATACAAGACCCAGCTCTACCTGTTTGTGTTCACTGATCTGCTTATGATCACCAGCAAGGACAGGAATAGGCAGTGAGTGCCTGAAGTGTGTTTTCAGCATGCAAACTTCTGTAAACTGTATCTATAGTAATGTCTTGACTGATAACAGTGTCAGCAATTACCTGTGTGATGCGGTTGTTTATTAAGCATAGTTGCAACTAAAGTGCAGTGCTGATAATGAGTGCAATAATAGTTGACTGCACGGTGTTACAATTGTTGTCAAGCCATGAAGAATAACCTTCACTCTACAACAACTCTTTCATTCTGTACTCTTCATGCATGTAAGTTCTGTGGTGGACTACTGTCCACTGGCAAAGCTCACAGTTGAAGACATCAACACAGTAGCTGTTGATAACTTGGAGTGCACTATCTCTAATGAGGACAGTGCCTTGTCAGATACTGAGTGGGCAGTGGCAACGGCAAGAGAGAAGCATGGGTTCTCTGTGACCCTGCAGGAGAGTGTCAGCAAACAAAGGACGAGTTACATCTTCATTGTGAAGAGCAAGTGAGTTTGCAAGTGCATATCACTGACCTTACTCCACAAAGTTCTAATATACAGTTGCTGTTGGCCTATTGTGTGTAAACTATATACATGCAACCGAGATGCATGCCAGTTTTGCATGGTTGTACATTGTAGATTAGAGAAAGACAAAGTCTTTTTTTTTGTACATAGTTGGCACATTATACCAGTTTTTCCATAGTTTTGTGTATGCATGTACTACTGCAGCAATGAGAAGACCCAATGGATGGAGTCACTTTCAAAACCAAGCACAGCGGGTAAACACATATTCCATATGCATTTTGCATTTCCTGGTACATGTACATACACAATATACTTACATACCACATGTATGTGGTATATTTATAGCACAGTGAGCCAGACTTGACATGTTTCATCTCACTTCCTATATACATGTATGAAACTACCTTTTGTATACATGCACATGCACTAGAGGATTGTGAGAGCTGGTGGTTGTCCAGTTGTCATAGCTTAGTGGTAGAGCACTAGTGGCTCGAGCCAAGTGTTTTGATTCCCAGTGACTGCTTGCTTTTCACTTACTATTTTTGCCTCATAACATCTTTCCAGCTGAGGCAAGATGTTATAAGCATTGGTTAAGGCTGTTCATATCACGGTTTTTATGGAGTCTCTTTGGCTTTTACATCATGCATTATGTATGAGTGCACCCGCCATTATGCCTTGCACCTATTCTTGCTCGCCCCTTGGACTTAAAAGCTGCATTACCATTTCACTGGCAAAGTGTTTTCGCTAGACTTTCCCAGCATCTTGGGGTGTAGTTTAGACATAAATCCTGTATACATCTGAGAAAATTCACCCTTCAGCTTGCTAATGTGGGGTGGGCCCCAAGTATCATGTATCACTGGTCCACTTCCACTTAATTATGTAGAAGTTGTGATTGCTACACCCAAGTTACTAGATGTGAGGAAGAAGAAAGCTCCTCCAAAGAAGCTCTGGAGGGAACAGCCACAGGTCAGAAGCCCCCTCATATGCCACAGACCTGCACTATGATACATGTGCCTAAAAACAGCATTTTGTTGGTTTTCAGGTTGTCCACAGTGGAGTTGTACGAACACTTACCAGTGAAAAGCTGGAATTACAGGAGGTATATACGTAGACATAAAATACACTTACACAATACAATTATGCAGATATACCTCCAATTTTAACCCCCTTCCACTCCAGGAGCTGGTTCTCCCTAGGAGGGGAGGAATAAAGAAAATTAATGTTTATCTGAGAGACAGTTAATTTCATGAGGCACCCTTAATATAGACCTTAGCTCAAAGTGGATACTTTCATTATATAAACATGATTGCACCTTGTGCGCATCCACTCTGAACATGTAAGCTCTGTTTGCGGTATTTGTATCGGAAGAAGTCTACCTTAGTGACCTGGACACGCTAGTGGACCACTACATGTGTGACTCAGGTCTGGACCCCAGCCTGCCCAAAGGGCAGAGAGTGCTGAGCAGTCAGGAGCACCATCACATCTTCTCCAACATCAAGGAGATTGCACACACCAGCAGAGGGTACTATTGGCATGTAATGCATGTGCATGTATGGTATAGTGCATGTTATACTGCAAGTAAGAAGACCTAGCCAGCTGGCTATGGAGCACAGAAATACCCCAGTATGTAAGTTTATAGACAAGATTTCATCTGAATGTGATTATATTCAGCTTGCTGAAGGAGTTGCAGCACAGACAGATGGAAAATGTTCTTGTTGATTCTATATCTGACATTCTATTGCTCTGTGTAAGTCTCCACTCCATAATGAGTAATCACTGCAGATGTGAAAGAGAGATACAGTGGTTGATCTCATTCCCTTACAGGTAGAAAGGATGTTCCACCATTACATTCAATACTGCACAAACCTGCCAAATCAACTGAAAGAATTAGAGAACAGCATGTAAAGTTGTTTGTCAAACATGCAAGTGTAGTGAAAGCAAGCAGTATGGTGATCTATATTAGTATCTCACAGTCTTCTCTTTTCCACATGCACCATTTCTGGGTTCCTAATTTCCACATGCAACAGTGAGACTAATGAGTCCTTCAGTGGCTACCTGAGGCAGCTTGAAGAGGATCAGCCAACTCTTCGGTCTCTTCTTGAGGCTCCAATGAACCGAGTGAAGAAACTGCCTCACTTGGTGGGGGTAGTTTTGGAGAAAATGCAGGCTGTTGTGGAGGAGACTGAGCCGCTCAAACACAGTGTTATGCAGTCAGCCTTCAGAGCAGTGGAAAAGGTTCCATTCTTTCTATTCTGTTCCCTCATCCTACCCTTGTCCCCTTCCTACCTCACATAATGATTATTATGGTGACTGAGTTGCATATGTGCACTCTAATCTTTTGTAGGTGGAGAGGTTGAGTGTTACTGGGCAACAAAAAATAAGAAAATTAAATGAGCTGTCTGACATTGAGAAACAGCTGGATTTTGGAGATCACAAAGTAAGTGTTTGTGGGCAGAGTTACTTATACAGATACATATCTACTGCTGCTCTATGCGTTACTTGCATGACAACACCTTACAATTATTAATGCACACACACACACACACACACACACACACACACACACACACACACACACACACACACACACACACACACACTCATAGCCATTCACACTGATGACTGTCAACCATTCCCTAGTGAGACAAGGCACTCTAGCCAAATTGGAAGTGAAACGATTGCCATTCATTAGGACTGTACATGTGCAGAAGAAATTGAATTACGTCATTGTATTGACAGATCACATCCTGATTACCAAGAAAAAAGAAAAGTAACATTAAATCTCTAATCACATTAATTTTCTTATTAAAGTTATTTTTGACTCACCCATTCCCCTTCATTTTTTCCTTCCACCTAATTCCTTCAATCCCTTTCTCCCCTCCTTCATTCCTCCCTTCATCCCTCTCAGTTGCTACAAGTTAGTAGATCATTCACCACTAAACAAACTACAAGTTGAACCTATTGAAGCCTTTGCAGACCTGAATACCTCTTTTACTGGTGGTGAGGACACACAGGCTTCAGCTAGTTGGGCGGTGTCCAAAGCTCGTGAAGATCATGCCTTCCTGGTGACATTCCTTGAGTTGAAAAAGAGCTACATATTTGTTGCTGAGAAGTAAGACTTATGGTACCATACTGCGAGCTAATCCATATGAAGTTAGTAGCTAGTTCCAGTATGTCTATAGTCTTGTGGTTCTCCAACATATATGCTTGTGTGAATTTAGTGTTTCATATGGCAACACTGTGCTTAGAATGATAAAATACGTGACTATTAGCATAAGATATAACATCTCACATCCACAATGCTCTTCTCTGGCCCATGCAGTGATGAGCAGAGAAGGGAATGGATGGAATCTTTAATGAAACAAAAGTTCCAAGTGGAAGAAGAGGATACAACCTTGAAGTTGGGTATGGACTATATTATGCAGTAGCCAAATTGACTAGCACACGCAAGTGCATGGTTTTGGCCATGATGGCATTGTGATCAAATATGATGTGTTTTTATACCCCATGCTTAGAGTATCTCCATGTAAAGGCTGTTGGTGACTATGAGCCACAGGCGTTAGATGAACTGAATCTGAAAACTGGTGATATTGTGAGAGTATACAGAGTCACAGATGGTTAGTGCACATGCGTTTGACCATGCATACATGTGTATGTTCCACACTGAGTGGTTTTGTAGGCCTGTAACCAGTTTACAGCTTGTGTTGCTGGGGGAATTTCATGCCCTGGATCAAATCATTCATAGTTTGTATAGAAGAGATATATTTTATTCTATGTACTGCTGTATTAACATGTATGGTCCCTTCATCTTCGCCTCAGAGTGGTGTGAGGGATTGAAACTGCAGGATCTTCAGTGGGGCAGGGTCCCTACAGACCGTGTGGTACAGATTGCACAGACAATGGGGGAGGGGAAGGTGCAGGAGTGTCAGGTGGAAGCCATTCTTGACTTTCAGGCCAGTAAGGAGGACGAGCTCAGTCTGGAGAAAGGAGATGTGGTTAAAATATCCAGAAAAATGGCAGGTACATACAGTGGTGTATAGTACACTATATAATATGCTACAAATCTAGCTGTTACAGTTCAAGGCATTCAGTATTCAGTTGGATCACATTTTCTCTGTCCATGTGCATCACTCAAGTAGTCTTGCGAAGCCAGACTCTCACTATGGCTTTACGTGACCAGTCAAATCCCACACATTGTAATGGTTTATTCATTGTTAATGCATAATACGAACAAATGCATGATGTCAACGTGTATTATGACATGTGGAGTCACTCACTCATTCACACTCTGCCATGCAGGATGGTATGATGGCAAGAAGCTGCATAGCCGTGGCAACCTGTGGGGATGGTTTCCTGAAAACTGCACTAAAGAGCTAGCTATAGCCAGCTCTTTATAGCCGTAAAGCAGACTGACCTGATATCCAATACACCATGAAGAATAGTTATACACTGTATGAACTGTCATTTGTGTACCTTCAAGTAGATATGTAACCATATGATGCTTATGGTTTTGTACAGAAAATGCATTAATGTCATTAGCTAGTTCTGAATGTGTACTTATCTAATTTCTACTTGACATAGTTGGGTGTGTGGTGTCGTCACCACAGGATCAGCTATGGCACCAGTTTAGCGATTAGTTGCTAGCGAGCCACACTCACAAGTGGTGAGGACTACTGAGCTATCACTCTGACAACAGGTCTCAAAAGTATATTTTTAATAAAGTGCACATCACTGATCCGGGGACTGATACAAACCACAATCACTGACTGACCATACCAAAGAAACTGCACATTAAATAAGAAGTACAGGAAAGGAAGTGGGCCTGCGCACTGGCCAAATTAGAATACAGGTACAGGAAATTAAGTAAGGGTGCACAAAAGACAAGCCTATAAGGTATGCTCCCCAGTACACAGATAAAGCCTCAAGGGGAAAAGGAAAGGCCGGCCAAAGTTACAAGAGCAACATAAGACCAAGACTCTTGTATATGGCATTCCGAAGTGGGCAAATTTGTCAACAATTTTCATGGTCATTCCTTTAATGTTCAAAAACTCATTTTGATGGTCAAATCTTGGTCACAAAATTTTGGGTCAGTCTTCATTCCATTCCAAAAGCAAAATTTTATTGTCAGCCTCGTTCCATGGCCAGCCTCATTCCACGGTCAGCCTCGTTCCACGGACAGCCTCGTTCCACGGTCAGCCTCATTCCACGGTCAGCCTCGTTCCATGGCCAGCCTCATTCCACGGTCAGCCTCATTCCATGGTCAGCCTCATTCCATGGTCAGCCTCATTCCACGGTCAGCCTCATTCCACGGTCAGCCTCATTCCATGGCCAGCCTCATTCCACGGTCAGCCTCATTCCATGGTCAGCCTCGTTCCATGGCCAGCCTCATTCCACGGTCAGCCTCATTCCATGGTCAGCCTCGTTCCATGGCCAGCCTCATTCCATGGCCAGCCTCATTCCACGGTCAGCCTCATTCCATGGTCAGCCTCATTCCATGGTCAGTCTCATTCCACGGTCAGCTTCATTCCATGGTCAGCCTCATTCCACGGTCAGCCTCATTTCATTCCACATGCTCAATACACCAGCAACTCAAGTAATAACACCGTAGGGCTGTGGAGTTCCCATACTCTTCCTGATTGCTCTGTAATTATTTTAATACAGAATGTTATTGGCGTAAGCATTGAATTTACGTCAAAAGTCAAAAACTTAATTGAATTGCCCCATACAGGATGAATACGTGTGAAAAGGTTCTAGTTTTGATAGCGGGGAGTCATTAAGGCACCAAAACTTTGAGCCATACATGAGAACAGGCATGACGAAAAGATGCCACACTTTTCAAGACAGAGTTGAAGGCCTTTCTTCTCGGCAAATTTGCCCACTATCATGTGGGGATTGTCCCAAAATAAAATTGCGGCCACAATAAAAACACACAAATGACACGCTCGAAATGTCTGCGTTAGATTAGTCAAGCCTCAAAGGTTCCTGTTAGGTAAAGGTCAAATGCCACATCCGGTGGGTGGAGCTGTGAGTGTAAACTTGTCAAGACTGACGTGAAGATGTTCTGCTTCTGCATGTCTATGAAAGTGAGCCTGGTTGATACACAAACCACAGCATAGATAAGGGTTTTAAGGAGTTATAAGTTGCGGAGGAGGTCTGCAGAAGCACGTTTGGAGACGCCAACAGTTTGGGAAGATGAACAACGCAGGCCTGAACGATTCCGCAGGGTCAAGCCTGCCTTAGAGACAAGAAGACAGCACGAGTCTTCCATACTGAGACTCCGACAAGGCCCCTTATTCATTGTCTTATATTATCGTCCTCCATCATCTGCTTCTACTTTTGACGACCTAGAGGATGCTCTTGTACCACTGACCCCTTCCCAACTAAAATCATGTATCCTACTTGGTGACTTCAACGTTGACCTACTTCTTAATAATCAGCTTTCCAACGATTTGACTGCCATGCTCTCCTCCTTTCACTTTACTCAAGTGGTAGGTGAGCCTACCAGGTATAGTCTACAATCACTGGACTGGACTGGTGGACTGGACTGGTGGACTGGTTTAAAAATCATTTTTATGCTCGCTAATGAAAACTCACCTGTAGAGTTGCATTTGGAGACATAGCCACTTTCCTTCACAGACTCTATAGCAAGAATATTTAATAACTAGATGACATGAAGCGTGTACACTCAATCCTATAAAACCCTACTTGGGGCATTGGCAATACAGATGTTGCTTGGAATTACTCTGATTGGTTACTTGATTATACTTGCAGATCAATAACACTTACACATTAGGCACTGTAGTGTAGTCAAAGCGTAAGTGTACAAACTGCAAGTGTGACTATTAGTCTCGTGTAGCCAGATTCGCCGGAAGGTCGTGAGAGTCTGGCTACATGAGACTAAGTGAATAGACCCTTCACTAAATACTTATTATTCTGACGGTTGTCTACACCATAACATTGAAGGACAAAAAAAAACCTGGGACCTGGATGTGAGGCTGAAACTACCTCACACCATGCTGCACACTAAGCACAAAGTAAAGCAAGGCTTCACTACTGTTGTAGCACTACAGTTATTTACTTCATGTTTAAACAGAGAGAATAGTGTTTCCAGGTTTATAAAGACTAAAATGCATCATGTCTAAACCTAAAGGAGAGTGAGGTCTCATAAGAGAGCACAAAAGTGATTTTAGCGCAAAAATGTCAGTCCATCAGTCCAGTCCACCAGTCCAGTCCACCAGTCCAGTCCACTAGTCCAGTCCAGTGATTGTAGACTACCATCTCCAAGAATTTGGCCATACTGATTGATCATGTTTATCTTACTGATCGTTCTGTCCTATCCAACCTTGTACATTCTCTCGTGGAAATTCGATGTCAGCTAGCTTAGCAAATACATATAGATCTGTCGTACTACGTATTTTTGGATGCGGGCCATGTAGCTACTACGGCTCTGCTTCTGTCCCAGAATGGCCTCAGAAGCAATCTCAGAGCATTTTTTAAAATTAAATTAAATTTCCTGGGGGACCATGCCCCAGCCCCCCCCCCCCCCCCCCAAGTTTGGATGTTTGTGCATGCATGCATATACACATCCATGTAACCCCTGGCTATAGGGAGGAGAGACAACGAAACATTTTAGACAGTAATAAGATGTATGATTGATGGGTGTACCTGGCAATATTTGGCTCAATTGCATACAGCCTGCTAGAAAGCTTATCTTCAAATACAAGTACCTAGTTGCACCAATAAAGGTTTCAATTTGTGGACTTTCATCATTAATAGACCTATGCAATGACTGACCTGACAGTAAGACACAAAAATACACACCTTCAGGTGTAGCTATAGGGAGGAGAGACAAAGAAAACTTTTAGACAGTAAGATGTTAGTCTCGCGTGGCCACACCCCGTTCCGCAAGAGAGGGAAGGGGTCTGGTAACTTCTTTTACAGCAGTTTGTTGCCTCGCACTGTGGAGTGCGGGACCAATCGGGCATATGGAAAAGCAGGAAACGGAAATGAAATGGAAAGTGGAAATGGAAAGTGGAAATGGAAATTAGAAACGGAAATGGAAACACCAATCACTGGTGCAATGTTTTCTTCATAGTGTGCTTAGTCATTACTCATGTATTCTACTTAGCAATGGTTACAGGACTGGCTTTATGAGTCATGTGCTTTGCCTTTACTCTTGTACTGTGCTTTGTGATTATACTGCTTTTGAGTAGCGCTCATGTGGCAAGCAAGGGCATATGAAAAGCAGGAAATGGAAATGAAATGGAAACTGGAAACAGAAACGGAAACTGGAAACTGAAAAGAGAAATGGAAACCAACCTCTTAGCTGTTGTATATAGTCCTAACAAGATTCAATAGTTGTTGGTTTTCGTTTCTAGGCATTTCAGTGCTCTCCCCGCCTCCAGTTTTTGATTGGTTGCTTTGCTAGCCTAGCTTTGTTCCCAGGCCTTCGCCGTGCCCAGTATTTCTGCATTGGCAAGTATTGGCGGGAGGGAGGGGGGGGCAATGGTTGGGAATGGGACTATTGTACCCAGGCGCTTGTGTAAAATGGGGCCTGGGTATGAACCCATAATTTGCTTCACATACTGCAAGTGATCAAAACTGGAAGTGGGTCTAGGAACGAGGCTGCAAGAATAGGAATGCTGGCCTTGCTCCAAAATGAAGTAGGTCACTCAGGGCTCCTGGTCAGATTGTAACTAGTCTTGTGCCCAGACACTCTCACACGTGAACCAGACTAGATTGTAACATTGCTTGCCACATGAGCGCTACTCAATCACACTAAAGCAGTAATCACAAAGCACAGTACAAGAGTTAAGGCAAAGCAAAGCCAGTCATATAACCATTGCTAAGTAGAATATGACTAACCACACTACTCATGAGTCCATGAAGAAAAACATTGCACCAGTGATTGGTGCATTTTTGTTCCCATTTCCGTTTCCAATTTCCAATTTTCAGTTTCCATTTCCAGTTTCCATTTCATTTCCATTTCCTGCTTTTCCATATGCCCGGACCAATCACAGCGCAGTATTCTGTCACATGAGTGCTGCTATCACAACTTCAATATGAAATTACAAGGTGTAAATCAACTCTGAAACCACAAGCAGCTGCTTTGTCAGTCTTCTCGAGATAATTATGCGGCCACAGCGCTTGCGCAATGCGAGTAAATGAAATTCCTGTGCAACAAGCGGCTGCAGCGAAAGTTACCAGACCCCTTCCCTCTCTTGCGGAACGGGGTGTGGCCACGCGAGACTAGTAAGATTGATGGGTGTACCTATAGCATACGGCCTGCTAGAAAGCTTATCTTCAAACTATGAACTCAGACTACATGGGATCGAAACTGGACGGTGGGAAGGCCTGGGAACGAGGCTAGTTACCAACAATCACGCGTAGGACATTGTTTTATTCATAACTGAACGGGGCGCCGAAAGTTATGACAACAATGTATACGTAGGCGGTCCGTAATGGATAATGAATACAGGTACTAGGTTGAGCTACATTATGATCTCATCAGCCCCTCCCCCAATGTGCAACGGATAACAGTCCTTTGTAAGGCTGTGGCTGACCGGTGATTGAAAGTTGTTTAGTTGTTGTGTGTGTATCTCTGTGACGGGAGTCAATGCGAGATGAACCTCGAAAGCAGTTCGGCAGACGAAAAAACGGAAAACGGTACGAACGCGTCTCCTGAACGTAGTTCTAGCATTTCGCAAGACGATGCAAAAAACTGGGAATCGTTTCCGGGCAAAGAAAGCAACCAGCAAGGTAAAGGGTCAGTGCCTAGGAGCCCCAAGTCTCGCGATCTGCCTACCGCCAGTGCGAGACCGAGCAACCCTGTCGACCTGAGACCACTAATTCCCCCAAAGCTCCACGTCTTACATAGTGGTACACATGGGACTGAGGCAAAACACAGAAAACAGCCTTTAGACAGTCAATTGCAAAGTCAAGAAGGTTTTCATAAAAAAAGAGAGATGACAGGAAACACGAAACACAAGCCTCCAAAACCTAGTAAACCACAGCCCCCTCCAAAGCCACAGCACATATGCACATCTGGAGCTCACACTGTCACAACAATAGCTCTGGAAAAAGAGAAGAATGAGAAGACCACAACAAGGTCCTACGTCAAGTGGCAAAAACAGCTTTTTGAGGAGAAACAAAGATCCTTGAATGAACCCTCCAAAAGAAGTACTCAGCTTCCCGCAGAGATAAAGCAATCTCCAATGCCCCAGCACAGGTCTCATGCTCACACTGAGACCACATCAACTCTGCATAGTGAGAAGACTCCGTACATCAGTCAGCAAAGACAGTTATATGAGGGGAGACAAAAACTGGTTTCTCAGTCGCCTGGACCATCCAAAAGAGGTTTCAATCCTGCAGAGATAAAACAATCTCCAATGCCACAGCACAGGTCTCATGTTCACACTGAGACCACATCAACTCTGCATAGTGAGAAGACTCCGTACATCAGTCAGCAAAGACAGTTATATGAGGGGAGACAAAAACTGGTTTCTCAGTCGCCTGGACCATCCAAAAGAGGTTTCAATCCTGCAGAGATAAAACAATCTCCAATGCCCCAGCACAGGTCTCATGCTCACACTGAGATCACAACAACTCTGCATAGTGAGAAGACTCCGTACATCAGTCAGCAAAGACAGTTATATGAGGGGAGACAAAAACTGGTTTCTCAGTCGCCTGGACCATCAAAACGAGGTTTCAATCCTGCAGAGATAAAACAATCTCCAACGCCACAGTACAGGTCTCATGCTCACACTGAGACCACAACAACCCTGGAAAGAGAGCATAGTGAGAAGACTTCATACGTCAGTCAGCAAAGAAAGTTATATGAGGGGAGACAAAAACAGGTTGCTCAGTCGCCTGAACCATCCAAAAGAGGTTTCAATACCGCAGAGATAGAACAATCACCTCCACTCCAAAGTAGAGCATTATCTGTTCCACTACCAAGGTCACCTTATAGTGCTTATTTGGTAAAGAAGAAATCTGATGCAAGCGAGTTGCCAGTACAACAAGCACCTGTCACAGATCTGCGCAGGGAAAGAGGGGTAACTTACTCTGAATCACAGGACTGTCAACTGGCTTCATCAGGTTCTACATACACAGCAGTTCCTGAGTCTTCCGTACTAGTCAGTAAAACACTTATAACTAACAGACATGGTAAGGACTCCTTGTACACCTACATTCTCTCACCAGATCAGTGAGAGTGTGTCTTCCTCCCCTACCTATAGGCTCTGAGAGAAGGAGGTTCACCTTCAATTCCAGCAGCCAGTCATTGCTTGACAGGGCAAGGCAGTTGTCTAGCAACAGAAAGTGGTGTGACCAGCCAGAGGTTTGTGTGCTTGAACTTTGCATGGCCTCCATATATACCTTTTCCTTGCATTAATAATGCTATTTAGTGTAACCAGATTTTATTACTACAGGTTAAAGATTTATCATTGGCCAAACTGAACAAACGTGACATGTGCTTACAGGAGGTAATTAAAGAAAGAAAATTCATATGTGTATCGAATCAATTTTCTATGGCCACAGCAGAGGAGTTAAACTTCCATGAATATCCTTGTTATAGTTTTTTCTCTCCTTTTTTAAAATTCACAGGCAATCTTTGAGGTGATCACGTCTGAGGCAACATACCATCTTAACCTGGCCACATTAACCGATGTATTCATGGATGACCCAAAGATGGACCCAAACAGGCCAGAAGGGGAGAAAGTTATGAACAGAACACAGCACTCTGCAATCTTCTCCAATGTGAAAGAAATCAGGAAAGTCAGTGCTAGGTATGTATGAGCATCCTTAGCTAACTTGGCACCCATTTCCCATTTTCTAAACAATGGTATGTAAGTTTTGGAGTTGGGACTCATTGTGGAAGTGTGAACAGTGTTTTAGATACTTCTAGAAGAGAAAGAGAGGTGGGAAGTAAAGGAGAGCCAGCATGTTATAAACAAATTGATGAGTGTTTTGTGTTCTTCTTCTCAGTTTTCTTGAAGAACTTCAGAACCTAATGAGTGAAGATGTATTTCTTGCCAACATATTTCCAATTCTGGAAGATTATGTAAGTTAATTAAACCAGTAGAATTTAGTTCACTTTCTTGCTGTTGTGCTGTGGGGCAGTGATATTGTCAATGGCTAACCTTAGAACCACACATTTTAACTATTATGTGGGGGTGAACCCGAGCAAGCACTGTTTACAGAACAGTATAATTTACAGCTCAGAATTATTTACACTTCGGCTTAAATGTGCAACTACTTCAACTTGCACACCTCAAATCTAAGCTAGTAAAAAAATCCTCTTTTGCTCTGTGTGCTATGGCCTGCCTACACAACTACATCCCTTCCATATTAGGTGTTCACACTGTACGGCTTCTCCTTGAGATCATCTCTCATACCAGTAACCATTTTCAATTATGCTGAACAATCGGCATGTATTATTGTCTGAACTGATGAGTGATCTCATATGTAATAAAGTGTTAAAGACATGTGGAGCATCCATGGCTGACATATACAGACAGACATGCAGAACAGAAATTTACATACACTCTATGCGTAGTGTAGGGGACTCTCAGGCTCATCCCAGTTAGAGTTCTATAGAACAATATCTTCCATGTGTAATTACCACATGGAGCATAATGATTCATAGCTAGAAGTGTTTTCCCCCACTGAGATGAGAATTCATACTTCATGGAATAATTAGCAGTAGCTGCTCCTGCTGAAGTAAGCATATTAATGACTTCATGGGCTAACCCTTTTCATTACAGGTGACTTAAACATCCTCAAATCTAGATTCAAGGTTGTCCTACCTTAAACATCCAAATTACATCAAATCTAGCACTGAGAGTTTAACTCCAACTTAAACATTCCCCACATGTTACATGTGCTAGCTTTATGGTTTGAGCGTGGAGGATAATTTCTGCATAATTAGTGTTTTCTGGTAAAGACTGCCTTAGTCAGCTGTTGGGGTATTCTGCCTGACTCCAGTGCTAAATAACTGTATGCATGATATGTATGCACTCAATCAGGATCACCCCTATAATGCCCTGCATTCATCTAATAGACAAGTAGGTGTATGTTCAATACTTGGACTGTCTTTGTACATGCTATAAATTTGCTTCCGCCTATTGTAGGCTGAGAACAGGTTTGTGTGCTATGAACGCTACTGTGCAAGCCAGAAACATCGCCTGGAAGAACTAGAGAACTGTGGGTGAGCCACACAAGGGTATCACTGTGTAGTCCTCTTTTCCTCTTTCGTCCTCTTTTCTGCCTTTTACCTTTCTCCTTCCTCCGTCTCTAACAATCTCTTCACCCCTGCATCCCTCTCACTTCCTTCCCCAACACTCTCCCCAGGAAAATGAGTGAGAACTTTCAGAGGCACCTGAAGGCACTGGAAATGGAGGCAAACCAGACTCTTCAGTCCCTCCTCTCTGCTCCCATGCAGAGGATCACAAAGCTGCCTCTGCTGATGAAAGAGATTCAGAAATGGGCACCAAATGACCATCCAAGTCATGAATATATGGAGTCCTGTCACAGAGCAGTAGAAAAGGTCTTCATAACACTATTCACAACTGTCTACATAGAACTTGGGGGAATTAGGTGTTCAATTTCACTGTGTGGTGTATCCTTCTGGTCTCTGTTTTGTCTTTAGGTTGCTGGTTTGTGCAATAAAGGTGCTGGCAAGGTTGGAGATCTGGTGCACCTGGATGGCATATGGCAGAAACTCAACTTTGATCAACTGAAGCTCAGTAGATCAAAAGTAGGCATCCTACTACTATGGTCAAGAGAAGTGGCCACAACACATAATTATATAGTGAAATGGTGGGACCTGGTTCGTGTAAACTAACAACCCACCTCAAGATATGTTAACTGGTTACTCCTGACAAGTAACCTTCAGCAGAAGTGCTAGTGGTGAAAGAAGGCTCGTGAGCTAACTGGCTTCGTAGAGAGTTGCACATGCATGTGGTCACTTCTAAATGGCATTCCAATCTTTGGAGCTAAAGATGAAAATTTTATGGTAATCAATTAAAAACAAACAAACAAACAAACAAACAAGCAAACAAACAAACAAACAAACAAACAAACAAACAAACAAACAAACAACCCCCCCCCCCCAAAAAAAACAACATATGCATTAGGCCTAGCTATATAAGCACCCAGAATTGCTCTAAAGGAGCATTCCATGTTATCACCACTCTCCCTACAGCCATTCCACTTCAACGTGCCAGGACGACAGTTCAAGAAGGAGGGTTCCATTGATCGGCTAGTACTGAAAGAGAACAGTAGGCACAGTCGCGTTAAACCATACAAAACCCAGCTCTACCTGTTTGTGTTCACTGATCTGCTTATGATCACCAGCAAGGACAGGAATAGGCAGTGAGTGCCTGAAGTGTGTTTTCAGCATGCAAACTTCTGTAAACTGTATCTATAATAATGTCTTGACTGATAACAGTGTCAGCAATTACCTGTGTGATGCAGTTGTTTATTAAGCATAGTTGCAACTAAAGTGCTGTGCTGATAATGAGTGCAATAATAGTTGACTGCATGGTTTTAAAATTGTTGTCAAGCCATGAAGAATAACCTTCACTCTACAACAACTCTTTCATTCTGTACTCTTCATGTAAGTTCTGTGGTGGACTACTGTCCACTGGCAAAGCTCACAGTTGAAGACATCAACACAGTAGCTGTTGATAACTTGGAGTGCTCTATCTCTAATGAGGACAGTGCCTTGTCAGATACTGAGTGGGCAGTGGCAACGGCAAGAGAGAAGCATGGGTTCTCTGTGACCCTGCAGGAGAGTGTCAGCAAACAAAGGACGAGTTACATCTTCATTGTGAAGAGCAAGTGAGTTTGCAAGTGCATATCACTGACCTTACTCCACAAAGTTCTAATATACAGTGGAATGCTGCAGTTGCTGTTGGCCTATTGTGTGTAAACTATATACATGCAACCAAGATGCATGCCAGTATTACATGGTTGTACATTGTAGATTAGAGAAAGACAAAGTCATTTTTTTGGTACATAGTTGGCACATTATACCAGTTCTTCCATAGTTTTGTGTATGCATGTACTACTGCAGCAATGAGAAGACCCAATGGATGGAGTCACTTTCAAAACCAAGCACATCAGGTAAACACATATTCCATATGCATTTTGCATTTGTGGTATATTTATAGCACAGTGGGTCAGGCATGAGCCAGACTTGACATGTTTCATCTCACTTCCTATATACATGTATGAAACTACCTTTTGTGTATACACATGCACTAGAGGATTGTGAGGGCTGGTGGTTGTCCAGTTGTCATAGCTTAGTGGTAGAGCACTGGTGGCTCGAGCCAAGTGTTTTGATTCCCAGTGACTGCTTGCTTTTCACTTACTATTTTGCCTCATAACATCTTCTTTCCAGCTGAGGCAAGATGTTATAAGCATTGGTTAAGGCTGTTCATATCACTGTTTTTATGGAGTCTCTTTGGCTTTTACATCATGCATTATTTATGAAGTGCACCCGCCATTATGCCTTGCACCTATTCTTGCTCGCCCCTTGGACTTAAAAGCTGCATTACCATTTCACTGGTAAAGTGTTTTTGCTAGACTTTCCCAGCATCTTGGGGTGTAGTTTAGACATAAATCATGTATATATCCGAGAAAATTCACCCTTCAGCTTGCTAGTGTGGGCCCCAAGTATCATGTACCACTGGTCCACTTCCACTTAATTATGTAGAAGTTGTGATTGCTACACCCAAGTTACTAGATGTGAGGAAGAAGAAAACTCCTCCAAAGAAGCTCTGGAGGGAACAGCCACAGGTCAGAAGCCCCCTCATATGCCTCAGACCTGTACTATGATACATGTGCCTAAAAACAGCATTTTGTTGGTTTTAGGTTGTCCACAGTGGAGTTGTGCGAACACTTACCAATCAAAAGCTGGAATTACAGGAGGTATATACGTAGACATAAAATACACTTACACAATACAACTATGCAGATATACCTCCAATTTTAACCCCTTTCCGCTCCAGGAGCTGGTTCTCCCTAGAAGGGGAGGAATAAAGAAAATGTCTGAGAGACAGTTAATTTCATGAGGCACCCTTAATTATTGCAATATAGACCTTAGCTCAAAGTGGATACTTTCACATATAAACATGATTGCGCCTTGTGCACATCCACTCTGAACATGTAGGCTCTGTTTGCGGTATTTGTATCGGAAGAAGTCTACCTTAGTGACCTGGACACGCTAGTGGACCACTACATGTGTGACTCAGGTCTGGACCCCAGCCTGCCCAAAGGGCAGAGAGTGCTGAGCAGTCAGGAGCACCATCACATCTTCTCCAACATCAAGGAGATTGCACACACCAGCAGAGGGTACTATTGGCATGTAGTGCATGTGCATGTATGGGATAGTGTATGTTACACTGCAAGTAAGAAGACCTAGCCAGCTGGCTATGGAGCACAGAAATACCCCAGTATGTAAATTTATAGACAAGATTTCATCTGAATGTGATTATACTCAGCTTGCTGAAGGAGTTGCAGCACAGACAGATGGAACGTGTTCTTGTTGATTCTATATCTGACATTCTATTGCTTTGTGTAAGTCTCCACTCCATAAGGATTTTACTGCAGATGTGCGAAAGAGAGAGAGATACAGTGGTTCATCTCATTCCCTTACAGGTAGAAAGGATGTTCCACCATTACATTGAGTACTGCACAAACCTGCCAAATCAACTGAAAGAATTGGAGAACAGCATGTAAAGTTGTTTGTCAAACATGCAAGTGTAGTGAAAGCAAGCAGTATAGTGATCTATATCAGCATCTCACAGTCTCCTGCATTTCCACATGCACCATTTCTGGGTTCCTAATTTCCACATGCAACAGTGAGACTAATGAGTCCTTCAGTGGCTACCTGAGGCAGCTTGAAGAGGATCAGCCAACTCTTCGGTCTCTTCTTGAGGCTCCAATGAACCGAGTGAAGAAACTGCCTCACTTGGTGGGGGTAGTTTTGGAGAAAATGCAGGCTGTTGTGGAGGAGACTGAGCCACTCAAACATGGTGTTATGCAGTCAGCCTTCAGAGCAGTGGAAAAGGTTCCATTCTTTCTATTCTGTTCCCTCATCCTACCCTTGTCCCCTTCTTACCTCACATAATGATTATTATGGTGACTGAGTTGCATATGTGCACTCTAATCTTTTGTAGGTGGAGAGGTTGAGTGTTACTGGACAACAAAAAATAAGAAAATTAAATGAGCTGTCTGACATTGAGAAACAGCTGGATTTTGGAGACCACAAAGTAGGTGTTTGTGGGCAGTTACTCATACAGATACATATCTACTGCTGCTCTATGCGTTACTTGCATGATAACAACACCTTACAATTATTAATGCACACACACCCATATGTACGAACACAACTACATGCACACACACACGTGCACACACACACACACACACACACACACACACACACACACACACACACACACACACACACACACACACACACACACACACAGAAATTCACACTGATGACTGTCAACCATTCCCTAGTGAGACAAGGCACTCTAGCCAAATTGGAAGTGAAACGATTGCCATTCATTAGGACTGTACATGTGCAGAAGAAAATGAATTACATCATTGTATTGACAGATCACATCCTGATTACCAAGAAAAAAGAAAAGTAACATTAAATTTCTAGTCACACATTAATTTTCTTAAAGTTATTTTTGACTCACCCATTCCTCTTCATTTTTTCCTTCCACCTAATTCCTTCAATCCC
Source organism: Agelas oroides (assembly GCA_949130485.1). NCBI lineage: Eukaryota > Metazoa > Porifera > Demospongiae > Agelasida > Agelasidae > Agelas > Agelas oroides. The sequence goes on from OX422198.1 coordinate 3,620,586, forward strand.
TTTCTCCATCTCCCCTCCTTCATTCCTCCCTTCATCCCTCTCAGTTGCTACAAGTTAGTAGATCATTCACCACTAAACAAACTACAAGTTGAACCTATAGAAGCCTTTGCAGACCTGAATACCTCTTTTACTGGTGGTGAGGACACACAGACGTCAGCTAGTTGGGTGGTGTCCAAAGCTCGTGAAGATCATGCCTTCCTGGTGACATTCCTTGAGTTGAAAAAGAGCTACATATTTGTTGCTGAGAAGTAAGACTTATGGTACCATACTGCAAGCTAATCCATATGAAGTTAGTAGCTAGTTCCAGTATGTCTATAGTCTTGTGGTTCTCCAACATATATGCTTGTGTGAATTTAGTGTTTCATATGGCAACACTGTGCTTAGAATGATAAAATACGTGACTATTAGCATAAGATATAACCTCTCACATCCACAATGCTCTTCTCTGGCCCATGCAGTGATGAGCAGAGAAGGGAATGGATGGAATCTTTAATGAAACAAAAGTTCCAAGTGGAAGAAGAGGATACAACCTTGAAGTTGGGTATGGACTATATTGTGCAGTATCCAAATTGACTAGCACACGCAAGTGCATGGTTTTGGCCATGATGGCATTGTGATCAAATATGATGTGTTTTTATACCCCATGCTTAGAGTATCTCCATGTAAAGGCTGTTAGTGACTATGAGCCACAGGCGTTAGATGAACTGAATCTGAAAACTGGTGATATTGTGAGAGTATACAGAGTCACAAATGGTTAGTGCACATGGCGATGATGCATTTGACCATGCATAGCTAGATGCATGTATGTATACAAGTGTATGTTCCACACTGAGAATTTTTTAGGCCTGTAACCAGCTTACAGCTTGTGTTGCTGGGGGAATTTCATGCCCTGGATCAAATCATTCATAGTCTGTAGCTGTACTGCTGTATTAGCATGTATCGTCCCTTCATCTTCACCTCAGAGTGGTGTGAGGGATTGAAACTGCAGGATCTTCACTGGGGCAGGGTCCCTATAGACCATGTGGTACAGACCACACAGACAATGGGGGAGGGGAGTGTGCAGCAGTGTCAGGTGGAAGCCATTCTTGACTTTCAGGCCAGCAAGGAGGACGAGCTCAGTCTGGAGAAAGGAGATGTGGTTAAAGTATCCAGAAAAATGGCAGGTACATACAGTAGTGTATAGTACACTATAAAGCTACAAATCTAGCTGTTACAGTTCAAGGCAATCAGTATTCAGTTGGATCACATTTTCTCCATCCATATGCATCACTCAAGTAGTCTTGCGAAGCCAGACTCTCACTATGGCTTCACGTGACCAGTCAAATCCCACACACTGTAATGGTTTATTCATTGTTAATGCATAATACGAACAAATGCATGATGTCAACATGTATTATGACATGTGGAGTCACTCACTCATTCACACTCTGCCATGCAGGATGGTATGATGGCAAGAAGCTGCATAGCCGTGGCAACCTGTGGGGATGGTTTCCTGAAACTGCACTAAAGAGCTAGCTAGCTATAGCTAGCTCTTTATAGCTGTAAAGCAGACTGACCAGATATCCAGTAGCTACACCATGAAGAATAGTTATAGACTGTATGAACTCTCATTTGTGTACCTTCAAGTAGATATGTAACCATATGATGCTTATAGTTTTGTACAGAAAATGCAGTAATGTCATTAGCTAGTTCTGAATGTGTACTTATCTAATTTCTACTAGACATAGTTGGGTGTGTGGTGTCATCACCACAGGATCAGCTATGGCACCAGTTTAGCGATTAGTTGCTAGCGAGCCACACTCACAAGTGGTGAGGACTACGGAGCTATCACTCTGACAACAGGTCTCAAAAGTATATATTTAATATAAGTGCACCTCACTGATCCGGAGACTGATACAAACCACAATCACTGACTGACCATACCAAAGAAACTGCACATTAAATAAGAAGTACAGGAAGGAAGTGGGCCTGCGCACTGGCCAAATTAGAATACAGGTACTGGAAATTAAGTAAGGGTGCACAAAAGACAAGCCTATAAGGTATGCTCCCCAGTACACAGATAAAGCCTCAAGGGGAAAAGGAAAGGCCGGCCAAAGTTACAAGAGCAACATAAGACCAAGACTCTTGTATATGGCATTCCGAAGTGGGCAAATTTGTCAACAATTTTCATGGTCATTCCTTTAATGTTCAAAAACTCATTTTGATGGTCAAATCTTGGTCACAAAATTTTGGGTCAGTCTTCATTCCATTCCAAAAGCAAAATTTTATTGTCAGCCTCATTCCATGGCCAGCCTCATTCCACGGTCAGCCTCATTCCACGGTCAGCCTCATTCCACGGTCAGCCTCATTCCACGGTCAGCCTCATTCCACGGCCAGCCTCATTCCACGGTCAGCCTCATTCCACGGTCAGCCTCATTCCACGGTCAGTCTCATTCCACGGTCAGTCTCATTCCACGGTCAGCCTCATTCCACGGTCAGCCTCATTCCACGGTCAGCCTCATTCCACGGTCAGCCTCATTCCACGGTCAGTCTCATTCCACGGTCAGTCTCATTCCACGGTCAGCCTCATTCCACGGTCAGCCTCATTCCACGGTCAGCCTCATTCCACGGTCAGCCTCATTCCATGGTCAGCCTCATTCCACGGTCAGTCTCATTCCACGGTCAGCCTCATTCCACGGCCAGCCTCATTCCACGGTCAGCCTCATTCCACGACCAGCCTCATTCCACGGCCAGCCTCATTCCACGGTCAGCCTCATTCCATGACCAGCCTCATTCCACGGTCAGCCTCATTCCACGGTCAGCCTCATTCCACGGTCAGCCTCATTCCACGGTCAGCCTCATTCCACGGTCAGCCTCATTCCATGGCCAGCCTCATTCCACGGTCAGCCTCATTCCACGGTCAGCCTCATTCCACGGTCAGCCTCATTCCACGGTCAGTCTCATTCCACGGTCAGCTTCATTCCAGGGTCAGCCTCATTCCACGGTCAGCCTCATTTCATGGTCAGCCTCATTCCACGGTCAGCCTCATTCCATGGTCAGCCTCATTCCATGGTCAGTCTCATTCCACGGTCAGCTTCATTCCATGGTCAGCCTCATTCCACGGTCAGCCTCATTTCATTCCACATGCTCAATACACCAGCAACTCAAGTAATAACACCGTAGGGCTGTGGAGTTCCCATACTCTTCCTGATTGCTCTGTAATTATTTTAATATAATATAATAATTGGCGTAAGCATTGAATTTACGTCAAAAGTCAAACTTAATTGAATTGCCCCATACAGGATAAATACGTGTGAAAAGGTTCTAGTTTTGATAGCGGGGAGTCATTAAGGCACCAAAACTTTGAGCCATACATGAGAACAGGCATGACGAAAAGATGCCACACTTTTCAAGACAGAGTTGAAGGCCTTTCTTCTCGGCAAATTTGCCCACTATCATGTGGGGATTGTCCCAAAATAAAATTGCGGCCACAATAAAAACACACAAATGACACACTCGAAATGTCTGCGTTAGATTAGTCAAACCTCAAAGGTTCCTGTTAGGTAAATGCCACATCCGGTGGGTGGAGCTGTGAGTGTAAACTTGTCAAGACTGACGTGAAGACGTTCTGCTTCTGTCTATGAAAGTGAGCCTGGTCGATACACAAACCTCAGCAACAATTAACATAGATAAGGGTTAAAAGCATTGGCTATCAGCTAGGACAGATGTATGCATTATGGTAGTACAGGTTTCTAGGTGTGCTTGAAGAATCATAAGTTTATAAATCACCAGTGGAGTAGGAACCGGGGGGCCGGGGGGGCCACTGGCCTCCCCAATAATCCAACAGGGGGGGCCTGGCCCCCCCAATAATCAGGCTCCATGTTATAGTATATATTATACTATATCATGCCGATGGTGATTATTATATAATGTTGTTTTGGTCCACCCCTCCCAATACACCTTGGCCCCCCCAATCCAAATTGGTTCCTACTCCACTGATCACCATCAGTTTTCTGAGTGTGCATCATCAAAAAGATAGATCTAGTATGAGCTCTGTTTATTGTGGAGAGTTGTATGTTGTTTGTCACGGAAGCAGTATGGTGGTATCCCCTGCATGAAGGCTTGTGTTAGCTATTCCTCTGAAATGTAGACAAAGAGTACAAGCTAACAGTGTGGTGGTCTTCAATGCAGGTACTTTTACATACAAAGACACTAAAATTGAAATTCTTGGGGGGTACACAGCATGTTTCAAGTGCAATAATTACTGCAAATGTTTAGACTTTTCTGCAATTGTTGAGTGTTTCTGCAATCATCTGTTGAGTAGGCAAATGACACAAATTGATCTTTAGCCAGTAGGCAAAACGAGAGTAGGCGAAATGAGACGATCCCAGAGAGGCAGGCTTAGAAACTCATTTGCAATTGGCCACAAAGCTACACTGAGGAGGGAAAGGCCCTTTGCAGTTGTCAGTGTGTGTTTGGCTTAATGGTTTGCTCAACCAATGCACTTAGGTTGCCCTTCCATTTCTTACAGGAGTTGGCTTCCTCTCCAGACTAAAAGAATCATAAGTTACATACTATTTCGTTCCTGTTTTATACAGTTGTACTCTAGTGTGGAAAAGATGCAGGGATGGGGCTTTGTATATTTACCTTCACTTTTATATCATCCCTACCTGGTTTGTATAGCTACTTTTTTGCATGCCATCCCTACATCTTTTTACATTTTAGCTAACTAAAACAATACTAGTTAGCCCACTATGGCTCTGAGCCAACAGTTTCGACTCTCCAGATAGCTAGCCTCATTTCATTCCAGGTGTGTTCACCGTATTTTGAAAGAGCAGTGAAAAATTTTGTAATTTACATGATACATGCTAGCTATACACATATTGGCACACCAAATTTCACTCTAGCGATTTTAGCTATGAGAGAATGACAATGCCTAAATTGCTGACACTAAAACAAGGGTTTGCCAAAGCTAGCTACTGAAGCTCTATAGTATTCCTTCAACTAATTTGAGCAATCTTTCAACTAAATAGCGTTGGGTCTCCTGAGTAATTTTAGGTAAAGAAGCTACCTTCTATTTAGTGCATTGCAGTAAGTGCAGGCATGTATAGTGATGGTATCATCTACCTGCAGCTTATTTAGCTACATGTACCTATACAGGCTAAGATATTTGAATAAAATGTAATGAACAATAAATGTATAGGTTTGTCGAGCATGTCAGTCAGCTGCTTAGGTGCATAGAAAGTGACACAGATCATTGCTTTTACAGGCAACAGTAAAATGTGATGTACAGTGAACACAATGGCATGCTCAACAAACCGCGCTATCAGTATTCTGGAAGATAATATGGTCATGCCTTACCTGTGTATCTGTGAGCGTGTAGTGTAAAGTGTAGCCTGGTAAGACAGCCTCCATGCATGATCGCGAGCCCCACCCACGTGATCCCGACCGACCCGTGAATTTGGCTCTCGTTAGTAATTACTGTCGTGCTGAACCATGTCTTCGATGAGCTTAAGGAGTTACAAGTTGCGGAGGAGGTCTGCAGAAGCACGTTTGGAGACGCCAATAGTTTGGGAAGATGAACAACGCAAGCCTGAACGATTCCGCAGGGTCAAGTCTGCCTTAGAGACGAGAAGACAGCACGAGTCTTCCATAGATATTTTTCCTGAAACAGAAACGAGCAAACCAGATCCCACCTGGGGCATAACAAGTTACAGTGAGGACTATGGGCCCAAGACACCTGTTCCTCCGGTACCAGTGCGTCCTCTGTCTCCTACAAGGATGAACAATCCTCACCCCTCCCAGGTGAAGTAGGGAGTGAGGAGGGGGGGGGGGGGGGGGGGGGGCTGCAGTTAATGAGCCCCTCCCCATACTCTGTACTAGTGTTCAGCATTGTAGTTCTAGTGGTTAGGTCTATAAATATGGCACTTTAATACTCATTTGCAATCACCAACTTGTATAATAACAGAGAGTACAATGATTCAATACTTTGCCACCATCAAATTAGCTTGAGTGAATATAGCATACATGATAGAGCCTTTCATAATGTTTGCACAAGAAAATAAAATGGGCATGGATACTTAGGAACCTAGGGTTCTTAGTGAACCCACTTCTTTGTGAACTTCTGAATCATGGAAGAGGGCATGCATGGGTCATGTCAAGAGAAATGTGTTTGAGCCGTGGTCACAATGTATACGTAAAAGAGGTGTTACTGATGTGCATGTGTCCTATATGTGCATGGCCACTGTGGAATTGTTTGTTAATAGTTGGCACTTCCGTACATGCAGTTTGGGATTGAGATGCCTGTAGTTACTATAAAGTATATAGTCCATCCACAATAGTTACTGTCTGCCAGCAATAAGAATTCATGTACATGCATGAATGAAACGAACATTCCATTCATCCTTTACCACACCTAATGGATTCTTTCCTATGAATATAGCCATTTCTTATATGGAAATACCCTGTTCGAATTCATGAGCACAAGAAGGCAGTTCCTCCTCACCCGGACAGTTGGAAATTTATACATGAGGGGTTTTATGAGGACTACACAGACAACTACAATAGTAAGTGCTGTGCCTGGTATAGCTTCAGTACATCTGCAAGTGTAGACAGTCATAAATCAAAACAACGGAACATTGTATCACAGCTGGTGATGTCAAGAAAAATGTGGGTGTCACAAACCTTGCGAAAGCTGAGTTTCCAGGGAAAAAGCGGAATGGTTGTAAGTTTCACTTGTGATATTCATGTACGTAGGCCATGGAGATATTTAGTTCTGATTCACTTTAATATTTTGCCTGTAGATACATCAAGCCCACAGCTCATCACTGGAATATCAGGCACAAAGGCAAAACTGAACCCAAGGAAATTCCCAAAAGACAGCAGCTCCCAGAATTGCCCTAGACCTATCGGTCCAAAAGTAAGCTACACTCTTTGGGTGCTCTCCTGCTGGCATATACTTGTCTGTAGGCTTCACATTCCATAGCACTGTGTGCTTACTTATTCTCCTAGCCTCAGATGGTCCATAGTACCATCAAGGGACCTATTTTACCTGTTCTAAAGGACTGGCTTAAAACGGCATCATCAAGAGGTAGCTGTTGTGTGTGTGTGTACAGTGTGTATGTGACTGTGTATGCAGTGTGCATGTGTGCATATGTGTATACATGATCACCAAATCTCCAAAAGGCAGACCTAGATCTTTTGTAAAGTCACCCACTGCACAGAAAGCATTTCGAGGCAAATGTGTGTGTACGTGTGTGTGTGTGTGGTGTGCTGTGCACTGTGTATGAACATGTAGATGTGTGTGTTCACACAGCTACTCTATCACACACACACATGCACACACAAACACACAAAACACAAAATGCACGCACACATATACACGCATGCACACACCATGCACACAAAACACGCACACACACAAACACAACACACACACACACACACATACACACACACACACATACACACACAACACACACACACTACACACACACGCACACACACACACACAATTATTGAACACATTGTCGTATTTATGGCTTCAGAACGTGATGTGGTGCTGAAAGCACTGCATGCAGCTCATGATGACCAAGATGACTCAGAGGATGCTAGACTTCATAAGGTAAACCTTGCTGTCTGATTAATGCACATTGAATTTTTTGTGCAGGCAAGTATGTCTCAGTATAAGGTTCCTATCTCTTTTGCAGGCTGTAAGTGACATTTTCCACACTCAATCAGCAGAAAGGGTTCAAGATTGGCTAACAAATGCTAACCAAACAGGTAAAGTTACACAAATGTTCTATTACAAGGACTGCCTTCTGGTGATGAAATCTTTTCTCCATTTCTAGAACGTCAGATTCTTCTTCGTGTATTGGAAACGCTTACTATAGCAGCTGGTGACCTGGGTGAAGCTCCCGAAGAATCCTATGATGCTACCATACACCAACATCCCAGGGATGGACGCAGACACAGTACATCATACAGCTGTCCAATCAGCCTCCGTCATAGTTCCTCGCAGCGCTATGATCGATCACACTTCTTATCTAGTGGGCAGTATTCAAGGCACCTGCAACAGCATCCACGCCCATCCAAAAGGAAGCATTCTGCCAGGAATGTTAATGGTTGCTCCAAAGGGCTGCAGAGTGCACTTGATGTTGGAATGATTGGGAAGCGGATGGTGCCAGCAAAAACAGTGAAGTGAGTATCACCAATGAAATTCATGTCACACACTCAACTTAATATACATGCTAGAAGGCTAAGTATACCTCATAAGCACAGTCATATTGTTATGCAGGGAGGGTAAATACAAAGCACAAGAGAACCCTGACATTTGGCACCACTGCATCAAGAAGCGTACAGTGGGGGCATCATTATTCCGTCCAGGTGGTGTGTTCCATCAGCCAAATAAGGACAGAGGACAGCACTTCTCCATACATCCAGAGTGGCCCACAGCATAAACATCCCGTACATTAAGTGACTTATGGTTTTAGACAGCACTTTGTTTCATGTCAACATAGATACCCTGCACTTTATTTATTGTGATATGCTGGTCCCTTGGCAATTTCAGTACACCTGTATAGCTAGTCAATAACTTTAAAACAAATTCATGTGTACTGTAACAGTATACTGTGATGAATAATTATGAAAATGCAATTAAGCTTCTTTGATACCAAATTTGTTGTTGCAGCAAAATTCATGTCACTGACCTTTGGCACGTCACTGTTATTGTGCTGGAGCATCCCATTTGCATTGGAATGGACCACCAGGAATGTGTTTGGTCTCAGACCTGTGGTCATTGGTTATAGTGATATAGAGCAATAATGCTTCCTTTTCCAAGCAGTAATGGTTTAATTTCCACCAAGTAACATCAATACAAGTAGCTACAATGGTCCAATACACAGTACAGTATAATAGTGCATCAAATAGCATTTTAAACAGACTACATAAAAGTGCAAAGATATACACTGGTAGCTAATATGCATCAGGTACCCAGCTGTTGTGCACAGATATAATCTTGTGTATAATATTATAAAGCAATGAAGGGGTTGTGTAACTCAAATATGATTGAGCTGACAAGTGATGACAATGCATGTGGTACACAAGGGGGGAGATCCATACAAACTGAAAACTATAGCTTCTAGTAACGAAAAAGGGGACTTAGTAGCAATACAGGTAAGTGCCAATGTGCAAGTTCTTCAGTGTACAACATCACTGTTGCTATAGTAGTCTGGCCATTCAGGGTGGATACTGTAGTGAGAAGCTGGACCCCTGACCTGACCAAATACGGATGCTCCACGATAAATGTTTGGAGGAGGGTCACGTACAGGCCTGTGGTGCCAGATGCCTGCTGGCCATGGTTTGGGCTTGTCTTTTGGAGGAGCACTGAGCCGACGGGTACGCAACTTCTGCCCTCCAACACTGGTGAGCAGATAATGGCCAGTATGTATGTAATAGAGCAAACTTGCATGAGGCTACTGCAAGTCAATACAGTGTGGCATGCATAATTCTTCATACCTGGGATTATATGAAGATTGTCTGAGTTCAGCAACTGGAGGGGGCAAGGGTTGTCTTGAAGGTGGTCGAAACTTGACACCTGGCTCAGACAGAGACCTCTGCCTCCTGCTACCAGGACGAGATCCTAGTGAGCTAAAAAGACGAACAGCCACTTCACGCTCTGTGAAAAGGAGAGATGAGTTTTGCAAGCTACTTCTGTGCATGTAAAAGATGTGTAGCAAGACAAACCTTCATGACAACCTGAAATCTTTATTTGAGGTATTGATAACTGGTCTTAGAACAAGCTGGCTAACCTTTATCATCAGCAGATTTGAGCCAGCTTTTGACTGCTTTGGCAGCTCCTGGTTTCATCACTTCACTAATGGTCTGATGGCACAAGAAATATAGTGGCTTAATTTGACATTCTTGGAGACTGCATGCTGTGGTAACTCCCTGCCCACTTACATCTTTCACTTGTGCTTCTTCTGCTGACTTTAGCATCTTTAAGATGGTGTGTTGCTCTGAATGTATGAATGAATGCAGGGAGGAACTTGATACTGGCATAGGACCACCATTGTGCCAGTCTTCAGTATTTGAAGTTTGGTACCAGCTTGTTCCAAACAGTTTTTTGTTAATTATTGCTTGAAGTACAAAAGGAGATGGCATGCCTGGTATGTAATTTCATGACTGCTCAAAGTTACGCATAAACATGTGGTAGAGAAGCTTAACTAATCTGGACATAAGTAACTAGTTAATGCCCTCGTTCCTTGCAATGAGGTCAATTACACAATGGAGTTCTCTCTAGCTAGATTTAGCCTCGTTCCCAGGCCGTTCCCGCCTCCAGTTTTTGATCACTTGCAGTATGCAAAACGGAGGGGGAAGGCCTGGGAGAAAGAGTCACGTACGTGACGTCAGGTAGAGGTGAGGGGGGGCCGTGCCCGATGAAGAATCTCGAGGTCCTTCTTGTAATATCTTAGAACTTGAGACTGTAACATTCGAAAGACAGCGTCAATACAGCTCGTTGTTCGGTAGACTCGAGGCTGATCAATGCAAAGTTTGTGAGTTACAACGATCGGGCACTGCCCCCCTCACGTCTACCTGACGTCATGCACGTGACTCTTTCTCCCAGGCCTCCCCCCTCCGTTTTTGCATACTGCAAGCGATCAAAAACTGGAGGCGGGGATGGCCTGGGAACGAGGCTAAGCTAGATTCATCATTTCTCACATAACATGTCGTCCCTTGGGCTTCATTCACACATAGCACTCACCAGTGATGTAGTGACAATCATGATTACCAATGACAAACCCTGCAATGGACTACTCACCATCTGGGGGTGCTGTCATAAGCCACTCCTCCAGAGCACCCATGTTATCTTCTCGCACAGTTCGTCCCAACATCTAGTTTTGTGGAAACAACACCACACTGACAGTCACACAATGCTATACAAGTTTTCACAAAATAAGTAAGATAAAGATCTGCAGTGAAACAAACAAATTGTGACATTCAGTTGGCAGAAATCTATTACACCTTTGCTGTTATACTGAAGGCGGTAAACAATTTGATTAAGATTATGGGCATGTTACACAACATTGTGCACAGCAAAATCTCAAGTACGAATAATTATTGTGCTATACCGGTAGCAGCTAGATTTTGTTGCTGTAGACGCAATGTCAATGTCACAAAATCTTGGAGTGTGAAAAAATGAACAACCACCATTTTTAAAAAAGACTTTGAAGTGCTATCATCTTTTATTTGGTCCTTTGTATGGAGTTACTATGTATTGGGTACATACACACATTGTCTACTGTGTTAATACCTGAAAAGGGGTGTCTCTAATCGCTGGAATGGAATATGGAATGGAACGGTGGAATGGAAAATGGAATGGAACGGTGAATGTATGTAGTTACAGCTAACTCGTGTAACTGGCGCTGTTGTTCAAGGTTGAGCTAGCTACTATGTGTCTAGGGCTCTTATCTCACCGCAGAGGCTATATGAGCAAGTTCAATGCATGTTGCCAGCATTCTTCCTTGTCTGGTATCATGATGTCACGGTCAGAACTCGGCCGGGTCCCCGAAGACTAGCTACAGTACCATGCATAGGAGCCACACTTACTACTGTCAAGGAATACTGCTACTAAGGTTGTGAGACCTAGGAGCGACCGAGGATGAAGTTGCACAGACAAAGACCGAAGCGAAGAGACTGAGGATCGAGCGTTAATTTCTGCCATCACATTCAAGTTTGTCCACGAAGACTATAACTATACTGCTATAGTCTTGCAAAGCCAGACCCTTGTCTTTCGTTCGAGAGTCTGGCTGTGCAAGACTACAATAACAAAGCATCTGATGATGAGCCAGCAACGGTACCATACTTGGATATAGAAGCATGACGGTGGGCAATGCCGTACTTGCTCATAAAGCTTCTGCGGTGAGATAACAGCCCTAGAGATACACTATGTAGTTCAACCTAGACTGAGCAGTGCCAGTTACACGAGTTAGCTATAACTGTGTATGTTCACTGTTCCATTCCATTTTCCATTCCATCGTTCCGTTCCATATTCCAGTCCAGCGATTAGAGACACCCCCTGAAAAGTGATCTTACAGGTGTCTCTATATAGGTTTCAATAACTGTAGGGTCATGCAGTGACACCGATTGAGTAGAGAAATTTTGTTATTTATACTTACATGTGGTTTGACAGGCTTCAGTACTGTAGGTCTAGTTTCTTCAGGACCTGTGGGGTAAAAACAGCAATCGTTATCACCATTATGAGTCGGTGACACTTGTGATGAGATCATGAGTTGGTGGTACTAGTGATGAAACCATTTATGTGCACTACACTGTGAATCACTTGATCCATAACCTCTCTGGGGTTGTATAGGAGGCATGCGGTGTAGATAAGCTCCATAGTCGGTGCTTGTTGGCCGAGGAGGAGGTAGCTTCATCCTACCAAATGAGTCACTAAGATCTTCAAATGCATCAAATTCTGTGTGAGGGATTAAGCCAATTTTTATGTGTATTCTTGATTAGGCACAAGATCACCTGGTAATACAGAATACCAGGTAATCTTTCAAAACCAAAGAAACGGTGATTCACAAATTTATACGGTAATTGTTGAGAATTGTTTACACATTATTTTGTCAAAGGCAGGGTTTTAATTATTACTAACAAGAGAGGTTGAAAACTAGCAATTAGTTGTTCAATTATAGTCGTTACATGTATCCAGTATGTGAATGATGTAATGATGCAGCAATCATACAGACTGCCATTATAGTTGCTCATAGTAAATGGTAAAACTGTTATGCCTTTCTTTTACTGGTATACAGTATGGCCAGATGGATTGTAGGTATACAATGATGGCACATTTTTAGTGTGCAGCTTTTTGTTAGTCATGAAACATGTAAGTGACTTCTGGTAAATTCCCACAACAGAACAAATCAAATCAGGGCACAATATTTGATTTCTATGGGCTATATACTAATTTGCATTCTACATCACTCATGTAACTAATTGAGCTACTAAAATTGCTTTCCTCAAACATCCCCAGAATTGCTTGCTGCACTTTTTCAGCAGATCAGCATCACTTGTTAGCTACCAAGCAGCAATAACCATTTGTGTTACACTTCTAAGCACCTATCAGCGAAAGCTCGTTCTTCCAATCCAGCCTATACATGTGAGTAGGTGTACACCACTGACTCTTACCACTCTCCGTTCCTGTGAACCCTGGGGGTAGCTCCAACCCTTCATCAAGAGGAGGCACACCAATTTCACGTGTAGGAACTCGCCACACCATGAATTGCTGAGAATAAACGAACAGACATAATATTGTGTGCAGCTTGATGAGCCCCACCCCCTTTTCGTACCTTGCCAGGATGTGGGTTGTTTCTACGAGTTGGGGAGGTGGGTCTAAGCTCTGCTGGCGGTACAAACGACCCATCGAAGTCACTGCAGTATAACGTGGTGAAGCGTCCTTTCGAACCCCTAGAGGGTGGCCGGGGGAATATTTTCGCAGACCCCAAGTGCTTCTCGCGTATAACCTTGGCGGACTTGGCCCTTTCTCGCGCCTCTTTAGCGACACTCTTCTTGTCAAACGCGGTCTTTTCTGGGCCAGGAAAGGTTATCCGCGCTTTAGCAGACTTCGTCCGTCCATCCTTGCTAGCCGGACGCTCGGCTGACTCCCCGCTCATTCTTGGCCTTACAACAAAATGGCGCACTTGCAGTTTGCTAGATAGCCTCTAGGCTGATAGCCCATGGTATGAATTCTGATGGTGGCCGGTTGTCAAGAGCTGCTGCCAGGAATGTACGAGTGGAGGTAGATTACTATCCGAAGGGAAGAATGTAAAACCGAGCAATCACACGACTTTTAGCGCCTCTATGACTTTCCTCCTACGACCTATAGCTAGTGAATACGTTGCTAACCGACCAAGGTGTGAATATTAATAATTTACAGCTTACAGCAGCGATTTTAGGTGGCTATATAAATATAGCTATGTCTGCAGGCGTTGTTCAGAAGTCGGAAAAGAGGCACTCTTCTGGCAGCTTTACATACCCTGGAGTTGCAGAACCCCTTAAAGTGCCAAGGACACCTTTGGAATCGAGACAGGGCTATCATCCAAAGAAAGTACGTTGTCTAGCCCCACCCCCCTAGCGCGTTTAACGATGGTGTGTGTGTGTGTGTTTGTATGTGTGTTGCGTTTGTATCTGTGTTTTTTTATGTGGGGGTATATTTTGCAGGATGGCGAGTTGGTCTGGAAATCCCCACCAACACGCCAGCTAAGCCGGGAGAAGAGGGCTGAGTATGAAAGTGATATCCGAGAGAGATTTTATGATGATTACATTGGACAAAGAAGAAGTGAGTGCAACTTGAATAAGGAGTGGATATTGCATAATGGAAGGTGTCCCCACCTACCAAAAGTCTGGATAGTTCTCATACTGTGATTAGGAATGCCAAGCATTAGTGTACAGTGAGTACATGTCACGGTGTTTACTCGATGGAATGTCACAGTCATATGTGCGGAAACACCCTCTCTAGAGGCCCTGCATGGTGGGGGTATAGTTGGTAAAAAGTGTCAACTCTACTTACAGAAGGTTTGTATAGACATATTTGAGAATCTTCTCATGATTGAATTGCAGTTAGTTTGGCCTAAGCTAAGCAGTGGCGGATTTAGGGGGGGTAAGGGGGGGTGCAAATGCACCCCTTTGGTGGCTAGTAATGTATTTTTGCGTACATAACTGCACGAGTCCATCAAATGATTATGCAGCAGTGGCGTTAAACGCACGCGTTTTCTTTTCCCCCCGCACCTCACAGCTGCTTTGCAGCCTCTGTGGAGCGAAGCGGAGCCACGCCTTTAAATTCTACGAGCGTTTAATCAAACACAATGACTAGATTTGGCAGTAGGTCATCCAACTCTTGCTATTTCACCCCAAAACGGCACCAGAAACGATCTCAGAAGGTCCGAAATCATAAATTTTCCTGGGGGGGGCACGCCCCCACACCCCCCTAGCAGGTGCCCTTCGTGAGCTTTATTACACTCCGCCAAGTATAGTGACCAAGTGCACACTGGAACCCCCCTTTTCAAAATCCTAGATCCGCCACTGCTAAGCTGTCACTTTTCTCCTTGTCAGTTTTCTATTTGTTTCTCACATTGATTTGGAAGTTGTAGTGAGAATTGACAGTGGAATTGACAATAATTATGGGTCTTACTGTCTATATAAGCCTGCCCTTTTTGGTACAGATAAGTGGTAAAAATTGGAATCTGGAGATGATTGTAGATAGGCTGGACTACAGCACGACAGACCCTGCGTGTATCCTAAGCCTTATTTGATAGTTACGTGCTTGTGAAAGATGTGCATATTGTTTGGCAGCATTACACTTCATGTGGTCTTTACTACCTTGCACAGCTGGAGATGCCAGAAATGAAGTTATGACAGGTGTAAGCAAGCTTGGATTTGACCCTGCTATCTACCGAGCCAATGCTCTACAGTCGCTAGTATATGATCCACTGCGTATGTTTTTGATGTTGGTCTGTCTAACTTTACGAAAGATACGTATAGTATGAATATAAGAATGTTCTTAGAGTACTGTGACTGGACAAATAAATTTGAGCAATACTTACATTTATGAATTGCGAATATTTGTAAGCATGACATGTATTGTCATTCAACTGACCTGCACAGGTCCAGTTCCTGCTGGAGTGGAGTTCCAAACAGCACTGAGGGTGGAAAGAGCCAAGGAGAGGCAGAGACAGATTGAGCAGTTCAGGCGAAGAAGGCTTTCAGACTCACATGTATGTAAAGCTCATACAGTATAGTCGGAAGTCACTTATCTGAACACACTGCGACCAAGGGGTGTTCGTATTACTGAAATCTTCGGACAAGTGAATTTGTATGCAAAGCTGAGTAGCTACTTTCCATTTAGTGCACAGCAAATATCTAATATTATTATTGATTTGGATAGTATAATCTGTCATATTTGCCTAATACATAGGCCAGGGAGGTGTGGGCATGACTTACTGATGTATCATGGTGAAGGCACGTATCTTTGAATGATTATTTTCTGTAACTTTAGCTTCTCTCCAAGCCTTCTTGGGACCATCAAACCCATTTGGAACCACTTCTGCCCCAGAAACAACTTACAGGTATGTGCTGACAGCTCACATGCATAGTTATTGTATGCTGAACAATGACTCAACCACGCCAATGAACATGCACATGCTAGGACCCCCTCCAAGTTTTCCTCAAGAAAGACCGAGATCAGCCCTACAGAAGGTAACATTAACTTGTTGTCATACATGTATCATGCATAGTTTTCACACAGTAACCTTATTTCACAACCATTTCACAGTCCCTAGATGACAGTCTTAATCCAGAAATAGTGCCTGCTATTGAAGGTTGGCTAGCTGGTGCAAGCAAAAAAGGTGTGTGTGCATTTCACTAGCTAGTTCATCATCCATGATTTCAGTTCAAGTGCAATAACTGTCAGAGCTCCAGTGTTCTTCACATCCACTCCCATAGCTATGGTACCAGTGCAGGGCAATGATATAGACATCTTGTGTATGCTTTTTTTCAACAGACCAAGACACTGCTGCCAAATTCTTTCGTACAGTAAGCTCTCATGGTAAAAGGCCTGATCCTGCTGCAAAGGCTTCCCTGCACACTACCAGAGTTCGTTCTGCAGTAATGACACCCTTACGCAAACAAAGGGAAGAAAAAGCAGCTCAGAGTTACTTTCAGCATCTTGCCAGGTTTGTAATTAAGATTTTTTTTTGGCTCAGATACAAAAACATGATACGTGGATAATATATACATATTTGCTAAGAGAGCTACATACTACCTGGGTGTGTGTAACATACTTCATTGTGGACTCTGAGATTCACTACAGATATGGCGTGCGCGTGCGTGTATGAGAAACTCTAATGTTTGAAAATGCAAACAAGTGCACCCAAAGCAAAGAGGAGAGGCAGATAAAGTTGTTCCTGTCTACATGTTTGTCGTACATGGCATTAGCACAACATGCCGTAGTAAGAGGGCACTAGAGTAATGGACAACAATAACAAAAAGCATGGCATAAAATTCACACAATATGTATCAAAGTTCCTCTGAAGCTAAATCTTGTCTGAGTGTGTGATGGCAATCTTGGCAGTGTTTACCAGTGTTGCAAAGAAGGAGCATGTAGTTGATCGGAAGAAAGCTTTCCACATCGATGTATCGCTGTGAGCCGACTTGGACTGGATAAGTGACTGATTTCATGCCTTAGACCAGCTCAGTGTACTTCACAGGCTTCCTCTGTTGAGAATTGTGAATGTTAGTCTCAAAACAAGCAATGATCCACACATTCCGTGATGCAGTGTTCCACAGCACACTATCCGGTCTGAAGTCATCACAGGGCTGTATGTGCACTGGGAAGTGGTAGTCCATGTATGGCAAATCAGCTGCAC
The DNA here is from genome assembly GCA_949130485.1 of Agelas oroides. Lineage (NCBI taxonomy): Eukaryota > Metazoa > Porifera > Demospongiae > Agelasida > Agelasidae > Agelas > Agelas oroides. The sequence continues at coordinate 3,637,991 of OX422198.1, forward strand.
TAGAGCATTGGCAGCAGGTGGTGTCTGACAGTCTGGTAAATTGACTTGAGTACTGCATCACAGCAGGTTGTCTACTGATGCAGGTTCAGAGCTTTAGAACAGTTGATTAAAATGTGGGAGAGGGTTCGTCTCTCTTCTTTACAGAGGGGCATGTGCCATATATCAGCTTTCCCCACTTCTTTAAGTTCGGCAGTGTATCGCTTACGGCATTCAGTGACAACTTATAACTTTGTCTGGAACAGTGCTGATGGCTCTAGCAGTGCACGTTCTTTGCACAAGTAGCTGTTTGATACTTTCTTTTAAGGTGGTGGCGGACATCACTCGGCGGAGGTTAACGAAAACATAAACCTGGGTTACAGTCAGGACCAGTGTTACTCCTAGTTTCAGGGTTAGGGTTTGGTTTATGGCAATCTTGCTTTGCCTAATTTCAAAAAAGGGTTTTAGTAGCTTATTAATATATTCATGACCCAAAATTGTCACTCGATGGACGCATCTACATGCTCACTATAGGTAGCGTCCTAGCCACCTATGTATCTCAAATCAGTCTGTGCCAGCTTTTGTTCAGAGCTACTCTCAAAGTCAGGCTAGACTCATGTTTGTCACTACTCTTGGAATGGACAACTTTGACTGCACCAAAATGAATGCGCATTTCAAAAAATTCACAGCTTGTCTACGGGAGGGGCTCATTCACGAGTGCAAGCAAGCATTACTAGCCCCACCTCTCCCCCTTACGTTGCTAAACAACTCACGGCTCTGTTCCACACACAACCACTCTTCAGCTTTCTTGTCTACTGCAGCGTAGTACCAACGATATATTGCGCATTCTAGTTAACCCTTTAAACCCTATAGTACACTTTTGATAACGTCATACTGCGCACTGCGCAGAAAAGATAGTCTCTGCGCGCTGGCGCGCAGGTTCTGCGTCAGCAGAAAGGGTGGGACAGGGGGAGGTGGGTGGTGTCACCTGCAGGGTGCTGTGCACATGGCAGCTGCTAGGCTTGGCTGCAAAAGGACCGTGGTTGGCACCGGGTGGGCCAACTCTTGGCCTGGCTGCATGAGCAGGCTTAGAAAATGCTACTCTCACCTTTCAGGGGGTTCATTTCTGGCAGGGAAGGCTCACCTTTCAGGGGGTTCATCTCTGGCAGGGAAGGCTTCTTGGGCTCTAAGTGGGTGTTTGCCAATCGAGAGTGCTGACCATTGCATGCTCGTTAATGAGGGGGCGTGGTTAAGGTCACGTGTCTGCTTGCTAAGGCTGGAAGTGGAGTTGGGCTCAGCTTTGGAGTCAGAGCTTTGACACAAATGGAGATACGGTGTGTTAAAGGCATGTTTAGGCTAAAACTAATTTCCAGTGAAAAAAATTCAGTGTTTAAAGGGTTAAAGCCCAGCCCGGCACTCGAAGCTCCGGGCCACGGTCACCTACTAGGCTTGGCATACGATCGCAAGACCTGGGCCTACCCAATGAGTACAGTCTTGGCCACTGTGCCCTTTCTGCTGCTTCTAGACACAAGCTTGCTTTCACAAGCAGGCATTACACACTACTCACAGCTCAGTACTGACCGTGACTACAGCACTCTACTAAACTCCTTTTTTTTAAAAAAGTCAATCTAACCTTATCTTCAAAGTTCCGACCACCACATGAGGGGTTCCGCCAGGCCACATCTTAACTAACTTAATTATAAACTGATTATTGGATGCTAATGCCGACAGGAAATGGGGGAAATCCCCAATTTTACGGACAGTGAACGGTTGAAAACTCCCAAAACTGACTGTGCACTAAAAGTTTAACAAGACAAAGAAGTCTATCAGCTTGGATTCCAGGTTTGTCAACCTTGAAAGTACAGGGTTCTCTGCCACCTTAATTGGTAGTCTGTTTTTCTGCTTCTACTTCTTATTCACCATTGCCTTGTTTGCCCCTAGCCTGGGTCCTCCTGGAGCACTTCCCTGACTTTCAGAGCTCGACAAAACGTTATATCAGTGCTTTGTTCCTCTTGTATACACATCTGAAGAGGCGCATGTGTGCTCGTGCACGCACACACACACACACACACTATTATGTCAGTGATTCCATCATACCTTGAATCAAGAGGGTAGGACTTGCAGGCTATTAATAGTTGCTTTTGTTTACCTACAAATATGCAGGTATATGGTGCATGTATTACCCAATGATAGCAGCCACACCCACATTAGTGCATGTTATGCTATGAATACTGTGAATATAATATGTATACATCCTCTGTTTCTATAATTGCACTTCACACAGGGACACAGGTACATTTGATGTACATGACAAAAAGAAAGCAGAGCTACCAAAAAAGAGGCAGTTACGTCGATCCACATCTGAGCGGGTAACTACCAAAGGCTCAATGTTTACTGCTACCAGACAACAACCTTCTCATTTCACTGTTCACCCTCAGTGGGCTTCTGAAACCCTTGATCCTTTCAAGAAGAAGTGAACAGCATTTTATTAGCTTACTGGTTTCTGCACTTTTCACATGTAAATAGTTTAGACTCCTATGTATGTTGCATTTTGCTGTGTAGTGTAAACATGTCCCCACTTTATTGTTAAAAATAACAACAAAGTATACCTCACTTTACCCTTATGATTCAAGTATGTAACAGCAGTCTTCTCTCCAGAAATTATAACCATGTGGTTTGGAAGTGTATTGCCATTGGCAGTCCTCGTAATAGCTGTATTAGTTGCGAGATGTAACAACATGCAGCAAATAGTCTAGAACTGCATGGTACTATGAACATCATAATTGCCGAGTGGTGCACAGGTGTTTCTGGGAGCTAACCAAGTCCTGGGCCTCCTACATAAATGTTGTAATAGCCTCCTACACAAGTCATGATAGAAGGCTAATTTGCACAATTTTGTTATTGCAACCCTTACAACCGTTGTCAAGGAAAAGTAGCTTCAGGGAGCTTCGATCGATCCTAATAAGAGCATTATCTTCCCCTGGGAGCTACTAGCTATATAGGACAGAAGCACCTATACACCAGGGTGAGAGTTCTCCCAGTACCATGGCAGAACTATGGACCTAGAATAATTATTACCACCTGTCCTATAGTATATAGGTATTAAATTGTGCCTCGTACACGAAACTTGACACTATATGGTCAATGATCAACTTACATGAAATATTATAAAGTACTAACAGTAAAGAGTTGGTATCTTAATTGTCCTGTCAAGTTCTGAGGCACCTTACACTACTTGCAGAATGGGTGAGGTATTGGTATCATTCCTCTTCAATCCAGTGGTAGACTTGCCTACAAGTGATAACAGGCATTCATCACAGAAAAACATTCTCACAGTACTGTTTATCATTAGTAAGTTGATTGTACTGCTTCTTATATACCGGAACCCAGAGATTTTACTCGATGTGGGTGTACATGTCAGAAAAGTGCAAACATGCAGAAGTGGAGCAATTAAAACACCTGTCCTAGGAGCTTATGTCCTATATAGCTATATAATAGTTCCCAGGGGAAGATAATGCTCTTAGGATCAATGGAAGCTCCCTGCATGGAGCTACTGTCCCTTGACAACGGCCGTAAGGGTTGCAATAACAAAATTGCGCAAATAAGCCTCCTATCATGACTTGTGTAGGAGGCTATTACAACATTTATGTAGGAGGCCCATGACTTGGTTAGTGCCCAGAAACACCAGTGCACCACTCGGCAATTATGATGTCTATAGTACCACTGAGTACAGTCCTAGACTATTTGCTGCATGTTGTTACATCTCGCAACTATTACAAGGACTGCCAATGGCAATACACTTTCCAAACCACTTGGTTAATTTCTGGAGAGAAGACTGTCGGTGCATACTTGAATCGTAAGGGTCTTTCTATTCACAATAACCTGCAAACTAACTCATGTACTAGCTGTGCTTGCATATATGCAATTGGCTGCTTCATGTGGGTTTCACAAACAGAGATGGAGCATGATGTATATGATTACACTTGTAAACCGTTTGTACTAAGAAATGCCAAATAGAATCTATAACAACAGAAACCAAATAAAGTTAGCTATACAAAGAGAAATTGCTGATCACATAATTTGTGTATGCATGTATCAGTACCATATCTGCATGTTTATTTCTTTTGAGCAAGTAGACTTATGTACATATAAACGAGATCCGAGAGTTTAATGCGCGGGTACTGACAGTTCTGTTTACAGCTTCCCGTGGGCCCTGGGAAGGCTGAAATAATACGACGTGGGGTCTGATTGTCCAGGAAAAGATGAATGTCAAAAGGATCTCCATCATCACGATAGTTCTTCATGCATACATATCCATTACTGGTGGCCCCATTGCAGCGTTGGTACACATCAAGAAGGTTGTTGACTGTGGTTACTATGTCCCATTTACTAGGAAAGAAGTAATACTTCTCTTGATTGTCTCGGGCGATCCACTGTATATTTTTTGCATCATATATGAACACCTTCGTGGTATAATACACACTGTTTACAAAATGCGCAGGATCGGTATACCGCGACTGAAATCCACTAGCCCTGGCGCAACTATAGGGCTTTTGTTTTTCGGACGGGAATGCCACCCTTCAGCTTTCTTCTCCCCCGTGGACTTCACTTTAATTTGGCCACAAAAGATATGAGTCAAGGCAACTTGAGGTTTAGTGTCGCTAAACTCAGCTTCCAGTAGCGGACTCCATTTGTTACAAGTGAATTTTGCAGGATCAACTGTCTTGTCGGCAGCCGCTGGGGGACCAATGAGCAGAACCGGAGCAAGTACCAACACGATGTGCAGCATCATAGTGAGATACGATATTGTGATTAGCTCTATAGCAGTCAGATTCTTGTGGTGGCAATTGATATTGTTGTTGTAGCGAATTAATACGCGGCAGTTGTGTAGAATGCCGCGAGTTGCCGACTGCATCGAAGCGTAGCGAGGCTGGTAATCGTGACGTAAGCGCAGTGAGACTTATAGTCTCGCGCCCGCACGACTTCACAGCATGTCTCACAAGCCACACCCTTTGCAGATGAGGCTTGCGAGACTAATCGGAAGAACGGAAAGTTGTTGAGGACTTGGAAGAGATTCTTTCGCACTGTTCGCAGCCATCTCGTATTATGTTTCAACATGTCACCACGCTGTGTGCGTTCGCCGAGCATTGGCCCTATTTGGTGACGCCAAGCAAGCCATGGGTGAGGGAAAAAGTGGTCCGGTTGAAACCGGACTAACCGGACCGGTGGCTACGGCCCTGAGACTTTTAAAGCATGCATTCAGAGAGTACGCAGCACATGAAGAGAAAAGAGAACTAGTAATCATACACTGTAAAAACATTTGGGTTACTTCAACCATATTTTGGTGGTCTCAGTTGCATGCCTGAACGTTGTGTATGTGATACATTACAAACTTCAAGGAAGGCTACCAATCTCATTCTGAATCAGAGTGTAGTTGAGAAGCTTCTCCCTTTGTTAAATTAGTATCTCCTTTCAGAAGGCTTATAGCATTTCTGGTGAGGTTGGTGTTTCTTTGATCCTACACATCTCTCCCTGGAGGAGTGCCTGGTTGCATGGCTGTGGTAGAAATGCCAGGAGTGTAACCAATTAGCTATAGGCTTTCTGTAAGAAGATCCTAACTGAGGGAGAAGCTTCTCAATTACACATAAGCTTTGATTCAAATAGGAAGCATCCCTTTGAAGTTTGTAATGTGTCACGCACACAACAGGCATGCAACTGAGATGACCAAAATATGGTTGAAGTAACCCAAATGTTTTTACAGTGTAGTATCAGTATCATAATAAGCCAGGGCCGTAGCCGCCGGTCTGGTTAGTCCGGCTTCAACCGGACCACTTTTACCCTCACTCGTGGCTTGCTTGCATGGTGTCGCCAATTAGCGCTGTTGCTCGGCGGACGCCCACACAAGGCCCCCAAAGCACACAGGTGACGTGTTGAAGCTTGCGAGGTGGCTGCGAACAGTGCGAAAAACTCTTCCGAGTTTTCTTCCAACAACTGGCCGTTCTTCCAAAGCGAACGATTAGTTCCGCAAGCCTTGTCTGCGTGGCTTGCTATAGATAAGCGAACGATCGAAAAGCCGAAACCAGGTCAGTGCTGTACGATGCAATGGGCGGAAAGGGTAGATATTCATACATGTGAAACTGTCGCCTGGCCTCCGAGAAGCATCGTATATATTGGGCCAAGAACAGTCCCAGAAGCAACTTCATAGCCTCTAAATTCCAAAAATTTTCTGGGGGAGCATGCCCCCAGACCCCCTTGCTGTAGCGTTTTGCGCACGCACTACAAACCTGACCGCTTCGAATCTGATGGCTACGGCTCTGTAAGCAGAGTGATGGAGAACTCAATACTGACTACTGCAACTGCAACAATAGTCTGTCTATCTGACTTTAATAATTCACAATTGATCAGTCCACACAACAGCAATATTGATGCTGCCTTGTACCTGAAACCCCTGACATCACTGCACGTGACAAAATCACCCAGGCTTTCTCCATCTTCACTTGTGTACTGGAAGTGACCAAACACTGGAGACAGGAATGACGCTACACAGAGCTCAATCCTGTTGTGCAGTGGGCTTTCCACAATTTAATAGATCATCTTATATGTGTCTTTTCTACCCACATATTTAGGCCTCCAAATTATTGAGTATATGCATACTGTATGAAGGCTGCTCTGTGATATCACAGTCTATTTCCCCATACAGAGCTGCCAAAATACATCCCTTCTCCGTCACTCAATACTGACTACTTGATATCTTGCTGATACCACGCTTACTATAGTCCTCTTGAAGTGCTGCATACACATAAGATGTTGTTTAGTGTTTCACTACTAGTGGACTGCCCTGGCCTTTGATTGCCATTACGAAAGTTCAAACATTGATTTTTAAGCTCAATTTCAACATACAGTGTACAGTCTACAGATTTCAACCAAATTGGACCCTTTGATGCATTAGATTGCAGTGCAAGCTATCTGGCTCACAAATGCACAGCTGTGTACAATGATTAGGTTTGCATCAAACACAACAGCTACAGATGGAAATCATTTTTGGTTAAGAAAAGAATTTTAGTTCTCCACAAAGCTGCCAGAAATCCACCTCTTTTCCATCACTCAATACTGACTACTTATTATCATACTGATACCATGCTTATACTAGTTGTCTTTTCCTTTAATGTACTGTGTACTCCCTGAACGCATGCTGTATGCAAGAATTCGGTGAAGTTAAATCTGGGTTAAAATATAAATTTGGCGCAATTTTTTTTTTCTCACGAGCATGTCTGTACATAACAAGATTCGAGTTTTAACCGTTAAGGTATGAGCAGACTGGAGATCTTCTACTGAATCTACAGCATCCCTAGCATTTGTTGCTTATTATCATAAGAAAATTGGGAAAGTTAAAGCCATACAAGTGCATGAAAACCGCCAGGCTAGAAGAAATAATAAGCATCCAATCTGAGTGCATATTTTCAGTTTCTCTCTCTGTGTGTGTGTGTGACTGTTTCATGGCATTACACTCCAAGATGTGAAGTAAAGGGTTTTGGGACAATAAGAGAATTGGGGAGAAATTAAAGCTATATGAGTACATGAAAATGTCAGAAAAGTTTAAATGAACATCCAATTGGGGTCTGCATTTGGTGCAGTTGTATGCAAAATACAGGCAAGGAAGTCTTTACCATCATCAGTGAAAGATAAAAGAACTTGCTTCTCATAAGGTGCATGAAAGGTCCGCTCTACAGCTGCCTCTGATTGCGCACTTGCCCTCCAGAAGTAAGATACGTAATTATTAGGAAACCACCATACATATGCACAGGGAGAGAGATGCATGATATATTGTTTTTATTTTGTAGGTACCGGTACATGTAGATACTAGATATGGGTGGATGTGTGTATATATGTGGTTGAGTACTGACCAGGCGGGTACTCAACCCCATACATACACACATACACCCGTATCTACAACCCCTCCCCTTGCATGTTATGTGTGCAAGTGTACATGATTATAGGTGAGAGAGATCTACATCTGATGTCTCTGTGGATATTGTTGCTAAGCATCCTCTATCTGTTGTAGGGAAGACCAGGGGAAGGTGTTAAGTTGGCAGAGGGGGACAAGACAATGGAAGAGGACGCACAAGACACAAAGATGACTGAAGCTACATCAGACTCAGCAAGCTAGTGTGCCAATAGTAATTCACTGTACTAGCACTTTATAATTATTATGTGTACATAATAATATGTAGCTAGTAATTTGTGGATGTTTGGTGGATCAATGGTAATGTTATATTAATATTTCTTTGTAAGGTATGTATCTAAAATTGTTTTGGTAAACCAGCCCCTTCCTAGCCTGGTTTGGATGGTCCTAGTCTCACAACTAGCCAGACTCAATTAACCCCAGCACAGATTGCTTTCTGTGTGCCTGATACTGAAAGTGATCTATGTTGTGGTTGGTTGGATCTAATTTGTGACTCATTGGGACACTCACTTGTTCCCAGGCCTTTGCCACTGTCCAGGTAAGTGTTAATTACCCATATTGCCAGCTGTGTATTCAGCTCTTGCACTGCTTGACCTATATGGAGGGATACAGATGTTCTGAAGGAATGCTTAGATGCACTTATTGACAATTTATCAAGTGGTAGCTAACAGCATAAGGTTTAACACATCAGGATTGTGCAAGTATGGGAGAACTGGCTTGCTTACCTAGCTATATGTCATTTACAGTGTCTCTGCTGGATGACCAGGAGATGGGGACTACTATGTCTCACATGTACTAGAGCTAGGTAGGCAAACCAATTGTTTACTACTATAGCTATATACACTGGATGTGTGACGTTGTTCTCTATCATATTGGAAAGAGGTTGCATGGGAATGAGGAAATGAAATTCAGTAACTAGTATATAGTATTATCTCCAAACTGCGCCAGGCAATCTCGCATCAGACTCGGCTGTAAATTCAGGTCTCGTGTCTAGAAGGTGTTTCTCGTTGACTATATATATCATGGAATTGAATTTTGAATTGTAAATGTGATTTGTGTAGGAGCAATGGAATACATTAACTATTACAGGAGAGGTATTCAAATTTGTTACAATATTAACTCAACAAGTGTACCGGCTACAATAATAATATAATGAGGCCATACATGTGAGAATAAGTATATAGTAAGTACACCTCACCAAGTAGTGTCTTGAGAAGTGCAGTGAATCAAACAGTGTGCAAAATTTGTTTGATGGAAGTGCTACACAGTTCCTTACTGTTCAGTGGAGACAATGAAAACATTTTTGGTAGGGCTGCCTACTTTACTGTTTCCCCCAACAAATATGACTTCTCCCCCTTCCAATTGTGTTGCAGCAGCAAAGTCTCGTGGCACTGGTAGATCCCCACTGGATATCCTCACCCATGAGTTGGTGCTGGGAGAGTACATGTGGACTGCTAAAGATGAGGTATCTTTGTCATCCATCCCTCCAATAGCCAGGAGACAACCTCCCAGCTCAGTTGCAGTGGACTTACGAAGTGGACACCCAGGTAGAACTTGCCATGTGGGTGGCGAGGGGAAGGCTTGGGGAGTATTGCTTGTCTCTGGATGGTTGAGTGGAAGGGATCGTGAGATCAGGTTGGATACCAATGCACAATAAGCTTGTCTGGATGCAGTACCAAATGAACTGGCCCCTCCAATGAGGTAGCATGTGTCATTAACAATGGCACATGACATGCCACTGTGTGCAACTGGCAGAGACTCAGCACAGTACCACTGGTATGCCTTGGTTTGAAACACCTCCACTGCATTGGTATAAGTCCCGAGTCCTATGTCAACCTTCCAGTGAGTGGTACCTCCGCTTACAACAAGTACTGATTTGTAATTGAATGCTGTTGGGTAAAAGCGTGCTGTGGGCAGGGGTGGGATGATGGAGTTCTCCCATGTTTCAGATTCTTGAAATACATAAACACCATTGATGGGGATAAGCTGAGCATTTCTGCTACCTCCCACTGTCACTAGCTTCCCATCCAGCTGGGTGAGACCGAAGAGAAAAGTGGGACAAGTGGGAAGCTGTGACCACATGTCTTGATTGGGGTTGTACTGGAACACCTGCCTTGATTTGTCAATGTTGCCTGGAGTGAACCCTCCACCACAGTAGATGGAGCTCCCAATCTTCAGTATGTGGTGTGTTGACATTGGTACTGGGAGGTCGGCTGCTCTCCTCCACCTCAGTCTGGAGTGTGGGTGGAGCAGCAGAGACTGGGGGGGAGGCAGAGGAACAAGGTATCAGCCATGAGCACAAGTAGTGTGTACACAATAGTGTTGTGATAATGGTTGTTTTTAATTGCTTTCTAATAGTGTTTCCATGGTGATCATTAGGAGAATACATGTATTAGTCTCATTACATTACATCCCAAGTTACAAGAAAAGGATTTCCAATCACAGGCCCACAGCCAGGATTTTCAGAAGGGGGGTTATATAGATGTCTGATGTGGATTGCTTAAGGCTACAATCAACTAGTTGGAAAACTGTTAAATGCATACAAGTGCCAGTTGTTTACATAAGCAATGATAGATGACGTAGTACAAAATAATTATTTAATGTGTGAACGCGTGTCCCCAAACTCACTGGCGATGTTCGAGGCCTTGTCGTATTTAGAAGGCAGATTGCTTATACTTGCACCAAATATAAGGCAAGGAAGGTGTTTCTTCTGTGTTCTGGTGTGTTGTGCGGGTAGCGCAGTGTATTTAGCAGGGCAGCGTGTAAAGAAATCTCGAAACTGGACTTGAATTGAAGATTCTATGGTCCGAAGCACATTTCTTATGCCTAAAGCAGTTAAATTTCTACAAATATTATGCATAAAGAGCCAGATATCTTTACATGCTGACCTATCAAATACCATGTAGTAGTGCAAGAAAAAATTTCAGGATTGAAGTCTTTACACTCACCGAGTAATTTGGCACAAAAGTGTTCGAGCAGTGTGGCTAATTGCTGGTTCAAATGCGTTGGGGTGTTTTTAAACAGAAGCTTTTTTGTCTCCGAATAGTATATTTCTTTCATGTGCTGTTGGACTGTAACTTGTTTGAAATACATATCAGTTACTGTTTTGGAGATATTAAAAGCAATAAATTGACTATGCCAACAGCCTTAAGCATACAAAATTAGGGGATCTGAGGACATGTTTCCCCAGAAAATGTTAATTGCTCTGAGATTGCTTCTGAGACCATTTCAGGACAGAAGCAGAGCCGTAATAGCTACGTGGTCTGCAGAGTATTGCATCTAGTTTTTGCCTGTATCTTATCCATGTGTGGACGTTACTAAGCCAGCTGGTATCAAATTTCTACAAGAGAAAGTAGTTACTTAAGAATAGTGGGGTGTCAAATTAATGGTCCAGGTTGTTCAGTTGGCGCTTCATTGTTGGCAAAAAGGACAAATTCTCGAGCACCTGAAAAGGCCATTTATTTAAACACGCATACATTAGTACGTGACTTTCATTGCAGCGGCGGTGTAAAAATGTATGGGTTCTGGGTTCATTCGCCAGTCCTCAGTAACAAACACGTCGCACAGCAAAACTTGTTTGGACGGCAGTGATTCTCAATGGCAGCGAGGCTAGTGGACAACTTACAACAGTAGGGTATTTAAAACGTATAGCTAGGCTGTGTCGAACCCCCTTGCCTACAGGCCTGAATCAGCTATATACCTTGTTTATTAAGAAGCCTGGGAAAGTAGTGCTAGTTTTGTTCATTTGTAGGTAATAGGTAGATCCATGTCTTGCTCCTTCCTAGGACATTTTGAACATGGTCTCACTTGAAGTATGAAGCACACAATCAATGAGGTTGGCTACACTCCAAGTATAGGCAAATATTTCAAGTGAACCAATTCCAAAATGCCCCAGAACCTGTTGGATTCAAGAATCCCTAGGGAGGAGCAGGATGTGCATGGCGTCCACTGTTGTCCACTAATAAATGGAACATAAAATTTTGCCTTCTAACATACAAGGTACATCTGTACTAATGAGTCTTGGCTTGTGCACATATAATGGGACACACAATTATTACAATCTAGATATTTCCACATACAGTAGTAAGTCACTTATCCGAACACATTGGGACCAGAGGGTGTTCAGATAACTCATGTCACTGGAATGACTGGATCGTTGAGCGTCTCAGATAACTTATATGCTCAGATAACTGTAATGCTCAGATAACTGTAATGTTCGGATAACAGAAGTATGACAGAGGGTGCCATTATAATGCTAGCCCACGTGTAAGCTGTCCCTCAGTTTCCTGCCCATGCAGTACCCAGCGCTCACTTTGACAGTTACTTTTACATTTGTTGCAAAACCTGCCTTGCCCATAGAATTCATTCTGCTGACAGTGTATGTTGACACTGCTTGTAGGATGTTTACTGTAATGACAGTAGGAACATCAGTGGCAACCATTACAGTTAAGGCACCTCTCCAGTACTAGTCTTGTGCCCAGACCTCTCACAACGAAAAGTGTCTGGTGATTATTGAGTGCTTCTGTCTTGGTTGTGCTATCAATCCTGAACAAGCCAATGAAACAACGCTATGTCATGAAAGCAGTGAACACTAGCCAATGAAAGAGTGGTACATCAAAAGCATGTAATCATTGACGTGTTCAAAAATCTGTGCTGCTGAGTTGGCACAACCAACAAAGTACCCTTTTCCTTGTGAGAGAGTGGGGTTTGGGTAGCCTCGTTCCCAGGCCTTCCCTGTTTTTTTGTTCTTCGGTTTGCGTTCAGTATAATACACAGAAGCGGAAGAGCGCGAAAAACGGGGAAGGCCTGGGAACACTGAATGACGTCTGGTGGACGTGAGGTGGACATGGGGGGGGGGGTGCGAAGCACGAGGCGCAGAGGCTCAGATTTTTAACATGCTCCAGACCTGACAGTCAGACCTTAAACCTAAGTCAAAGTCAGAGAGAAAGGTGAGAAATAAAGAAGAGAAAATAAAGAGGGGAAAAAAAGACAGTGACTCAGGGAGGGACTCGAACCCGCGACCTGGCAAATGGCCTGCCATGCTCTAACCAACTGAGCTACCGAAGTCACTCGGCAACTCAGTGGCCGAATTTGAGTACTTAAGGCTGAGCTGCCAGGGATCCAGCCGAAGTGGATACCAAGCTGGCATGTTCGATGGGGAGGTGCGGCGAACACTGAATGATGTCTGGTGGACGCGAGGTGGACGTAGGGGGGGCGGTGACCAACCACAAATTCGTGTGTAATAAACCACATAGCGAGTTTCTTACCGGTGAAGTTGAGTACTGTCGATGATGAAGTCTAGGACGTTATTTGAATGTGGACCCCTCCCCCCACCCCCTATGTCCACCTCGCGTCCACTGCACGTCGTTCACGTGATAGGTGTTCCCAGGCCTTCCCTGTTTTTTTTTGCGCTCTTCCGCTTCCGTGTATTATACTGAATGCAAACCGAAGAACAAAAAACAGGGGAGGCCTAGGAACGAGGGTAGGGTCTGAGCATGAGACTACTCCAAAACTGGCAAAGTTCTGGGGAGAAGACCCTATTTATTACAATCTAATTGAGGTTCCTTTTGGGCCATGTTTGGAGCTGCTCAGTGATCAATTTTAGTTTGACAGTGCAACACTACATGCATGACTGTGTGGGTGTGTACATGTGTATACACACCCACACAGTCACTAATACATGCATGACTGTGTGGGTGTGTACATGTGCATACACCCACACAGTCACTACTACATGCATGACTGTGTGGGTGTGTACATGTGTATACACACCCACACAGTCACTACTACATGCATGACTGTGTGGGTGTGTACATGTGTATACACACCCACACAGTCACTACTACATGCATGACTGTGTGGGTGTGTACATGTGTATACACCCACACAGTCACTAATACATGAGTACCTTGCTGTCTGGTGCATGTGGTGGAACTGTGTCACTGGATCGTTGAGCATCTGCGAGAGAGAGAAAGTAGATTGAGTAATGAATCTATCCTTAGTTGATGTGTGTGGTAATTGAAGTCAGCGCCTCTGCCTAGTATGTCAATGTTGAATGAGTGCACAAAGACGTGTATCAACTGGTCAGCTCAATATTATGAGTTAGTAGGTATATGTGCCATTGGGAGACTGTTTACCTTTAAATGAAGTGTTGGTAGTGTGTTGTCCTGAAGGTACACGGCGTCGGGGGACAGGGACTGGAGAGGTGGTGGTTTGAGAGGGTATTGGAGGGGGGGTGTCCTCCACTGTGAGGGAGGAAGGGTCTAAATGAAACTGGCAATGTGCATGCTAGCCATGCTTAATGTTTCCACTTCCACTCACCAGTGTGGATGACTTTGTAGCAGGGGTAGCTGAGTTGCCGGTGTGGGTCCTCTGAGATAGGATGATGTTTGAAGTGGTCAATCAGGTCCGGAAGAGTCATAAAGCCCTTATGAGTTCCAGGGACTTCGTAGAGGCCAGAATCTTTTCTCTCAATAGGGTAATGTGCGATGCCTTCCGGGTGTTTTAGGGTCAGGGAGAAGCAACCAGGTTTGGCCTCACTCTCTCTAACAAGGAAACAGCCACTGACACCAGGTTCAAGTCGCTCCTCTGCAGTCTCCCGCGTGATCCCAGTATGATACCATACCTCCCTCAGAAGCTCAACAGGAAATCCCACATCGTATGTGTGAGCAGACTCTTGTGGCTGTGAAACAGCTGTGGAAAGAGGACAGCACAAAATTAGGTAGCATCATGTTAGAACATGTCTTTGACCCTCACAACATGCACAATGACTAGCCCCACCCACTACCCCCCCTCCCCCCCCCCACATACACATACGTACCACAGTTGTTGTAAATGGTTTCGAGCTTATCTGCCACGGCTTTCAGCGGTGGTTGCTTTCTGAGCGCCAGAAGAAGGTTTTGGAACTTAGTCGGGTTGACAGCGATCTGGTCTCTGACTGCAGTGAGCAGCCTCGTCTTTCTCTGCACGCCAGACAGCCCCACCACGCTCACCTCGTCCACAACCGTCTCCGATACAACATCATCTGAATACAGTTCCCATACGACTAGTTCGGGGTCCTGTATCCCCCGGATGAGGTCGGCAGAACACTTTCGGAAGGCTTCGGACGCTGCGCTAACGCCAGCGGAGCTAACCATTTGTCGGTCACTCAGAATGTTGGTTTTTGTTGCGTTTTACGTTCTGTGGAATGCAATTATTAGCACGCTACATCCGGAGTACATTTTGGCCGCACCCAACGCGCGCGCCCCTTTCAATGTTAATTCCGAGCGAAGCTCGTTCCCAGGCCCGCGCCCAGCTTCCCGTCGCTTGCAGTACGGTTAAGCAAGCGACGGGAAGCTGGGCGCGGTATGGTGGCCCAGTAGTGCACTCCCACGTCGCATCCGCAGCGGGACCGCCCATATTCCGCAGTGTATCCGCAATGTTTCCGCAGTCTTTCCGCACCGTTTCCGCAGCATCTCCGCAGTGTTACAGTCTTTCCGCACCGTTTCCGCGCATCTCCGCAGTCTTTCCGCAGTGTTCCCGCAGTCTCTCCGCACAGTTTCCGCACTATTTCCGTAGGCTTTCCGCGCTGTTTCCGCAGCCTTTCCGCGCTAATCGCGCAGTCTTTCCGCACTGTCTGATATGCAATATATGGCTATACCGCAGGGTGCTCCTCCTGTTAGTTTAATTGAGCACTGTCGTTTGATTAACAAAATGGCCGAGCTGCAGTTGGAGGACTGCTCACAAAGTACTTCAGTCCCCAGCAAGGAAGTAGACGTCGGTGCTGAACCACAGGCTCCCCTGCAGAAAGTGTTTAAGGAAAAGCAGTAAGCCTATGCAAATGCAAAAATATATATACTAGACGTCGTTATGACCGTATATGTGTTGCATGCAGGGCTCTCAGTGAGTTGACAAAGGATGATATTGGGAACTGGCTAAACTCTCAGTCTGCCTTTTTCCAGGATATCTCAACTGGGAAGGTGAAGTTTTAAGCTTGCATGGTTTTTATTGAGCACAAGGGTATGCCAATTACATGCATGCATGGTCGTTAAAAAGAATGTAATAGCTAAATCATGATCACATGAAATGCATGTAGATCCCCTCATGGAGGCACATGGATTTTATCAATGGTCCACCAAAGAAAAGAGGTAATAATACCATATAAGTAAATTGAATGCCTGGGATGGTGCTTGCCATTTTAATCTCGTCAATTTACAGCAAATCTGGTTTACCAGTGCACACTGCATTGCTGACCTCTGAGCAGAAGGAGTTTATAGCACAGGAAATTGTGAAAGTCTTCTGTAAAGTTGACATGAAGGTTAGGTGATACTGTGTGCAAAATCTGTGCTAGGTCTGGAGTAGGGGTTTTCATGGCAATAGTCCAGATTAATATTGCATTTGAAATATTCACATGCACCTGCAGCTAATAATATAGCAAAGTGATAATAGTGCATGGACTACTATCACTTTGCTGAGTGCTAAAACATTCATATGATCATGTATTGCAGGAATTCACCTATGTAATGGATGTCCTCTGTCCCGAGTCAATGGTAAAACTTATTATGGATTTCTATTGTGTGGACAGATGTCAGGTAAGAATGTTCACCACTATACAGCATGGCACTGACCAACATGCATCTACCATAGTTTTCAAATTGTTTTTTTACTCAGGCTGAGACATGGATGGTATCTTTGTCCCCAGAAATGGAAACTTCCAGTGAAGAAGTTGATCTCCCTCCTTTACAAAGTAGAGTCTTTTAATTGATTAGTAGTAATAATTATTAACCTCGGGGTACGAAATCAAACCCACGTGGAGAGTATTGTCACGGTTGAACATACGCGATGGCTAGGCAAACTTCAAGCTGAGGCGCCAGTGGAACCAAGTTCAGCGCACTCCCAACGGTTGCTTCGGACGTTATGCATTTGTCGTTTCGAATGAAGGAAAAGCAGAAGAGTTGCTCGGCTTGATGCCAGTGGCAGATGAGGATCGTAACAAACGTAGCAGACGTGAGTATACGTATATGCAACGTGACACTAGGTGTACATGCAGGGAGCAAACTGCCGTAATGTGGCGTCCTGCTGCTGTAAAACATATTCACTGAATATTTACTCTGCGGCTAATCGTAATTACTCTGTTGTTACTCTCAACACCCATACACGTGCAGTTGATGAGGACTTCCTCCAATGTGGTCAGAAACTTGCCCAACAGATAAAGAAGCGGTCACAAGGTGGTGGTTTTAGCTATAATTTTACCTTTTTTTTTTGCATGCACGACCCTGTAATTATCATTTCAATAATTGGCAGAACCCAGCTGAGTGGTTCAAGGTGGTGTTTTATTTTGTAGGGAAAGGACAGAAAACCACAGGTGGAGTGGGAAGAGGAAAAGAAACCGTTCCCCTCACTGTAGAGGTTAGGTCAAATGAATTGATTGGCATAACCTCATCCCCCAGGCCCCTCCCTGGAAGAGAGGATTGATAATGTTTGCGCATGTGAAAAATATCCCAGGTTAGGACTACTTACTGTACATTAGGTATGGATATGAACTTGGTGAATATAATCTTCTGCACACGGACAAGATGAGCGCATAGCCTTATGAAAAATATTCACATATGCACAAACAGTGAGTACCAGGCCTCTCTTTGGAGGAGGGGCTGGGGATGAGGCTAACAAATAAATGAGCCTGTAGAAGTTATCAATACATCTACATGGTAGTATAGTTATAAGTAGCCACTAAGAAGTTATTTGCATTTCTTTGAGATCAACATATGCAAGATGGCTAAGAAGAAACATTCACAAGGTTTTGTCCAGTGTGGTATAATGCAAACATGGGATGCCTCCAAGGAAGACACATACGGAGAAGTAGCAGAGCGAGCAGCAGAGGAAGTTGGGCTACAAAAGCCAGATGATGACCACATTTTGGCTTTGTTTCGGCCGGTTGTTGGTTCTGTTATTTCCGACAAGGACCTTACTATCAATGGCCTGGTGAAGCCATGGACGCTTGGTAACTACATTACCAAGCTCCACAGAAGTCCCAGTGATATTCGGTTTGGAGTAGGGGTTGTGGATCGCCAAACAGCGAGTTCCTTTCTGCAGGTTTGGATAATTTTATACTGGTAGACTATAGCAATGCGTTAATTGATACCAAAATGGTATAGGATGTCCAAAGCAGTAAGCGTTGCAAGATATCAGAAGTCACTGGTGAAGACGAGCTACAAGGTAAGTTGGATATTATACCTTGAGACTTCCTTGTATATACTCGGTGTCTTAACTGCAAGTGTATAATCATCCCAGTTTGGTATGCTCCTACCCATGAGGATGGGTTTGCCACTGGTTATGATGAATATTCACGCTCACTGGTGTGGCTTCAGCTGAGTACAATGGATGGTTCAGATAACCAGATGGATCATGATGAGGCATTTCTCCCAGAGAGCTATGGTTATGCTGTTGTCAGGATTGAGAACAAAAGTGCTGATGGTACTTGATATTGTGGTTATTTATGAATCACTAATTTAAGTGTTGGCATTATAATATAGGGGCAGTGTCTCCTCTTTTGGAGCCAGAGTTTGACAATCCCACAAATCTGAAAGTTCACAAGGCCAATTGTGGAGAAGGTATACATATAGCAATATTACTGCCATAAACAAATTTAATTGGTATCTTCCTTCCTACAGAATTTCAAGTGGTGTTTCAGTCTTCCTCTGATGTAGTTCTCCAATCACTAAAGAGAGCTGTTCCACTTTGTTGCTTGTCTTCACACCACGCTGAGTCAACATATACCTGGAAGTGTCTGGAGCAACCTTTCACCCAGTATCCCTCATCCCCCATTCTCCATGTCAAGAAGGCTGGCACATACAATTGCATCGTGTATTGGGGTGACCAACAAACCGCCTCCCATTTGTTTGTAGTCAAGTGCATCCCAGGTGTTTAACATATACATGTACCCTCACTCTGACAACTACTTTTGTTACATATAATTCATTCACTGCACAATGTATATTAGGTCAGAGCAACAAAAGATCCCAGCAGATACTCCAAACCAGGCCAACATATGATACAAGTAAGATGTGTCTCTTGACAAGTTTGAGAATTAGT
The DNA here is from genome assembly GCA_949130485.1 of Agelas oroides. Classification (NCBI taxonomy): domain Eukaryota; kingdom Metazoa; phylum Porifera; class Demospongiae; order Agelasida; family Agelasidae; genus Agelas; species Agelas oroides. Next base: position 3,657,000 of record OX422198.1, read on the forward strand.
AATTATGTTTATATTTTGGGAATCGCAGGTACATCAACTGCTAGTGCTTGTGTTCAGTACACACGAGAATCAGATGCTACAGGTTATTTTTATTCATTCAGTTAAGGAAGTTATGTATGTTCAAACAAGATAAATATGATTTTTAGCTGGAATCATGCAGTTTGGTGAGGAGGAATTGGAAAAAGCTACCAACAACTTCCATCAGGGCAGAGTGATTGGAGAAGGGGCATATGGATGTGTCTATCTGGCTCACAACCTCAGAGGGCCGGGTACTAGCGCTGCTATTAAAGTACTCACTCAGGTGTGTATATAGTAATGTTCATTTGGTCAAACAGTCCATTGATCACTAATCAGCCACACCTCCCTATAAAAAGGCAGGCTTATGTTATGCTGCACATGCATGTACTACACAGCAAGGAGAGAAGGCAGTCACTGAAAAGTTTGGAGGAGGGCTTGCAGCTGAGTTGAAGTCCCTAACCAGGTATGTAGATTGCTATTGTAGGCAACACCTTTGTGTAATTTACTACAATTCATAAAGGTACCGTCATCCAAACCTCTTGGAGCTTATGGGCTACTGTCACACCTCCTCAATGACGGCACTTGTGTATGAATTTATGCCTAGAGGAAGCCTCTACCGTAGCTTGCACACAGTAAGTTGCTTAAAGTTACTCTTGTAACACTGATGTAGTTTTAATATGATACTGTTCATTATTAGACAAGTGAGGTGTTGACATGGGAGAAACGAGCAGGCATCATGAAGGACACTTGCCGTGGACTCGCATACTTGCACGCAGGCAATCCACCATTAATCCACCAGGATATAAAATCGTAAGGATAAAAGAATTAGTTATGCAGTGAAAAAAAAGACATGCATTTTGCAAATAGTTTTGATTCACTATAGCCTCAACATCCTGATCAGTCGCTCATTCACTGCTAAACTGGGAGATTTTAATTTGGTTTTGCTTTGGAAATGCCAAAGCATCAGGCTGGGCGCACCCTAGTCACTGCACCCCTCATTGCCCGCACTGATGGTTACTGCCCACCAGAGTTGCTTCATGGAAAGATCTCACCAAAGAGTGATGTGTTTAGCTATGGCGTTGTACGTTATATTAAAATAGTATTGTTTTTGATGAACCATGATTGTGTCATATAGAACTTTATTGTACACAGGTTGTGCTGGAAACCTATACTGGTATGAAAGCTTTTGAGAAGAGTAGAACTGATCCAGATCTGGTAATAGCATGCTATTTTTTGTACACTAATTGACAAACATATTACTCATGATTGTGTATACTGTCTCACCTATGCACAGGCAATGTATCTGGAAGATGAAAGGAAAGAGTATGCTTCCTTCGTGAGGACTGCAGACCCCAAACCAAGGATATTAAAAGACAGAATCCTGCACACCCTTTTCCACAGGATCATCACCAGATGTTTACAAATGAGGCACAGTACCCGCCCAACATCAAAGGAGGTACATACTACTTTGTTTTCCAGTTCTGTCTACCTGTTATAACGCGCTAATCTCTTCCTGCAGATAATGGACTTGTGGGGGGACTATGATGCTTCTTGAGGTTACAGCCTAGTTCTATACCTGTCGTACTTCAACAACTTCATATCTTATATACATCATCATGTATCAGTATTCTTGAACACTTATGTACTCCTTGTCATGATGACCATGTTTGAGTCCACAATTATCATCATGAAACATTTTCTACTGACAGATCTGTGAGACTAAATGCAGATAAATGTTCCTGCAATTTTCACAAGATATGTCACTTGGTTGCATCCCAAAATCTTCCTGAAGAACATCATTGGCTGCTTTTTCAAATTGATGTGAATAAAATGGTGGTGGTGCTTCAGAAAATTCCATCATGGCTTTGACCCACACACCAGGTTGGATACTTTTCAAATGGTTGGCAGCTCCTGTACAGCACAGAAGACATGCTTTAGTTAAAAGGTGCATGCTTACATTGGTGTACAGCAACGTACCTACATGTCCAGGCATATCATAAAGATCATTAGGAATGCCTGATGGACAATCGGCTAGTCTATTAGCTCTGATCTTGTGGGTGTTCCAGTACAGAACAAACTCATCTACTTCTTTCTGTAGCAATGGTGCGAATGTGAACGCCAGACAATTCCTGCAGACAAATCAAACTAAATTAATTCACTAGAAAAATCAAACGATAGCCTCATACCTATGTAATTGGCTGTGAGGATCAAACAAATTAGTTGCTGCTAGACCCTATAAGAAAGTAATTGGATCAGTCTTGTCACCACTTATGTGCATCAATATGATTACATTCAGTATGTGATAATTATGTACTTTGCACAATTCAATCCACCAATCTGTCTTCAGACGACGAAATTGAGACCACCAAGCTTCTATCCTCTGGATGAAAAGATATGCATTCACTTGTTACTTATATCAAGTTAATAACTGGGTACTAAACGTACCACGTTATGCTTTGATGGGCCATATATAAAGCTTCTTTCACCCCTTAGGGAATCATCGTGCGATAAACGAAAAGCTACTTGGATGCTTGCTAAGTAGCAATTCTCTGTTCCATAATCACTTCGGACAATAGCAGGACATCCTGAAATAAGTTATATAATTATACATGAAACTGAATCTAGTCACACTTAAAAATGATGAAACATAGGAATATCTATTACCTGCAACTCTTTCCACATATTCCAGATAATAGCGTGCAACCACTTTAGGGTTATGGTTTGTGGAGCCGACTTTCATCCATAATATTTTCCTTGAATACCTATTATAAATAATAGAATGTCACTGCATGCATGTGGCACTATATAACACTGCACCAATAATTTTCTTTCCTCACCCATCAATGCATCCATGTATTGTCAAGCCATATGGAGTGAGTTTATCATAGCCATCCAAGAGCCATATAAAGTTAGGCCCCTACATAATTAATGTCATTTAATTAGAATTATGAACAATCACACACATTCTTTAACAACCTTATTGAGGTAAATTCTCCTTTTTAGTCTTCCCTTGGCATGCTGTTTCACTCCTTCAGGGTCTTCTTCTCAGCATTTCCATTACTGTTTTCCTATATTAGCATGCACACATATTACTTGTACCTTGGAGAAGTTAGGTTTCCATGCTGCTACAAACCTTTTGACAGTCACATGGTACCTGTCCCGTAAAAGCTTCCAAACTCCACGGTAGCCTCGCAACTTGTCAGATGATTTTATAACATTCTACAAAACAATATTACTGTCAATTCACAAGCAATTCTTAGACTTTCTCAAAGATGTGAAGTGTGATGAGAGACTATTTGGGTGGAACCTGGAAATGAGGCTAATCCTACACACAGAATTGTTGTTGTGACAACATTTTACTTACTCTGATCAGCACACGGAGGTGGTCAGGAGACACGTTCGACTGATTCCTTTTCAAATTCAGACGTCTTAACTGAACGTGTAGCCATCTCAGACTAACCAGAAGATACATGAAGCTCATGACTTTACAGTTAGCACATGAGACCACACATCTTACCTTCTTCTAAGACCATGAACTCTCCGTAAGCGCTCCAGAATGAGCTTATAGGATCTCCATGAAAAGAAATAATCTGTCAACAACCCTACAGATCACGAAAAACAACCCACATCATTTGCAGCTCCTCATTTCGTGGTCAGGCTCGCGGGCCAGACTCTCATGCACACATTAGAGTGTAGCCCGCTAGACTAAAATTATAGGCAGTTCACTTCTCACCGTCAACCTCTTCTGGGCTAAGCTTGGCCATGCTGTTCGCGCGAATGATCACGTGCATGCAGTGCGGAAAGACTGCGGGATTAGCGCGGAAAGGCTGCGGAAATAGCGCGGAAACTGTGCGGAGAGACTGTAACACTGCGGAGATGCTGCGGAAATAGTGCGGAAAGACTGCGGAAACATTGCGGACATAATGCGGAACACGGGCGGTCCCGCTGCGGACGCGACGTCGGAGTGCACTACTAGGCCACCATATGGTATTTATTCTCACGTGAGAACCCTCAAAGATAGAACGGAGGTAGAACGACCTTAATTGCGCGTGGGCGTACCCGAGACTCAGAAGAGCGAAGGTAGCGGCCAACTTACTACATTTATCTAGTTATCGGGGGTTGAATATTATACACACTGAGCGTTGAACGCATAGTTGGTTGAACAACGTGCAAAACGTTGCCTTTCTGTTTTAGTCCTATTTCGATTACGTCATGCCTACGTAGAAAAGATACCAGGCTCTCCACGCGTGTACAATTCGCGTTCTGGAGAGCCTGGGAACGAGGCTAGTCGTCGTCGTCTAGTCTCGTGCCCCGCCCGCGCGCGCCTCCCGGCGAGAAACGGTCTGGTGAACAAAGTCGAATTTCTTGGGCTTATTTCCCAAAAGTGGTAATGACCAATGAGATTGCGAGATCGGTAATTATTACGTAGCACTTCCCTTACAACAGTAAAATTTGTTAATCTCCGTTCGAGTATCCGTACCTTTTTTGAGCGGGTTGGCCGCAAAATGTTTTGATCGTTGCTAGGTTACATTGTCGCAAAAGTGTGCGCTAGCCCAAGAAATTCGACTTAGTTCACCACCATTTCTCCTCGGGAGAGGGTGGGGTCTGGGGACGAGACTAGTCGTCGACGTCGTCGTCAACCGGAAGTTGGCCTAAAAACTTCGATATCTCAACAATGGTCTACGGGATCACTATCAAACTGGCAGGCATGAAAGCTCTAGCTGTTACTAAACAACTGTGAGCGAACTGTGTCGGTAGCCCAAGGGAAACAGATGCAGCAGTGAGATATCCGCAAAACACGGATTTCTCCAGAACGGTAGGCACAACAGCTACCAAACTTACTGGTATGACAGTTCCACCTGTGAGCAACCCACGGCAGACAAATAACGACTGTACCGTAAGACAAACACGCTCTTTGCTCCTACCAACTCAAGCTTACAACAGCAGCCATTTTTACATGGTAAGACTGGTCTGGTTCCCAGGATACATGGATTGGGAACGTAGATACTATACTTGGGAAATACGAGGGCAAACGCGGACGTTCGCGGAGCGAGGTCATTTGCACAATGTGTATCCCTGGTTACGGGTACAACATTTTTGGGCAAAATGGGGCGTGGTCCGCGCTCCAAACGCGATAACTCGCAGTGCTCAATCGCACCTGACTACGGCTACAAAAGATGGAGCGCAGATAGAGAGGCACCTCATGCGTGTACACAGCCAGAAGGAATAGGTTTGAATAGGTTACCTTGTACGAGAGCGGTCTTAAATGGGCGGTCAAATTTTGCAAACTGTGTGACCATCCAAGCATAGATAGTATAGCCCCAGGACTGTACTATTTATGATCCAAGCAACCGAACCGAAAGCGACGAACGATACTCTAGATCGACAGTTTTCAACGTGCTCGAAGGCCAGACGGAGCGTTTTGTTGCAAACGTCGTTCGGTTTTGGGTGTCACTAATCACTGGACTGAAGTGGACTGGACTGGACTCACAAAAACGTCAGAAATAAGTTAACTAGGGGAATGCAGTGCATTGTGGGGCGAGCGTGAGGGAGTGTATGGTGCATTAGCGTTCCACACATACGCTACCTTTTCCCACTTGTGTGACAATAGTCTCATTTCCAGGCCTTCCCCACCTCCAACTGTAGCCTGTAAAACTACAGGTGGAAAACACCTGGGGAAGAGGCTACGTAGGATACGTGGAGAACGCCTGGGGAAGAGGTTATGTAGGATATCAAATGTATGCCAGTGTTCGTGGAGCAATATAACTTGGGTATGTGCTAATCTTGGGTTCATTGTACACACTCTGTGTCATTACTGTGGAATGATAGCTACTGCTGCAGACAACAAGGTCTCAAAGCATTTGGAAGCGGTTTGAAGAGTTGCAAGTTAAGTGTGAGGGTTGAACATCTTGGTACAAACAAATACATTCTGTTGGTTTCCTGTGTCTCAAACTTGTTCACATCTTGGCACTGTCTCCTCAAGTCACGGTCTATAGTGCATGGATATTTGCTGAGCACATACAGCTGTGGAATCAGAATTCTCTCAGCTTTGGGGCATGGAGTCAGGGTGGTGTAGACTATAATATTGTCAGCCCTTTTCACAGCACAATTACTGGAGTTGTGGTAAGGGGTTTAAGAAGCTCTTCTGTAGCTGTTGCTCACGAAGGTTATTTGGTCCAGTCATGCAGACCTCTCTGGTTCGGGTCCTCACAAGCTAATCACTCTGTCTTTAATACACTGAGCACTCCCCGTTGGCGGCAGTGTCACGCAGCATGTTAATAATCAGTCTCCGTCTTGCTAGTCGAGCCTCCCTTCCTCACCGTTTTCAAGTCCCTGTTACGTTGGTTCTCACTGTTCAGCCTTTCTGCCCTGCTAGTCTTCTCTCTTGAACAACAGTGGTCAACATGCATCACATGCAATGTGGAAATATTGCATCACGCACAAATGGGGCAGGATGTGTATATACGGAATACGCACGTACCAAACATACATATATATATACATATATATGTGAGTGGTTCAAGTAAAATCCAAACTTTATGTCCTATGACTCAAGTTCTATTAAAATTGAGGTTTACAGCAATGGAAACACTCACAGGTTATTAAAGTTACTTTTCTTCATCTACAAATGTGCAGGTATATTACTAACTATTATATATATTACCCAGGGGGTGTTAGCCACACCCACCTCAATAGACCTTTATCCATTGTTACGTAATTATGACGTCTGGGGGGAAATAGTAGGCATTAATTGGAATACGAAGCGATGGCGGTGAAGCGAACAGAGCGCGAAAACGTCAGTTCTCTGGAGCCCAGCGGCTGCAGACGAGGACAAAACCCGCGGAAACTGTTGCTAGGTAAGTTGCTTAGTTTATGTAGTTGGGTTTATATTTTTATGATAGGGTACTGAGAATGAAATAGCGCGATTTGTTAGACTGGGTGTTAGTTTTGTGGAGTTAGTTTGCTAAATCTGTTTGATGTGTTTCAACTTTGTACCGTGGATGTAACTTTGAACAAGGTCTCGAGATTATAGAGCACTGAATTGAACACTTAAGCTCCATCCCATGCCTCGGTATCAGATTTGCAGCATACCTGGATGTTCTAGCAGGAGTGATAGGGAAGAGTTTCATGGGGTAAAATTTCATCGCCTGCCTCAAGACCCTGTTCTGAGATACAAGTGGTTAGTTAGTATCAAGAAGCCAATTAGTGTGAGCGAGAACACCAGGATTTGCAGCCTGCATTTTGAGGGGAGTGGAAGAACTGCTGATTGCCCAGTACCAACCATTTTTGCATGGAGTGTGGCAGTTAAGCATTGACAACCCCCAGGCATCCATAACCCCATACCTTGCAAGAAACAAAAGCATGAGGAGCCTCTGTCACCAGCAGAAGTAGCAAAGGGAGAAATTTAAAGGCATGAGGAGCAAATTGCTCAGTTACAGGCCGATGTGTTGCGACTTGATGAAGTACGAACATTGTTGTCGCAGCGTTTCTGCCTAAAGTGGTTTGAAGGAAGCGATTCAGATATTCAGTTTTACACTGGCCTTCCATCGTACCCTGTGTTTATGTGCCTATATAGATAACTTGAACCTCTATTATGTCATCTACGTCTATGTCGCAGTGATATTAAGAGTACCTCTACCCAAACATTTAAACCCAGAGCACGAGCATTGCAACCCATTGATGAACTATTCCTGGTATTAATAAGGTTACGATTAGGATTATTGGAACAAGATTTAGCGCATCGATTTAATATTGGCATTGCTATAATTATATTGTATCTCGTATCTGTGTAACCTGGATCAAGTTCTTAGACCAGCAACTTAGACCCCTCATCACATGGCCCTCAAGAGCAGTTATTGATACACATATGCCAGCACAGTTTAAAGAATTTTACCCCTCTACCCGTGTGATTATACTTTCTTTGGCTTGGTCACTTCCAGCATTTTCACTGGTATTGGTTCTTTTTTAGATTTTGCTGGAACTCCCCACTTTCTGGGCAGCGAGGTCAAACTTGCCCCACTACTGTTTCCATGGGTAGCACGTGCTCTCTTGATGTCGTCTACTGCAAACATTAATGCAGCAGTGTGATTGCAGGCTGAACTACCTGCAACACAGGTACAGCTTCCGTGAATAATTTGCCCATTCATTTTGTTAACAGCTATAGCTGTTTTGTATGCTCCAGCTTTCTGTGAGGGTAACACAGTTGCACGGATGATGCAGTATACTGAGGTGCTGGTCACATCATGAACTGATAGGCATTGGACCTTCTTTGAGTCAAACAGCCTGTATCCCCTCTCGAATGGCTTTGTTGCGGTGACACGCTCTTTGCGCAGTCTACCAGTGATGAAGAATGTGTTTGAGGGTGAGCGGAGGCAGTTCAGCTACATTAGCATCTATCCACCTTGTTCTGACACTATTGTTCAGCTTGATAACCATTGGGTGCTGTCTCATCAGTTTCTTCATCACTCTCTTCTACAGGTGAATCAAGCCCGCACCTGATTGCTCATTCAACCCTATAAATAAACCAGTATTATGTTTTCATGTGGTGTATTAATAATTTTTACTAACTGGAAGGGCGGGTTCAAATCTCTCCGCCTACTGGGCCGCTACAGTAACCAAGTTACGTTCTAACTTACTTCGCCACAAGTTCGTCCTTTTTCATCCCAGAATAGCTCAATCTGCGGACCTTCAGCCAGGTTTTGAGCGCAGCGCATGTCCACTTATAGACCGGGGCAGTGCTGCAAGACCGCGAAGGGCCAGGTGAAGAGTCGTCGTCGTCTACCTCCGCTCTAGTTGCCATCGGCTCTCGAAACAATTCCATAGGATAGGAAAACAACTGAACTAACCTCGCAAAAGAATAAACAGTGAAAGACAGTTGACACGCGCAAGGAAAAACTCGAAGAGTAGAGGTTGTCGCGCCATTCGCATGCCATCGTATTCCAATTAATGCCTACTGTTTCCCCCCCAGACGTCATAATTACGTAATAATGGATAAAGGTCTATTGGCACGTGATTCTATGAATATCATTAATATTTGAATTTTACTTGAACCACTCACATATATAGACAATTTTCCGTTTTCACCAGAAGTGTGGGGCTCGCTGCGCTCGCCCCAATAAACCACTGGAAACAAAATTGAGCACTCGCAAAAATCAAACACGATGGAACGCAGGGTTTGTAAATCCCTGTCCTGCTATATCAACGGGAGCCTGATGATTAGAATGTTACTTGTTACGTGTAGCCAACAGCCACTCAGTAGTAGGGAGGATAGTAGTCAACGTAATTTTGCACGATAATGATCATACAAGACTACAGCTCGCCAGCCTCATTCCCAAGCTCCGCCCAGCTTTCCATTGCTTGCAGTACGTGTGTATGGAGGGCCTAGGAGTGAGGCTACGTGTGCAATTGTGTAATTGTGCAAGATTGGTTATATAGATTGTGTGCATGCCGAGGGGCTTTCATGGATACTCTCACTATTGTACTCTACTTGCTCGGTCAATGGTCAGATCGAGTACGCGGGTCACCCCGATGAGTCACTCGCTAGAAAAAGTGTTCATTCACAGCCAGTTACAGGATGCAAGTCCGGGGTGAGAGCAAGGATTTACACAGCATCCCATAAGCCCAATACCATTGTGGTGAGATCTGTTGTTGTCAGCTGCTGGTCTTGTATGTATGCTCAATTTTGTTTCCGGTGGTTTATTAACTTATTTCTGACGTTTTTGTGAGTCCAGTCCAGTCCAGTCCACTTCAGTCCAGTGATTAGTGACACCCTTCGGTTTTTGAGAAATAGCCCATTGTCCAGTAAAACTGTACACACCTCACGATACAATATTGCATGATTTGAGAACACATTTTCAGGGATATACATAGGTGTGAACCAAAATACAACTGATCACTGACTGAATGCCTAGTTTTAGGGAGATGCGGTTCATTGATTGTTCATGCATTCAGCTGTAGATGATGCTAGTAGCTGAAGAAAGCATCTCACCTTCGGATAGTTAGAAGTGAGATTCAGTGTACAAAAGTGTATAGGCTGCATCATCTGGCCACAAAACATTTCAGTATAGAAATTATTAAAGGCGTATGCATGCTTCGAAAAACGTTCAAAACCACCAAAAACGTTCACAACTCTCCGCAGGAACATTTCAAGACAGGAAAGCGTATGCATGCTTCAAAAAAAAAAACGCTCAAAACCATGCATCAAGCAGGTTAGCAACACTCAGCAACATTCATCAATAATTGAGCATTGCAAAAAATGAAACGTTTAAAGTTCTAAAACAGAAGTTTGCATGCTATCACAGACTTAAAGGGGCGTCTGTAAACACTGGACTCTAATTTCAATGCAATAAAAGCATTTTATTCTCTCTTACCTACACGTGGAGTTGGTGATACATTGTAACAACCTGCAAGGATACCCATTTAGCTGCAAAGCGGTTCCTGGGGTGCTTATTTGTGTACTATTAGTGGTATAATGCTACACGCAGCGTACATGCATGCCAACTTGTCCATGCAAGCGTGGTGGATATGTACAAACGCAAACTGAGTAGCCTCAAGCTCACGCTTAGAACACCCAGCACTCCAGGATCCCTCGTTTTGAAGGTCCTACATCTTACCTGTAGGCCGAGAAAGCAGGCTCTGGCCACACCCCCTATTAATACATATATATCTAATATTGTTCTTGTTGTCATTTGAGTTACTATCATGTTCTGAACTATCTTGTGCACATGAAATGTTTGTCTTTGCCTTTTTGATAGAGCTAGGATTAGCAAGCAGATGCTTCCTTACTCCTTTTGACTTCTGCAGTGTCTTTCTCTGTGTACTTTTATACTTCTCAATCCAACAACCTGCATATGAGAATCCACGGATCTTTACTCATTCACTAATGACCATCTGAAGAAGTGCTGTGGCAGTCTTGTTCTCCCAATCAGCACTGAGGATAGACCATAAAAACTGTACATCTTCATTTCTAATAATTGAATAGCTTGTTGAACATCATCAAAATTTGGCACCTGCTTACTAAGATGTTTACATAGTTCATAATCCATTGAAACGAATAACTCAGGTGCTGTTGTTGATTTGTGTGAGCCCTCCACGATTTATAATGCTCATGCACCCAGTCCTTTGATTCATTCTCATCTTCATCATCATCATCAAGCAGGTCTAGAATACAAAGTTGAATGTCTTCCTTTAAAGGGTGGGCTGACTTCAAATTTTTTCTTGAGAGATCTTGGTACGTAACCAGCAGCGTAACGAATGGCATTCTTCTCCTCATATGTTAGTGTTGAATGATCTGTACCTTTCCACCGATACATGTAATGGATGGTGCAGCTTGATCGGCTGTTTGAACATGTAATCCCCAACATACTGGTAGAAGATCAAAGACATCTCAGAAGCACCACTCCTTTGTAGAAATGTACACCACGCACCAATGTAGTCATCTGAGGTACGCAGCGAATGATACAACGACCACATTCGCTCCCTTCCTTTCTTTGCTGACAGTGTACCTTGCATACAACCACTGAGTGATGCTGTCAGCTTTTTCTCAAAGCATGCAACCTCATCATGGTGGTTAGGAATCCAATTTGCAAGACACTTTGCCGTCTTGAGAACACTCGATGCATGACAAGAGGTTAGTTTGAAGGAATCATCAGCAAGCACAGCATACACTCCTTTAACAAGAAGGCTATTTTCTGAGAGAAGACAAACACATAAATAAAAGTTATGCTATTGACATCTATAGCTTTCACAATCACAACTTCAGGCAAATTAATCTGCACTCATATTACGCACTCAGCCCCACCCCCAGTATGGAATGTCATTCGTCAAGGCATTCAATACTGATAATGTTATTTTCTGAGATAAAAAAAAGCTATGTTGCTATTTGAGGCTTCAATGCGGTCATTATATATAAATTTATATACAAACAGTTTTTAAGTTTGGCTAACCCTAGTACTACGAGTAACAGCACTAATCTAATGTCAAGTTGTTAACTACAGCAGCGATGGTGGACAATCTTGCAGAAAAGGTCGACGAGTGTCCGCTAAATCGGGGTCATTGAGTATTGTTTGCGTACAATTGGGACCGCGAAAACTGTCCGTTATACGGAGTGGCGGGGTGTCCGCTATTCAAGGGTTGCTTAAGTATTGTAGTGAATGGAAGGACAGTCGGGACTTTCTGAATTGTCCGTTATATCGTGGGTGTCCGCTGTTGAGGGGCGTCCGTTAAGCGGGGTTCCACTGTATGCTGCAGTTTAACCTCAAAAACCGAAGCTGTCCACCTCTCTCTACACTAGCATTGTTAATAAAGAAAGGGTGATTTGAATCACAACATTAAACTCTTAAGTTGATACATGCAGTGGATTAGCGTATGTCGGGTTACCGACAAGTTATGAATATTTTCATTCGCCTACATACCGCCGGATGTGTGGGACACCGCGATTGATTTTGTAGCTGTATCCTGCAGATCGAAACGACATGGAGGGTGCGCAGTTAGCAGTGTCGTGTCTGCTTCTTTGCAGCTTCTCTAGCGCGGTTCTTTGTGTTCCGTTCCGAAATTGCCAGGATCAACGCATCGAGGACATCGTATCCGTGTGGAACCAGAGTAACCTTCCGAACCCTTCTACTGAGCCGTTTCGGCTGCAAGTGGTTTGGAAGCAGAGGGCAACTGCGTTGTACGGTTTTTCAAATCACGTTCCAGATGACTGCGGCTATGAGTATAGTGGTGAGCTTGTTTTGCTGTATTCAGTGTGATCCTAGCTGAGTGGCATAGTCATGTATTATACTATTGGTGCCTTCTTTTGCAAACAGCTTGACACTCTTGCTGTACGTTGCATTGTATCAGGTTCTTTACACAACCTGCATGAGGCTCACTGCATATTTAAATGTTCATGTTGTGTTTGTAACCCAAAGTTTGTAATACGTACTAGCTGGCTCCCTCATTCACAGCGAAGGAAATTAGGGAAAACTGGTGCAGCACACTGACATGCTGCATGAACCCAAAATTATTGTATTTACATTTTTCTCATTTCCTTATTTATATCATTCTCATTTCCTCAATTCTTGTTGTTGGACATGAATCTTATTTTCACGTGAAGTGGCTAAAGCTATAGTGCTAACGTGTGATCTTCTGGATGTGTAAGAGCTATCAGAGCAACTATGCTGCTTTAGATAAAGAACAACCGTGTACTGTCTGAAATAAACAAAAAAATAAACAAACAAAACATAGTAGATGGGAGTGACAAAGTTTTCTTCTGCAACCACGTGTGCCAAGTGTGGCTGAATTGTTGTTGTGGAAGTGTGATTTCCAAGCAGTACAAGCTACTTATGAACGAAAAGAACCAAACCTTTACTCTTACCATCGAACTTAGTGTGTTCACATCTCGCAGATAGCTACAGACTTATAGCAACAAGATGGAGGCTTAGCTGTTTGTGTTTGCTCATGTACCCATAAGGACTATGCAAGAACCAAACACTTCTATTGAGTAAACAGAATGGCAGTGTGAGGTCAATATTAGTCTCAGGCCAAAGTCACCAATCCACTCTGTGACCATTATTTGTAAACTCTGCACTGGTATCTCCCAACTGCATGTTTGTAAATACCATGCAGTTCCTTGTTGACTGTTTGTAAATACCAGCAATGTTTTGTGGTTGTTTTTCTGCTGTAATACAGTCTCTTGAGACTAGTATGGAAACTGCTATAACATTCCTGGGCAGGGGCGGATCCAGAGATTGAAGAAGGGGGGAGAATACATATAGAGTGGGAGTTGGTGCGGCGAGCGCGCGGTTGTCTGTGCGCGCGCGTATAACGTACACTCAGTGTTGTAGGGGGGTCTGGGGGCATACTCCCCTAGGAAAATTTTGAAATTTAGACCATATTCTGAAGCTGACGGCGACCGCCATAACCACGCAAATTTATGGCAACTGGAATGTAACTCAGGCGATTCAACGTACGGTCGTTTCTCGGAGCCCATTCCCTTCGGAATCAGCCTTTGTATTTGAGGCACTGCCACAGAACTGTCTCTTGGGAGCTTCGGATTTGATTACTATATGTTTGCAGGACATGAAGCAGTGATTAATATAAAGATGTACACTGCGTCGGAGTATATAGCTACGTGCACTAAAGCGCGCGGTAAACCTCCGCGATTCAAGCTTGCTCAGTTCTGAAGGGTGGGGGTCATGGGCCTCCCATGCCCCCCCCCTGGATTTGCCCCTGATGGCTACCAGAAACCGAAAGCACATTTAGCTAGGTGCTTGTTATGCTGCTAGTAGTAACCAGTATGTGTGCTTTACCACTGCAGTTCAACTCATCAGTGATCATCACCTTGGTCATGGGAGTATAGCTGGTTTTATCATCCAAGCTTGTGCCAATGACCACCCTGTGGGACAGTTTGTGTCCTCAGACACTGACACAGGCTGGCAGCCAGCTCACTGCTTACAAACAAATGTAAGGCATTTTGTTCTATGCAGTGTAGATGATTCTGATGTAGCTAACTGAATATCCACTCATGGTAATATGTCCTTGTCTTTTTATAGGACACTGCTGTCTACAATTCTGCTTTTACAAGGAAAAGCTTTCTTATTACCTGGATAGCACCTTGTAGAAGCAAAGATATCCAGGATGTTGTTTTCAGGTACATGCTTAGACTAGTTACTTCAATGCAACCAAATCAATCCTGTAATATTAGTTTGTTGGTTCCAGATATGCAGTTATGGACAGCTTGGGTCAATTTCACAGAACAATGGAGTATTCTTATTTCCAAACGGTGTGTTGCATATTGACAGTATGGAAACTTCCATATAATTTTATAATTTTGTTTCATGCATGTTATTTAGAAGTATCTTTTGCACGACAGGCAAAAAAGGCCTTTGACAAAGAAAGGATTAAGCGAGGTGAGCTGGTACTTGTAAGTTATAACCTTGTGTACTGACATGATAGGAAATTATTAACTATGTGATTACACACACAGTTGCACAAATGTAGTTTAACCCTGGGTTAAACCAAGTTAACGAACGAATGCCTGGGTGTGCCCCTCTGCCCGCCAGGACTCTGTCCGCGCATGCGCACGCACATAGGCGCGATAGTCGTCAGTCAGCGAAGCGATCCAGTGAGGATCAGTGCCAGTGCCATCGTTCACGATTTATTATTTTTTTTTTTTTTACTTGCTCACACGAGTTTTTTGTTCTTTTCGATTTTCTCCATCCAATCGGGGTGTGACAGGTCCGGGTGGGGGTGGAGCCTGGTTTGAAGGCTCCGCCCTGGTAAGTTAATTCCCCTCAAGCACCTCCACATCGCATCACGCCCGGACGTTGGGCCAACATACGTAGATAGCAAATGCAGCTTGTGAGTAGTGTGGTGAGTTAATTTGTATTGCTGCTTAGTAACACCAAAAAAATTGGACGAGCTTTTTGATAATCTAAGGAGATTCCATTCTGGAATGAGTAGTTAGTTTCTAGAAATTATACTAGTACATCAACTCAGTTGCAGATTGGCTGTGGTACACGCCTTGGTCTACTTCTCACTTTTTGCCATGGTTTAGGGTTATATCCTTTGTCCCCTCAAGGTTCCAATGAAAGATTTAGATCGTAAATGAAATTCATTTTCTATAAGTTGCATGTTTGTGCCAGATGTCATTGAAGGATGAAACTTAGTCTATATTCGTATAAGGTAGTATTCATGTATTAAAGCCAAATCATACATTGTTACATATACGTGTTCATATACCGAAGCTGATCTGAGGATCATTTCTACTTTATTTCTCTTAGCTTCCCCAGCAGCCCATTTGATATTTACAAGCCGACTATTCATCCAGCAACTGAGCCTGGATGGGACACGATCAACAATTCTGGCCAGTGGGTTCCATCTACAAAGTCCAATAGCTATTGACTTTCACTACAGGTATAGTCATTCTTGGTTTCTGCAAGTGTGTCATGTAGGAGATGTATGTATTTAGCAAAATCAGTTTTGAGTGGTTGGGTATATATAACTGGGAATTAAGGTCACAGTAACTTATATAATAATACCTCACAACCATCCAATATATTTACACTGTAAATGACTTGAAAATGAGTTTCTCACGGTATTAGATACTTTACACAGTGTCCACATATCCATGCAGCTTCTGGCAAATCGTAAAATGTGGTTCTTGTTATTAGCATAGGGATGAATATGGACTAAGCAGTAAGCTGCATGTATGTGGATAAGGCCAACCACCTGACTGCATTTTGTGCATAGGATAGCAGTCCCCATCTCCTGGTCACCCAGTGCAGCTGATGAAGCCTGGTATTGGTCAAAATGTGTCCTGCGCAGTGGGTGACTTTGCATAACATCTAGGCGTATATCTTTAGGGAGATGTGGTTCATTGATTGTTCATGTATACATTTGTGTGTTATGTCTGGACTTTGTTGGCTTCCTGTACAGACAGGGTCATATCTTCTGGACTGATGTTGCAGCAAAGACCATCATGAGGTCAAACCTGGATGGATCAATGATCACAACTATCTTGGACACAGGATTAAATATCACTGGTAAAATACCACTGTGTATAGAATACCGTATAGCCGGTTAATTTCGCGGGTACAAATTTTCGCGAATCGAGCAAAAGATGCCTCAGCACAAATTTTCGCGAATTAAAATTTCGCGGTCACACGCGCGTCGTCATAAATTTCTATTTAGCGCACATGTACAACTACCGTAACTTGCCAGCAGAGAAGCAAAACGTGCGAATGATACCAATGGAGACTTTTGAAGCAGAAAGCTGCGTTCGAGGCTACCACACATATAGCGCTGTTTGGGTAGCAACAGTTGGAGAGCAACTACAGTGTGCACAGGAACGTAGAAACGCAAAAGATCCCGCAGTGGCAGTATTGAACCCTGAAGGGAGCGATATTGTAAGACACAGGAAACGATAGACATCTAGAACTTTGCTTTACAACGACAGACTTCTAAAATGATACTCGGTCTCTTTCACGTGTTACTTTCAACAAACAGCTAAATTTTCGCGGGAGAAAATTTTCGCGAATCGGTCCCGACTCGCGAAAAACGCGAAAATTTGCACCCCGCGAAATTAACCGGCTATACGGTATTCCCCCTTGCAGATTCATCACTGTGTGTATGTTTCTTTGCATGTTGTGTAGATGGCCTGGCTGTTGATTGGGCTACAGATAAACTTTATTGGACGGATGCTGAACTGAGGAAGATAGGAGTGTTTGACCTCACAAACTATTACTACAACAGGGAATTGATTTCAACAGGAACTGGTTCAATACCAAGGGCCATTGTTGTTGATCCTCAAAGCAGGTATGATAATACCCGTATTGCATGCTGTTGCTTTTGCCAAAGTAAGTTAATGGGATCACTGAATAGTTGGAAGCAATTCACCAGTGGCAAATCTGGAGGGATTGTTAGTTTGCCTCATATTTATCATTCTGGAATGACAGTGGTATCCTGTATTTGATTGCTAACCTATTTCAGCACTGTTGTCAGTTATTTTTTACCATTGGAAACTTCAGTGGCTCTGCAGTAGATAACAATTGCAATATTTGCCAAACTTTAGCTACTTTGGACTTCTGCCACAAATTGTATGACAGGAATTAGGGCTTACATGTACCAGGGAATGTACACTTATCCACATTGTAGTATGATTCTGACAGATGAAAAATGCAGTATCGTGTCTATTTTAGTGAAAGGGTTCTGAAATATTAAAGGCGCTATCAATTATTTCCTTGCACAAATAAGCTTAGAATATACTTTGTGCACCTTGTATAGGCTCCATTTCTGACACTGGGTAGTTTTCAGTCTGGATGCATGTTTTTCAAAGAACCTGCATGAGAATTGAAAGCTTGTGGTTAAAGTCATGAATCCACACATAATGGCTGAAATACCCTTTATAGATCCTAGCAGAATGAAGAATGTGATCATTGAAGGATTCAATAGGATAAAAATGATTTATATTTCAGGTGGATGTACTGGACAGACTGGGGTACAGTTGCCAAGATAGAAAAGGCCTCAATGGATGGAAGTAACAGATCGGTCATCCACAGCACCAATCTGATGTGGCCTAATGCTCTCACACTTGATTACATTTCCCAAGTTCTCTACTGGGCAGATGCCAGGCTAGACAAGATAGAGAGCTCAAATGTGGATGGTTCAAACAGAAGGGTTATTGCAAGCACTGGTATCTACCATCCATTTGGGATCACTTTGTTTGAAGACAAACTCTACTTTTCTGACTGGATAGGAGACATCCGCTCAAGTAACAAATCTGGAGAATCAAGTGTTCAAATACTTTATAATCTAACTTACTGTGGTTATCGTCCAAATGGCATCCAAGTATTTAGTGAGCAGCGACAGCTACCAGGTAGTTTGTTGATGTATAATATATAGTTAAACCTTTGGTGAGGTTTGTGTGAATAGATCAGAAATCACATTAGTTTATTGTTAAAGTGTTTTTTCCACTTGTACTCACATGATATGAGTTTTGGTTGTCGAATTTTCAACCCGCGAAATTATTTCAACGAAAATTTTTGACACGTAAACTACAGTTTTCACGTGCAAAAGCGTCGATGGACAACATCCCGGGGCTATGCTGCCGAATCCGCAAGGGACGCTCTCCAAAGAGATATCTTCGCAGGGCCGTAGCCACCGGTCCGGTTAGTCCGGTTTCAACCGGACTACTTTTTCCCTCACCCATGGCTTGCTTGGCGTCACCAAATAGGGCCAATGCTCGGCAAACGCCCATGGCACGCACACAGCGTGGTGACATGTTGCAACATAATATGAGATGGCTGCGAACAGTGCGAAAGACCGAGTCTTCCAACAATTTTCCGTTCTTCCAACCGAACGATCTGCGAAGGGTGTGGCTTGTGAGATTAGCGAACGATCGGAAAGCTGAAACCATGCAGTGCTATATGGCGCAACGGGCAGAAAGGGTAGATGCTCATGCATGTAAAACTCTGTCGTCTGGCCTCCGAGAAGCATCGTTTTGGCCCAAAAATGGTCTCAGAAGCAACCTCATAGCCTCTAAATTTCAAAAATTTTCTGGGGGGGGCATGCCTCCAGACCCCCCTAGCTGTTGCGTGCTTATACACGCACCACTAACCTGACCACTCCAAATTTGATGGCTACGGCCCTGCTTCGAAGTAGGCATTGCTTTGCTGACAGCTGCAAGCTTGAGCGCGGACGACGGTGTGACAGTGTGTATTAGATAGAACTTGCTTGTATGCCTCGCCCATACTATATTACGTGTGCGGCGTGCGCATGGTTTAGACAGCGGTTTCGCGAAATTATTTCAACGAAATCACCGCCATTCGCGAAAATTTAGACCCTCGAAAATACGGTATATTCAAGTACCATGTTAGTTACGAAAGGCTATTCCAACATGCACAGTTGCATTGGTATGACGATTAATATGCTAAGCATAATTACATGACCTTTATCCCACCAGTCATGGAACTACATTTTAATGTAACTTATTTCTACTGCCTATCATCATTCCCAGTAATATTCAAGCCTTGCTCAGTTACAGGCATAAGACACTTGAACTGCAATGTCCCTATCTTTTACAGCTCCTAACCAGTGTGACCACAATAATGGTAACTGCAGTCATCTCTGTCTCCTGAGTGTTACTGATCCAAGAGGATTTACCTGTGGTTGTCCAGAAGGGATGTCTCTGGAGGCCAACATGCACAGTTGCATAGGTATACAGAGTAAATGTGTATCAATACCTCCTACCTCCCAAGTGCATGAAATGGTACAGAGTGGTTTCTATCAGAAGAGCAATTGAAGTTACATTAATATTTAGCATTTGAATATTGGTCCTGAATCTCATCATTAGTTTGTGGGATTAGCATGCATGACTGTTGAAGAGTGCAAAGTGAAGTTGCCAGCACTAGATGTTTTCCTAACACGAATTTCTTGAAATGCTTTAGTAGTCTTGTACGACTTAATCTTTCACACACATTATGTACAATTGAATTAGATCTAGAGGTCTCCAGAGACAACATAGCCTAGATGCACTACTATATATACTGAAAATCAAGTTGTTTATAAAGTATTCAAATCATTGAACAAACTTTTGGAGAAGACATGGATACTGATGGTCTATACATGGCAGTTGTTACCAGTAGATCTATTCAGTATAAGCATGCAACAGGTTCTCTCATCCACATATACGTTGTGTTGACTGCCACACTAACTCATTATTGCAAGACAGCATATTGCAAGCAGCTGTCATTGAAGTATTTATCCATGTTTGCTGCTACTCCAAGCACATGCCAAGCAATTGTGAAAATACTGTTAGATGCCCTTTTATAATAACCAAAAAGTGCAACACTGGAACTCTTAGCCTCTCAAATACTTCTGCATCAGATACTTGCTGTATAGTATGTACTACCACAACTTGTACAAATAGAGCACATGCTTTATAGTGAAAGCTCATGGTATGCACAGGCTGAAGTTGTATGTCATAGATGATTCTGCTTATTTGGTATAGCAATCCCAGGCACTGCCCTTCCTCCAAGCCCTCCTTCTGAAGGTAATACACAATGTCATACAGGGGAAATTGAAGATGGTGCACTTCAACATCTTTAGCAAATTGATGTTAGTATCCTCGTTTACAAAGGTTCCTGTGCAGCTGCTGGCTACTCCAGCTGCTGTATTGAAGGTCCATGTCAGGGACAACCAATGAACTGCTACTGTGATGCAAACTGCCACCAGTTTGGGGACTGCTGCACTGATGTCCCTGCTGACTGTCCTTCTACAGGTATATGTCAACAACAAAATGTGGAAAATTACCTTATGCTTGGAAATGTCATTGTGGTATTGGCTGCCAGGTGTAACTATTTCCATCGTATAGTTGCTAGGAAATTTAGTTTAAGGGCTAATTGGGGGCGCGCGCGCGGCCGGTTGCTAGGGGGTTGTATCTCGGCAGTAAAAAGGCTTATAAACGCACAGCCTGCTGCAACTTAGCGTCCGTGTGGACGACTAAACACACGTACAAGTTACCTTGTCCACAAGCTGAACAGTGGAGCGGCTATATATATTCAGACCTATTTGTTGACTGTTGAACGGAGTAACTTACTAACTTGGAACATCGTCTACAGAGCCGTTATTATGAGAGGAATTCAATGACAGAACGCTTTTGGCATCGTAAGACAAACAGAAGCACGCGCTTCACCGTTTCACGGGCTAGCAGCGTAGCCTGGCTGTTACGGTCAAGTCCACTCCCCCAGGATGTCGCAAAACAAACTAATGTTCAATTCCGGTGAAAACTGGCCGAGTTTTACAGAGTTATGTAAGCCGCACCTAGCCGCTCTTTGAGAAAGAACCGCTTGTTGTGTACCGTAATCCAGCCTCCTTGCTGCAATCATAGATACAATGTAAACGCAGGCGCACCTGAAGCTTCCAGTAAGTGCCTTGGGGTCATCAAAATGATTGCCCAGGTTGTTTTATGACAACAGCTTTTTGCATACTTTTAGATCCACACGGTTGTTAGTTCCAACCACTCTTAAAAACTTTACCGTAAGTTCCCGAAAATACGCCCCCCCTTCGAGCAAACGCCCCTGTTGAACCCATTTCCCCCCCGTGTAAACGCCCTGTATGGAGTGTCTTCTGGGAATGCTTTAGTGAGCTTTTGGTTTAGCTCCGTCGTCGATTGAGTTCGTAAACACGCACATACAAAATTACTATCGCCTCGTTTGCTGGCCACCGCTAAGGTTTTTTTTTTGTTGTTGCTCGCACTGGGAACGCGCGAGCTTACGCAGAGTCGTCCCCGTCACCACAGACGATGCAAGTTTCTTAGGTGCCTCTCGGCTTAGTATCAACGCTAGCGCCGCTGACACGTTTAGCGAAGCTGCCGTTCTTTCAGAAAGCCGCGGCAGTCGTCGTGATTGTCGACTTCGTGCGTATTCAAGACTACGAGCAAAGGAGGGTGGGCGCGTATGACGAGACGAACTGAATATTCGAGCAAAAGTCCCCTCCCCACTTTTGTCTAAAGTAGTGTGCAAATAGGGGGGCGTGTTTTCGGGAGCTTAAGGTAATTGTATGCAAACAGGTTGATAATTTATGGTGCTATAGAGGAGGCCATTTCAGATGCTATACCATAATTGAGCTCGAGTCTTGTATGATGTCTCTTTCAATCCCACAGTCCTAAACCCTTATATTATGGTTGCTATGCGTTATTTCATAAGGCAGCTCAGCCTGGATGGAAACAGAACCAGTATTGCAGCTAGTGGACTCACAAATGCAATTGCTTTGGACTTTGATTACAGGTTTGTAAGATACCTGTTGTAAACACAGCATTGGCAGAATGCAATTTTGAACTAGTGCTCATACTTCAGGAAAAGTCTTTTCTTCTGGACTGATGTTGATGAAGGCAAAATCTGGATGTCACAGTTAGATGGTTCTGGAGCATTTTCCATTGTGGAATCAGGAATCGGTGTACTAGGTATATGATATAACAAGCATGATGTGACAATATCTAGGAGTCAGGGGGTATACTCCCCAAGAAAATGTCAATGTCGTAAACAGCTAGTGTTTCAAGTCCAGTACATTTGTTACATGATCTAGATGAAATTCGGTAACAGTTGCAGTGTGAAAAGTTGCCTGGGTGGTATCGTTTCTAGATTGCACTTGTCACACTCACAGGAGAGTGCATACGTAAAAGCTATGTCATGCAGTCAGAGTTAGTAAAAAGTTCACTGATGAGACCAAGGGCAGCAGCACTTACTGTTCAAAGCTTAGCCATGTCATTGTAGACATATTAGCTACTAGTGGCCTGGGAACAGAGCTGAATTGCCTGGTGACAGGTCTGGGCTTGGCTTAGCCTTGCACTCAGGCCGCAGCCTGGGTGTGTGGCTAGCCTTGGTTATGCCACGGTTTTTTTTATATTCCATGTATGCAGATGGTATTGCAGTGGATTGGATTAATGCTAAACTCTACTGGACA
Source organism: Agelas oroides (assembly GCA_949130485.1). Taxonomy (NCBI): domain Eukaryota; kingdom Metazoa; phylum Porifera; class Demospongiae; order Agelasida; family Agelasidae; genus Agelas; species Agelas oroides. Next base: position 3,679,959 of record OX422198.1, read on the forward strand.
GATAGTCAAAGGAAAACTGTGGAAGTTCTTGATCTTTCAGGAGGTTATCATACAGCATTGATCTCAACAGGCATAGGATCCTCATCCATGCCTCGAGCAATTGTTGTTGACCCACAAACAAGGTAAATAGTATAAACATGTACATCATAAAGTATAGGGTTAACCAAGCAGTTCATACTTTCAGGTGGATGTACTGGACAGACTGGGGCACAATTCCTAAGATAGAGAAAGCCTCAATGGATGGAAGTAACAGATCTGTCATCCACAGCACTAATCTGATATGGCCTAATGCTCTTGCACTCGACTACCCTGCTCAGGTTCTCTACTGGGCAGATGCCAGGCTAGACAAGATAGAGAGCTCAAATGTGGATGGTTCAAACAGAAGGGTTATTGTAAGCACTGGTGTCTACCATCCATTTGGGATCACTTTGTTTGAAGACAAACTCTACTTTTCTGACTGGGAAGTGCGTGGTATCCATTCAACTAACAAGTCAGGTGGACAAGCAGTACAACCACTTACCAACTCCTTTTGTACTGTGGCATCTGGGATTCAAGTTATAGCTGAAGAAAGGCAGCCACAAGGTGTATTCTCCATGAATGTCTTACCAGTGTAGTTCAGTGATTATGTTCCCACAGCTTAAGCATGATACGCTTACTTTTTTGGCAGGACAAAATCCATGTGGCAGTGACAATGGAGGTTGCAGCCACCTATGTCTCCTTAGTGCTGTTGACCCAAGGGGATTCTCCTGTGCCTGTCCAGATGGGATGACTTTGGAGGAGGACCGGCAAAACTGCACAGTTTTCTGTATGGGTGATTGGCTTTTAAGAAACTACCAGTTTGGTATATAAAAGTATGTTCTTTTACTGCCAATATAGCAAACAGTACAACACCACCAGTAATTAACGCAGGTAAGTCCCATACTATGCATGTGTTGCACAAGCATTATGAATACTTTATAGTTAATATAGCCTTGAGCGGCACAACTCCACCACATGTTAACCAAGGTAGTCTCATACAATGTGTTACATTACTTCTACAAGTGAAAAATGTGATGTCATTAGTGTGTATCCGCAGGTTCTTGCAGGGCAGCTAATTACATGGAGTGCTGTACTAGTGGTGCATGTGAGGGAGAGCCACAAAACTGCTTTTGTGATGCTCTCTGTCATACCTTGCAAGATTGCTGCAGAGATGCTATTGAAATATGCCCTCCACCAGGTATGTTACATTGTAGAGTATTGCACAATGAACCTTTCTTGCCACGGTAGGCCAAGTTGGTTGCCATGAGAAGCACACTTACATAAACTTTTTGAACACTGACTTGTAATCGGCTGAGATTGTTGTACATTAGACTTTCAATGTACAGCATGTCCATGCATGGTGACACTGAAACTATCTACATACAGTACTAATTTTATGGTTGAATGTGAAGTGTTACTAACAATACAAAGTATTTGGGACTGGAGATCACCAGAGAATGAATGTTCAGTGTACTGAAGCAACCATTGAGAAGTGGATTTAGGTACACTAGAACCTCTCCTTTTGGGAAACTTAGACATTTCAACATTCTGTTTTATTGACGGTTTCTAGTAGTCTAGACCTCAAACAACCAGTCTCTTGGGCCAAACATTTTACTGGTAAATTAGGCGTAAGATATTTGTGAGCAAATAATCTGGGCAATCTTCAATTGCACAAACCCTCATTATAATATCCTTTTTGCAACATTTCAACCCCGAGGGGCTTTCTTCAGACAATACAACACTTCACTCTTAACAAAACAAGAGTGTTGTCTCAAGTGTTGTACTGACTGAAGAAGCCCCCTCGAGGTCAAAACATTTGCAAATGTTTGTGCATTCAATTCAACACTACTGATTAGGGCCCAAACTAGCTGTTATTGAGAATATAAGGTATGTAGTTGAACGGTTTGTGTGCTCCCCAACCGTGCAGGGAGATCTCAATAAAAATTGCATGTCCACAAACTACTAATATATGTGTTGGATATATGCCTTGTCATTGCATTCTAACTTTAAGTTATGGGTTTGGAGTAACCAACTCACGATTGTACTGTGAATTGATTATATGTTTACAGAGAATCTGTTCACTTGACATTTGTACTCAGAAGAAGTTGATTTTTCTGAGCTGCTTTTCAGGAGTGCACAGAGTCTTAAGTGTAGCAGTTATGTGCATATAGTATACATGTACACATGTGTGTATAAAGGTACACAACAGCAAGATAACTGCAGTATGTGTTTGTAAATCACTTATCCTATAGGAATCATCTTGGAGTTTGATGAACGACCGGAGAGTGTATCTGTAGTTCCTTTGAGCTCAGTCAATTTCCAGTGTTCAGTACATGCATCATTTCCTCCTACTATTGTTTGGTTGTACCGTAGGAGGGGGAGCTCTTCTACACAAACTGTTGGGGATGATACTGGGCCTGTCAGCTCCAAGTATTCAGTTACTGTAGGAATGGGGAGTAGTGTGTTGACAGTTCACAATGTGGGCCAGTCAGATGAAGGGAGCTACATTTGCATGGCAACCGCCAGGCAACAGTCTATCAATGCCTCTGCTCAACTGCATATCATTGGTGAGTCTCGCCATTATCCACGGTACATATATATTTCTATATTGGGAATCCATTAGTGAGACTCAGCTTTAGCTAACGTACCATATAGCGGGAAATTTTTAAAAGACACTTTTCAATGTTATTTTTATTTTTAGATAACACGCCCACCAGTGAGTATGCTTAGGTTGCATCATTGAAGGATCAATGACAAAGAAACCCATAAAAGAGGTGCAAAGATGCCACATGTAGCAGGATAGCTGGGGTACTAGTATTTGTGGGGTGCTATCATAAACCAGGTGATTGTCATATGGTTTAATCACCTGCTGCTTAGTCTGGTTCCCAGACCCAAACCGCACTATGTAAACATTATTCTCATAAACTTTTCCCTACATGCAGTACTCCCAGTGGTGACAGGCAATCTCACTGTTGGAGAGCTGGGCATGATATCACTTCAGTGCAGCTATGCTGGTGGTCCACAGTCTATGGTTGTTTGGCTCAAGAGAAGTGAAGAAGAAGTGAAAATTGTTCTAAACAGTTCAAGGGTGTTAGTCACCCATCAAAGGCAGACCAGTGGTGATGTGCATGTTGCTACGAGTAACCTTACTGTGCACAATGTAAGTACTCTGGATGGTGGTGAGTATCTGTGTGAGGCTACAAATGGAATCTTTCAAGTTAGCAATACAGTCAGCAACTACATCAATGTAACTGGTAAGTTCAGTATACCATGTAGTAGAAACAAACATGCTCATTCTTCTATAAACGTATCCATTATCTCAGCGAGAAATGAATGTACGAGCGAGAGAAATTACCCGTGTCAGCACGGTGGAACGTGTGGATCTTGTGGGTCGTTATGAATGTTTGTGCACTTTAACGTACACTGGCAATGACTGCAGTGAAAAAGGTATAGCGTAAAGCATACTCTGGATGTGCAATCAGTATTAACAACTAAATTTTGTACTTCTTTGCAGTTAATGTAACACGTACCAGAGAGCCAAGCATCACCAGGCCACCACAAAATATAACTGCACAGCTTGTTCAGTCCATAAATCTCACCTGTGAGGCCGAGAGCTACCCTTCACCAACATACAAGTGGTACAAGGATGGTCAACTGATACCAGGAGAAACACTGCCCTATCTCTACATTCCTGAAGCATCCCCAGAGGATAGGGGAAGCTATTCTTGCGAAGCCAGTAACACAGGAGGTCAAATATCATCAAATCTTGCACAAATTGCCATTCCAGGTACATACTTCCTCTCTCAGTAGTGTGAACACTTGTGTTGAATATCTGTTAATAGTCTGATTCTGTATTACAGGTGTACACCAGTACAGAGTTCAGGTGAACCAAACTGGCACTGAAGACCTTCTTCAAGGGGTAGGTAAACATGTTTTAATTTCTTGGGTGATGAATCACTGTCCTTCTATTGTTGTGCCCAGGAACTACTGGGGATTGTTGGTACCACATTAAGTATGAATTCCAGTGCAACTATATATTCTATACAAGTGCTGAATGCTACTACAAGTTCAAGGTACAGTATGTACTACATTATATTAAAACATTAACAATATGAAGTTCCAACTTCTTCTAACAGTTCACAGAGCAGGGAAGCCACATACATCTTCACAATGAGACAGCCATCCAATGAAGACGCACCTTCTGCTCTTGTCAGGAGAAACCTCTATGAACGGCTTCAGAGTTTTGCAACATTTCAAGTCTTAGAAATCACACGATATGGTAAGTTATACCAAGAGTTCATAACAGTTATGAACTCTTGGTTATACTTCAAGTGTTCTGTAAACAAAAATAATCTTTTCATCTTTTTTGACATAGCTATACAATAGCTAAATGCACTAAATGCTATTTAGACGTAATAAGGTTATTAGACCGGTATATATATGTATGTATGCTTTGTGCATATTCAGGATGTGTGGGCTATATGGATTTCAACTCCACAGACAATCAACACATATGTACCTTAAGCAGCACAGGCCTTGGTTTTATAGAATGCAAAACACGAGGACATTAGGTGAAATGGTAAATTGGAATATCAAGTACCTGTTTCACTTCTAATGATACAGATGGATGTCCAGCAGAAACTACAAATTTAAAGACAGATGACATCAGCTACCCTTACTTTTGGTCAGAAGCAGAAATAGGCACTACTCTTTTTCAGCCATGTCCCTGTCAAGACATTGTTGGGTCTCAGAGTGGGAACACATCTCGCCAGTGTGCTGGTACGTACTCAAATGGTGGGAGCTGGAGTCAAGCAGATTATACCCAGTGTGCCATCTTGTCATCTGAGATCACAGGACACCTGTGTGCTAGTGCATTGGTATGTACTGCGCGATTCTATCTGGGTGAACATCTTTTTATTATTGTGAACAGTCATCAGTGCTTATGAATCTTTTATTACATTGACACTGCAACATTGCTGAGTCAATTCATGTTGTATAGCTATAATGGTCAAAAAAAAATTGAACGTGTAGTGGCGTATTTTTGAGTGAAGTACTCCAACACTTCACTCTTAGAAGAATTTGAGAAGCCACTAATAAGTTTATTGCCAATGGCCATCAAATTGGGAAATTGTGAATCCTTGTTGCTTCCATGACAGGGTGTCAGCGGGAATCCCTTGAGTGTATCTAGGGAAGTGCAGCTCTTACCACTGAAAATCTTACACCCACTGATGTATCTGCTGCTACTTTTATTGTTGAGCAACTAACTCAAGAAGCTGTACGTAACTCTCAGGTAATGCTTGACAGTATGTCGCATGTGAGTGGAATGATAATATACAACACATATATGCTTTATATAGGTGACACAGAACTATCTACAGATTGTTGACAATCTACAGTTAGCTGATGATGAAACCCTGTTGAGCAGTCAGACTGAAACAAACTCCTCTTCAAGGCATGTGTCTAGTTTTGTACACAAGTAACAGCAATTGCTGATACAAGACGCGTATGCCTTTAAGGGTTTAGAGTAAGAGAAACCATGTGTGGCTTCTCTCCTGATGATGAGATGTTTCTGCTTGATCCCTAATGAATTTCCGATGATACATACTGATGTGTGAGACTAAAGCATTCCACTACCTCTGTATACAGAAGATTAGAGTTGTCTGCATTATATCTCACTAGTCAAAGCACTGAGAGCTTAAGCCAGGTAATTATCTTTTGATGTTTGTCATCTTTAGGCTGCTAAGCAGTCTAGCAACATTCTCAGATGAAGTGGAAGTCTCTCCCAACATGTCTACAAGAAGAGCAGTATATGCCTTACAAAACTTTGCACTTCAAGTGCAAGATGTTAATGTAACAGCCTTTACACGTGAAACTTTCAGTGTTGATTTGGGCTCTGTTGAAGAAGCAATCAACAATACTCACACAATCAACCAAAGTGCTCTTGTAACAATGATGGAGGCACTTTCTAATGCAACAGCATCAGCACAAATACCAAACTCTGTGTTTGATGGCTGCAGAAATCAAGAGACATTGACAAACCAGATCAACTACGACAGAGCTAATAGACTGAGCTATATTGTATTCCGGAGATCAGGACTGTTCCAAACAAGCAGTACAAACAATGTTCAGTCAAGCAATGCAAATGATTTCCTACTAGAAAACGCAAACAACAGTATTGGTTCAATTATTCTAGGAGTAAGACGGAGGTGTGCACAAAATTTTACCCCACTTTCGGGCCGTGAATCAAGAAGAACTCCTAGGGAAGCCCCTCTGAATGGATCTCTTGAAATACCAGTCCAGCTTCAATTTCGTATAAGCCAGGTACTGGAGTTCCTTGTTATGCGCACCATTTAGTGACTAAAAAAAAGCATTTAACAGTTTCTTATCATTCTTACATTTATATTACAGATAATGCTGGAAAGAAGTAGAAGCAGTAACTGTGTGCATTGGGATGCAACTCAAAATGGTAAAACGATCTTATGGAAATTAACTCACAACCATGTTAACTTTGTAATGACTCTGCTTTATACAGGTGGATTTGGTGCCTGGTCAGCAAATGATTGTAGGGAAGTTGTTACTGGCAGTGGGAATGAGAAAGTTTGTGAATGTACTCAACTGGCTCACTTTGGCATCCTCTTTGTAAGTGTACATAGTTATCTTTTGTGCCCATTAATTGTTATAGCTACTTTTTTCCCCGCATAGGATCTGAGTCCCAAGCAACCTTCACCAGCTGCTGCACTTGCTCTATCTGTGCTTACATACATAGGACTGTCTCTCTCACTGCTGTGTCTCTTTGCACTCCTTGTGACTTACCTCAGTGCAAAGTGTGTTGAAAGTCAACATGGTGTTTGTAGTAATTGCAGTATTGTAATCTAGTAGAAGTAATGCATCTTCATTCTATCCCACCATGTACTGCAGGAAGTTGCGCATGTCCATACATGGCCAGGTCCTTATCAATCTCAGTATATCTTTGATGGGGCTCTACATCTTCTTCCTGACTGGAGCCCACCTCACTTACGTGCCTGTGTTGTGTGGTATCAGCTCTGCACTGCTGCATTACTTTATGCTCGTCTTCTTTGGATGGACCACTGTAGAAGCAATACTACTGTACGTGAAACTGGTTATAATTATAGGTACCCACAAGATCGAGTCTAGGTTCATCTTGAAAGCTGCACTTGGAACATGGGGTAGGTTCAATTGCGCATGAAGAAGTAACCTCTACTGTAGTTTAACATCACATCTCTTATGTACATGCACAGTGGTGCCTCTGTTGATTGTTGCTGTATCTGCTGGAGCTGGTCACGACTACTATGTCAACCCCTTTTAGTAAGTTATAATCCACCAGTAAGTGGCAAACCTACCTCAAATCTGCTGACCTATTGCAATGCACAATTGATGCAATCTGCAGTAGAATAGAACTTCAAGTGTGCGTAGCTCATAGTGCAGTCAGTACTAAACCACACTCTATGTTGTGCAAATACCGTTCTACTGAATTCATTACACTTCCTTGCAGCTGCCGAGCAACTCAGTGGCCTTTCTGGTTTGGCCTCATTCTACCATTTGTGCTGCTCTACATCATTAACTGGGTCATGTTTATCATCATCTTTGTGTCTGTCGTGAAACACAATACCGCACACAGCAAAGATGCAGGAATGAGAAAGTTGTTCAAACGTAACTTTGTCATTGCAGTTGGTTTGGCTATTGTGTTTGGACTTGGATGGGGGCTTGGATTATTAGCCACCAGCTCTTCTGAGGAAGGAGTCACAATTGCATTTCAAATTGTTTTTACCTTATTTGTTGCTCTTCAAGGTTTGCTACTCTTTGCCTTTCATGCGATACGAAACAAAGATGCTAGACAATTGTGGAAGGAGTGGTGCTATGCTACCTGTGTAAAGTCGTACAAAGCTTACAGTGCTTCACGATCTGTAGCTGTGTCTTCAGTAGCAGGAAAAGGGTCGACATTGCCTTCTTCGGTTTCAACTGATTCTGCAGGGTTCTCAACATTGGGAAGGCAAGGAGCTGCAAAGGTCAAGTCAGTTGAAAGTGAAATCCAGGTGGAAACTTCCCTGGATATGAGGTAAGAACAGTATATTGGTAACATATACAGTAGCAGTTCACAAAACATTATGCTGTTGAATGGTCATGATATCATTGTGTTCAACATCCAGTTCCCATGACACTGTTCTGGAAACAGCAAACCCAGCCTATGGTGAAGTACAGAAGCAGCAGCAGGGGACGCAGCAAGCTAGTCCTCGATATGTGGAAGGGCAACATCAACTTGATCAAGAACACCACGTGTATGAAATAGTACAGACTGAGCCACCACCTGCAAGACGCCGCAGCCGAAAAAGAAGCTGGCTCCAGAGTATTGTGTCATCAGGAAAAATTGACTACCAGGAAATCGATGATTGTACATCTACTCCTCCACCCGAGCGAAAAGAATTTAGTCCAAGTGCAGACAACTCAGATGAAGCCTCAGCACAGCCTAGAAAGCCACGTAAATCATGGATAACTCCATTCACCAGTCAGTCTCATATGTATGAAGCACTTCCTGAATCTGCTGAAAACCCGGCACCATCAATACCTGCCAAAAGTCGCAAGAAAGTAAGCACCAGTAAGTTGCCTAAAAGTGAGCATGGCTCTGATGACAGGCAACAAGAGCCAATAATTCTTGAACATGAAGCTGAAGATGAAGCCCAGTGACAGTGTGATACAGATTGTATATAGCTTTAGTTGTTAGCATGCTGCTACGTGTTATTAGATACACTAGTACAATGCACATTTGTTTGCATAACTACTCCTTACTTGTAACAGTGAGACATTTGCTGCTTGAAGTGATACCTTATTATTTTTGTGAAGCAGTTTTAACTATGAGCTTCAATTATACAAGTTTCTTTACATACATGTGATATGCAAGCTGCTAGGCCTTGTCTCCACGACCCAGACTTTTACCTATAGCTTTCATTTCTTGCAGTGTCTGCTTTTGTGCAACGTTTAAGTATGCTATGCAGGTATCCATATGCTATATGCCTAAATGTAGGTGCCTGTTCTGTGACTAAGTTTATGGTCAAAATGTGCAAGAACATTTTCAGAAGAATGAAAGCAATCTACTGTAACTAGCTTACGCACAAGCTTAAGGTCACTTGGTTCAAAGGTATGAAAACAAACATCCTGAAATGTCGATAATTTTGCACCATTTGCTCATGATGTGTTTGCTCGTTTTCATTTACATCAATGCTGCAAGCAGTAACCTTTTCCACTCGCTTGTGTTTCTCTTATGATCAAATTTTATCAAAGACTAGGTAGACAGAATAGACTTTGCATCTGGGGTTGGTGCAAAACTTGCACTCTGGACTGGACTATGGACTGAGTTTTGAACCAATGTGGAGCTTGATGTGGTGTTCATGTTAGTCTAGTGTTTTTGCATCCCTTGGCCATGCAGGAGATATTTTGTGCAGCATACATAGGTAAACTATGCATGTAACAATACAGCTCAACTTTGCAAGGTTCAAGACATCTGATGGTGCTCCAAAGTTTAATCCTTACTCTGGACTGGATTATGGACTGAGTTTTGAACCAATGTGGAGCTTGATGTGCTGTTTGAGTCTAGTGTTTTTGCATCCCTTGGCCATGCAGGAGACATTTTGTGCAGCATACATGATGATGTCGCTAGCAAGACTTAGCGTAGGTGTTCATCAGAGTTGATGGCCCACTTGCCACAACTACCATTAATGAGCAAGGCTGGATCCTAGGTCACTATACTTCAAATTGTGGAATTTCGTCTCTGCACATCTTCACCTGAACACAGAGGCTTCCTCCCACCTGTACGAAAGTGAGTCCAACTACCACATCTCCATGACTGACAATTTACTTTCCCCACAGCATTGCCTATCATCTTAAAAAAACCCAACAACACTCCATTCTCAGTGACCACAGCCAGCAATTTACCTCAGATCACATCTCTCTATTAACAGACGTAACAATCCTTGCACAGGCTTCACAACCACCTGCAATTTACCATAGAGGCCCAACACTCAACTGGAAAAACTCTCCTCTGTGCCTTCTCCCAACGTGGATTTACCCACAACTTTGGACAAATACTTGCAATCGCTGTGTGCATCCATGCTATATCATCCAGTCTAGAGTGATCAAAATGTACCACAAGTAGCTATAGACGTCCCAATTGGAATCCCACCCTAAATGCATGCAGCTCATTGCTGTGGCAAAAAGGCCTGCACTACTGGAAGAGAGCTAACTAGCCTATAGACTCTCTCTACCCTGTCAAATCCAAATACAAAAAGTGTAAGAGGGAATTCCAAAAACTATTGCACAAAGTTGCTTGGAAACAGGCTTTTCAGAAGTTACACATGGATTCCTCTAACTCAAAAAAACTCTTCTATCTGCTCAAAAACCACAGCGACACTCAACCAGCTCCCACAGATAAGCTGGTCTTTGAAGGTGCTGAAGATCAAGGTGACAGCATACACAATGGGTGGGCCAATTTCTTTGAGAGACTTGGCACACCCTCTGATTTTGGGGCATGCAGATCCTCCACAACAACAACTGAACATAGACACATCATCTGACAGGACAACTCTCTATTGGCAGACATTGCAACGTTAAAAGTCATCAATTCTGTAGCATTAAAAAAAAGTATTGGGACCAGACAATATCCAGCCAGAACATCTAAAATATGGTGATATGACTCTCATCTTCCATCTGACACAGCCATTCAATCATCTTGTTGAATGCAAGCATGTATGTCCCTCAATCTCTCAAGCATGGCAACATCATACCAACTCCCTAATCATGAGGTAAGGACCCCACAGACCCAACAAAATATCGTGGCATCACCCTCAACATGAAGGGGGTGTAATCCTCGCTGGAAGTCGATTTCTCTGTTCATGCACATTGATATTTTGGAATTATGTAGCACTCATCAGCATTATTCGTTCATGAATATCATTAGTATTGTCTGTTTGTTCCGTGGTAGCATGGATTGGTTCAACTGAAAGATAGTGAGATTTGGAGCATATTAAGGTAGCATGCAAGACAAACCTGGAATCCAACTTCAGGGCCTTGTTCACCATCATCAACTTGACAATCTTGGGGTGTTGAAAATTTCAGTTTCTGTAGCTGTTGTTGGAGATTTCCATACCTTCCTGTTGGCATTGGAATCCAACAATAAAGGAAGTTAGATGTTATGAGGTGAAGATAGAGGAAAGTGAAAAGGCCGGCAGTCGCTGGGAGTCGAACCCAGGACACCTCTGGCTTGAGCCGCCAGTGCTCTGCCACTGAGCCACGACAGCTGGACAACCACCAACCTTCACAATCCTCTATATGTACTGTACAGGAGGTACTGAATGCCTCAGACTTATATATATTTATTTATTTTTGTGCAAAGGGAGGAATTTAGTAAAGTTATGTACTGTCAGGTAGCTGTGAGTAGCTGGCGAGTAGTACCTGTATGGTTAAACAAGTTTTGTCTATAGGAGCAGCAGAAAGGCCACAGTGCCCAAGATTGCTTCTGTTAGTTAGGCCCAGTGATTTGCTGGGCTTAACTGGAATGTGGCGTTTTGCCAACAGTTGCCACATAAGCAAAAAACCATTGTTGTATGTGGAGCAGAAATACCAAAATAATGGGGAGAGGTGGGGTTAGCAATGTATGCTTCCACTCGTGAATGAGCCCTTCCAATAGACAAGCTGTGATCATGAATTTTCTGAAATGCGCATTTAGTTTTGGGTAGCCAAAGTTGCCCACTTCAATTGTAATGGCAACCATTAGCCTAGTCTGACTTGAGAGTGGCTGTGAACAAGTGGTGGCATGCATTGAGGTTTTATGAATATATTAATAAGCTACTAAAAGGCCGTCTACAATCACTGGACTGGACTAGTGGACTGGACTGGTCGACTGGACTGGTGGACTGACACTAAAAATCATTTTTATGTTTTTTAACAAGACTCACTAGCCTGTAGGGCTGCATGATGCATTATGTTAACCCCAAACATGCACCCTTTTATGCACAGAGTGATTTGATGCCAAGCTAATATTTTTTCAAGGACAATAGCCAATGCGTAACCCAGGCTTCAAAATTGCGGGGGGGGGGGGGGGGGGAGCAAAAGTTGCATGTCAAAGATTTGATGGAGCACACCCTATGTTGTTTTGCACGTTACCTCCTGGGTACAGAGATTAGCAGTGTAGACGAGGCTTGGCTTGTAAAACGAAAGGAACAAACATTGTATTGGGTGTTGAATGATTTGCTCACTAATATACACTGCATTACATAGCCTCGTTCCCTGGGGCGCTTGCTCGAAAAATCGGATTTTTTGAGTGAGTGCCTGGGAACGAGGCTAGAGCATTACAGTGTAGCTGCAGTATGCTAATATGGTGTAATGATGACCTCTTTCACTGAAGTCAGGTTGTTTAGCACTATAACATATATTGAGGAGAAATCCATTACATGCTGGGTACACCTTCACTAATACTGAAGGCCTAGTAAATTATTTGCTCCAGGACCACAGTATAGCTACAGAGAAGGCTGCAGGGTTCCACACAACTCCAAAGGCGAGTGAGTCTCATTAGAAAGCGTAAAAAATAATTTTTAGTGTCAGTCCACCAGTCCAGTCCACCAGTCCAGTCCACTAGTCCAGTCCAGTGATTGTAGACGGCCCTACTAAAACCCAATTAACAAGAGCCAGGTGAAGAAGTACATGTGCACACTTAACACACATACGCACACATAAGTAGCTACCTACACCTCCTTTCTTTCCATCCCCTAGTGTGCTCTTGTCCTTTTTTCCATCCCCTATGTGCTGTTGTCCTTCTTTCTGTTCCATAGTGTACTCTCGTCCTTCTTTCTGTTCCATAGTACACTTCCTCCCTATTGGATATTGTCTCCCCACATACATACAAAGCTAGATGTTCATCCTCACTTATCTCTTCTTCCTTCATCCACACACACACACTCACACGTATAGACACGAAACAATAACCAAGAGAAGGATCTAGGTACAGCACATGCATATACTTACACCCATACACTTATATGGGCAGCGGAACCGGGGGAAGGTGGGGGGAGGGGGGGGGGGGGGGGGGGGATCGGGGCCGAGCGTAGAACGCGAGGCGGAGAGATGGTCCCGACGCTAGCGGGAGGCTGGCGAGCTTCAGCGTTGAGGGGTGAGGAAGCAGGGCGCTTCCACGAAGTAGCTGGCGTGTCCATCGTTGCTGCGGGCGGTCCGCGTTCGCGGTAGACACTTTAGCAGTAGACAGCCGAGTGGCTTAAATAAACTTTATCTTTAGATTACCACATACACAAATTGACAATGCAGCAGTCAGGTAGCGTTCTCCAGGCCAACTAATCCCATGCTACTAGATCAGTGATCCCGGCACAAGAATATAACTACAACAGGATAATCCCACAGACTTTATCTGGAAACTCGGAATGGAACCGCCGTTTACAGCAAAGGCAATCTGCGATAACAAGAGGTGGTTTATTGATTGATTGTTCATGTGTATTTCATAATGTGCATTATGTCCTTCTCACACGTCATTCAACAGCAAGGACAACCTGAATGTGACATGCATGGATTACATGCTATAAGCAGAGTGACAATCACACTGATTTATGGATGAAAATCCTACAATCTACTGGTATGATAATACCATTTCTGGTATGATTATCAGTGGTATGAGATTGTCTGTCTGTGTTGCAGTTTGTCCCTCTTGGTTGTTTGCAGAAGCGGAATTTGGCTGGAAAATTTGCGAGCTTTGACAACACATGCATGATGGCTCCTTTGAGGTCATTTATTGCCTCTAGCTGTGCAAGTTTGTGTCATGCAATGCATCTCAATTCATCCTCCGCATTTTACAGCTATAGCTTAACACAGGTAGCCACTGCTGGCAAAAAAAGTCAGAAATGTATCCAAGTAGATCTTCTGGAAGAGGATAAACTAGAAAAGAATATCAATTTTGAAGAAAACCTATGTGATACAAACCTTCCAATAATGCTAATTAAGAGGTCTTCTGAAGGATTTGTGTGTGTATGTGTGTGTGTGTGTGTGCATACATATACATGTGTGTGTGTGTGTGTGTGTGTGTGTGTGTGTGTGTGTGCATGTGGGTGTGTGCACACATATACATGTGTGTGTGTGCATACATGATATCACCATAAAAACATTAATTTGGGTTTACTTCAGCCATATTCAAGCAATGCAAACTTCTTCCAGTAAAAGGTCTTAAGGGACTAAAGATCACATGTACAACTGAGATGACATAAAATGTAGCCCTAGATGATGATCTTGGTTACATTGTTATGGCAAACAGGTCAGAAATGTAGCTAAATAAGTCTTCTGGAAGAGGATAAACTAGAAAAGAAGTTCTTCAATGAAATTTGAAGAAAACCTATGTGATACAAACTTTCCAGTAATGCAGATTAAGAGGCCTTCTGAAGGAAAGGCTAATTCAACAAAAAGCAGAAGCTTCTCAACTATACTATACTATACTGAACTTTGAATTCAAGGTGTTCAGAAGACTTGTTTGGAAGCATCCCTTAGACTTCATGACGTGTCACGGACATGCAACTAAATAACCAAAACATGAAATGTTTTTACATGTATGCATATGCTTACTGGACTTGTAGACCGGTAGCTAACACTCATGGTGTAACCGTGAACCAGTTAGTTCAGGTGCTCAATTACATAATAAATACATCCAGAGAGGATCGTCTGTCTACCAACAAACAGTTGGCATCCCTATGTGTATTGTTTATGCTCCAATAGTCGTCGATCTATATATAAAATGAAACCCCTCATCTCGACTGACCTTTCTGTAGCAGCTAAATTCTGCAACACTTGCATGATGACTTGCTTATACTCAACAACCCTCAATTTCAAGCATATTCCTACCTGACTGCATTCTTTGTATCAGATGGCAGTCCCCATCTCCAGGATTACCAAGGCCCAGCTGATGAAGCCTGGTATTGACCAAAATGTGTCCTGTGCAGTGGGTGACTTTGTATAAGATCTAGGCCTATCTGTTAGGGAGATATGATTGCTCATGCATCTGCACACCTGCCCACTGCAAAAACATTTTGGGATATTTTAGTCATCTCAGCTGCATGTGCGTGACCAACACATCATGAAATTTGCTTCCAAATAAGTCTTTGAATATAGAAGTCTAGTTGAGAAGCTTCCTGTTGCCTTTAGAAGCCCTATTAATTAGCATTACTGGAAGAAGTTGTCAAAGTCCATTGAGAAGCTTCATTATTATCTTTCTGAAGACCTCTTTGGTTACATTTCTGGCATGTTTGCCTTAACAATGGAACCAAGATAATTGTCTAGGGCCAGACTAAAGCAATTAACACAAACATTTTCCAGTATTGCTGACAAGTAGAAGCTTCTCAACTGCACCTTGAACTGAAGGTGTTTAGAAGACCTATTTCTTCTACTTGTTGTTGAGTTAGTCAGAAGATCTATTAATCAACATTACTGGAAACAGTTTGTGTTGCTTGTTATCGATGCACAACGTGAACCATGCATGTGCGCAAGCGTACAGAAGTGCATGAAGTACCACAAGTCGGTATGAACAAGGTCTGATCACGATGTGATTGATTTTCTTTTTTTTGCGAGGCATAAGTAAGACATAAAAATAATGTTGTATGCATAGCAGATATGAGGCAAACATTGTGTGCTGTATGTGCACAAGTATGACGGGTTAAGTGTGGTAACTGCATATGCCACAACTGTGTTAAACAGAATGTAAGGCAATGAACTCACTAACATTATCATTCAGGCCCCTCCTGTAGTTCTGCATAGTCCATGCAGGGATAACAATGAGCAAAAGTCTTGTATACTATACAAAGTTTTTGGTAATATGCATATCCTTGTTTAAGTAATCTGGTTGAAGAGTAGTTTGGATCTGTAAACAAAATCACAATATATCCTCAAATATGGAACTAACTATGAAATTACCACTCTGCATGCTGGCTTTGAGAGTATGTTGCTATCATGCGTGGAAAGTTGAAAAGCTGAAAGACTATTAGTATACCTCTTGTCATAATGTCTCTACATAACTTATTGTTCAGGACTTTAATGTTAAGATCTAGGTAGGAACAGTTGTCATGACTCTCTGTAGTTTCTTAAGCTGTAAATTTAGGGAGTAAATTTGGCCTATGCATATGCTTGAAATAGTGGGTTGTTCAGTGTAAGCAAGTCATCACACAAGTGTTGCTAAATCATGGTTAAGTCATGAGTGTTAGCTACCGGTCTACAAGTCCAGTAAACATATGCATACATGTAAAAACATTTCATGTTTTGGTTATTTAGTTGCATGTCCGTGACACGTCATGAAGTCTAAGGGATGCTTCCAAACAAGTCTTCTGAACACCTTGAATTCAAAGTTTGCAGTATAGTATAGTATAGTTGAGAAGCTTCTGCTTTTGTTGAATTAGCCTTTTCCTTCAGAAGGCCTCTTAATCTGCATTACTGGAAAGTTTGTATTACATAGGTTTTCTTCAAATTTCATTGAAGAACTTCTTTTCTAGTTTATCCTCTTCCAGAAGACCTATTTAGCTACATTTCTGGCATGTTTGCCATAACAATGCAACCAAGATCATCATCTAATCTCATTTAAGCACAATGCAAACTTTTTCCAGTAAGAGGCCTTAAGAGACTAAAGTTCACACATGCAACAAAATACCGAATAGACGCCGCCCTCGAATAGTCGCTGCCCTCAAATAGTTGCCGCCCTCGAATAGTAGCTGCGGCTAGTATATGCAGCATGCACACATGTGTGCGAATACTTTCTGACGACGGTCACCAAGCTAGCGCTAGGGCTATTCGTGTTGTATGAGTCATTTCCATGGCTAACAGCATGACTGAGGGGCTGCGTGCACTACTGACAGTGTCTAGCAATCGTCATCGTCTCACTCGTCTGTACCTTATCCCCAGAGAGCCTGGGAACGAGGCTATATCTGCGGGCTTTCCAAAGAAATAAATGCCGCCCTCGAATAGTATACAGTCGCACAGAACGAACAGCGAAATAAATAATAGCTGCGGCGTCTGATCGAAGAAATACGGTATGGCTGAAGTAAATTCAACAGTGACACACACACACACAAACATGAGGCATTATTAGAGAGTTGGTAGACTCCCTCTTGTAGGGATGATGTGGATACGCAATATATGCACTACTTAAGCAAAACTTGACCACAAACGCTCAAAAAAATATTTAAGCACCTAGACATTGTCTTTCAGGTCCTTTACAATCAGACAGACTCATACAGTTTCTGAAATCCAATGCGGAAGACAGTTAAACACAGAAGTGTGCAGAAGCAAAAGTGCCCTTTCTTTCTTTGTTCAACCATGGCAAATTCACTTCGTAGGTATTGTAAGGTGTATCATTGTTTGTCAAGGTTTCGAAGAAGCACCCATCAGGTAAGGAGGCAATTTGGAGTCATTCTGCATCAAAATGTCTCATCAAACCTTTTTGGGGAAGATATAGGTACCTTTATTATATCCTCCCTTCTTTGTTAGTGTACTTTCTGGCATGCCATCCCCATTGCATTTTCTCTTTTCTTGAATCAATAAGTTATCTTAGTAACATATTATTCATACTTGCACTTCATGTGCAATGATTGATTTGGACTAAAACATCTTCATATGACTGCTCAGTTAAAATATGTAACTTGAGTGGTTACGACAACACAGGTTTTGCCTTGAGGCATGGATTCATCAAAGAAACTGCCACAAGGTATGATACACATGTCCGCAAAACTGAATCCTAGGTACACCCACGTTCCCTAGGGTACCTTCATGACAATTAACTGTGATCTATATAACCTAAATATAATGCAAGTTGGATCTCTGTGAAATAGTTCCTTCAAGTCTTCTGAACACCTTCAACTCAAAGTGCAGTTGAGAAGCTTCAACTTGTTGCGTTAGTCAAAAAGTCAAAAGACCGATTAATCAGCATTACTGGTAAACGTTTACATTGCTTTAGGCTGGCCCTAGAGGATTAATTAACTTGGCACGGTTGCATTGTTAGGACAAACATGCCAGAAATGTAGCTAAATAGGTCTTCTGAATGATAATGATATAAAAAAAGAAGCTTCTTAATGGACTTTGGTTTGATGCCAACTTCTTCCAGTAACACATTTAGCTATCATGAATAGAAATACATGTCTGTAGTAGGTCTTCTAGAGGAAAGACTAATTCAACAAAAGGAAGCTTCTCAACTATACTTCTAAATTCAAAGTGTTCAGAAGACTTATTTGGAAGCGAATTTCATGATGTGTTGGTCACACACATGTAGCTGAGATGACTAAAATATCCCAAATGTTTTTGCAGTAGGCGGGAGCGCACATGCATGCATGCACTGTAAAGTTAAGTCAAACACGGTTTGGTTATATTAGTTGCATACGACACATCATGAAGTCTAAGCAAGCTACATACATAGTGCTGCATGAATGCACTTTGCAGTAGCAACCATATGGGCAATTACGCCATTTTTTCTCTCTCAAAAACTGGTATGGCCAAAGCCGCACCGGCTGTACCGCTCGTGCCGGCCTTGCTCTTGTATGGCTCTACTTGACTCTACTTCACTCTAGTATAGCTCTACTTTACCTTACTTGACTAGACATACCAAATCTCATGTACTCGACTGTATTTCAGCACCACCCCTTATGAGTGTACTCATCAAAACCAACAACACTTCACACATAGGCAGTTATAGTAAGTGTGGCCTCACATTGGTGGATAGGAAACAGTGTAATGAATAGGCCACTCCTGGTTGTAATCTGAGTAATGGTTGCTTTCTGTTAGCAAATCTCAACAACAAAACACCTCTAAGTTATCTTACAATGCTACTGCTGATGTCCCAACTGGGATAGCAGCTACAGAAAACAGCAGTCTCTATGTCTGAGGCACACATACATGTAATTGAAAACAACATCCGGTCTGGGTTGTCTGGCTGAAAACAGCTAATTTGGATCTTCTGTTGTCTATTTAACAATGCTGCTTATACTGACCTATAGCTCTTACATATAGCTCTCTATCTTAGTACACCAACTGCCATATACTATGCTTCTTGCAGCTTTTGTTGTACATAGCTCTCCTTGCTGCTAAGATCACCTAACACGTAAATAGAGCCAAACTGGGTCAACTTGGAAATTTCAGACGGTCCTACTAATACTGAGCTGGCAATTGCATAGACATTCCAGTACATTCTCTACTATACTCTATGGAACCTGTCGCTTTTGATTGTACCTATTACTGTTGCCAGCAGTAATTAACACAAAGTTCACCATTACATTGATTGCTAAGATGGCCAATTCGGAAACTTCAGGTGTCTATAATGAATGGTACTGCTAACACTGTGCTGGGTCTTACGGTTATCCCAGTACACCCACTACTATACTTCGTAAGTGCTGCAGCTCTTCATCCTAGCTCCTTCTGTTGGCAAGATTACCTAAAAATAAAGGAGGATGAATAATCTGTGGACTACTCTGTAGCTATAATGTGTTTCCAATCCACCTATGTGTACCATGGTTATGTGTGCATCTTTGCACATTACTCCCTTTTATCATGAAAGGATGTAGCTGTAAGTGCATGCATAATTTTAAATTTTGATGCTTTTGATGAGATTGTGCAGAACTTCAATTGTAGTAAACATGAATGTGTATACGATTCACAATCTAAGAGAGTCACAAAGGGAGCATCCCCCAGACTCTGTAGCCGTGGTCACACTCATGCTTATGCATGGTTTCTTGGAAGCTCTGCAGTTTGGCACTGATCCATTCCCAAACTCGAGCCTCTTGCAGGCCAAAGTCCAGTCTTACAAGGCCAACTTTGTACTTCATAACTAGGTTGGTGTTTAGAACTCATTTTGTAGTCTAGTCAGTGGCTAATAGTTTTGCAACAGTGCATGTAGCCTCATATCATAACTTTGTAAATTAGTCTATTATGCTCCAGATTTAAGGAATTATACTTGTGTGCTCAAAGCTCAAAATCATGCTGAAAAGTACGCTGGCATAGTGTATACCTCCCTACTGCTCTTAGCCTCAGGGATAACCATTTTGCAGCCACCCAGCAGCCATAGCAAGAAATAGTAAGAATTAGTTGTCAATTGTGATTGGCAGGTCATATTATTTCCAAAGGTTTTGTCATGGTGAAAAGCTTATGTCTTAGGGAATACATGTGTAAGCAAATAGCAACAGCAAATCTGTCTTCTGCGTTCACAGCCATGTTCCCTTCTTGTGTTAGATTAGATCATGCGTTGCAATGGATTCAAACGTGAACATTTTTTTGGCTCAAAACAGAAATGCAAGGAGTTCTTGGCTTTCAATCAGTTCTCAGTCTTGTCCAGAAGTGAGGTTCTTGATAGACAGTAGCAGCTACAGCAACAAAAAGTCTTTCAAACGCCCAAGGTAGAACATTTATGGGATAGCTCTTTCTCCTGGAAATTGTTCTTGACCATCCTTGTTGTCACAAAATAAAGTGACTGGGACAACTGAGAGGCTTCATTCCTGGTATTGCACTAAATTGGATCAACCCCAAATTAATAAGCGGGCGACTTGCACAAAGTTGGATCCACCCATAAATTCGCTACATTGGATCATGCGTTTTATTTGAATAAAGACGGTAGTTACAATATTATGTAATTGATCAGTTGGAACACCATATACTTGGCAATAGTAACTGGATTTTAAACCAACAAGTCTAAAAACCACATGCCAAGAACCTACAGTTTAGTGCTTTAGGTTAAACATGCAAAGGTACACTTGAAAGTTTAGTGGTATATAGCATAAGGTTTTATCACGAAAACTGAACAAGCTTATAATTACCTTCAAGGAAGGAGCCAGACATGACACATTTAGCTACCATGAATAGAAATACATGTCTGTACCTGCTTTACACTTGTGTGCATCATTAGCCCAACCCAAAACTATCTTTGTTCCCAGGCCACTCCCAGATTTTATCTCACAGCTGTGGGGAAAAATCATTTCTCCACAGCTGCAAGATAAAATCTGGGAGTGGCATGGGAATGAGGCTACCCCGAAACACTGTAGCGTGCTCAAGAAATGTAACAATGACTTTAAAGGTAAGCATATAGAACGTGTGACATCACATAAGTGGGGAAACCCCTTCTGGAGTTGTTGTGATCAAGGGTGAGGGTGGTATAGCACCTCTTTCCAATGCTTGGGATGGGGGAGGAGGGGGCTTTGATCCCCCCACATTTTGAGTCACCCCAATTTGGAGGGTCTGTGACATCACACATCAATATTACTAAACCAGAAAGGAAATCCTTGCCCGACCCTATACCCCACCCATTGTTTCAGAAATGTACTTCCTGTTGGGAGTATTATACGTTCCAGACCGCATTTATTGTGCCTGCCACTCCGGAATATTTCCTGCTCTGGTCTGGGCAAGAAACTAGTTTTAAATTTGTGAATTAGTCTGCAACAAGAAGCAAAGGGAGTCAGACTCCTACTTGTCACCAACTACAGGTAAAACTGAAGGAAAGGTTCAATTTTGGACCAAAATTGCCTTAGGAGTGATCTCAGGCCAAAATTCCCTTGGGGTAGGGGGGTGGGAGGGGTCTGGGGGGCGAGCCTCCAGATCCCCCTAGCTGTTGCGTGCTTGTACACGCAGCAATCTTTTAGCCCCCACTTTCAAATATGTTCCGTCACCTCTGTCATGTGTCAAGTACGCCAAGCAGGAAAGATGTTGCAAGCTGATAGGTCCACACTGGTCACGGAAAACTGACATTACAATGCTGTAAGCATTAACTTAACTATTGAAAATTTTAAGTGATTGCATAAAGTAGTTGTAAGTGTAATGATTACAGCATTTTGATGACCTGAGCTAGGCAAGAGTGATCAAAGAAGGTACTTATTGTGTTACAAAATGCATGGGGAATGGGTAGAAAAACAGTCTCCAAATATTGAACTCTGAAACTACTCCTAGTTGGTGGTACACTAGTGCTAACAGATTTAGTAAGTACAAGCAGCTGATACATTAGAACTTGATACTAATGCTGCAGTCTTATGTTCCCTACACTTCGTATCAGGCCCGTAAGCTGGGGCGGTTTGGTGGGTTCGGATGTGGGCTATGAACATTAGTATGGGTTTCAGAAGTGAGGCTATGCTGTTGAAGGTATATCAACGATTATGAATCACACATGAGTCAGAATTAACTTTACATTGGTAATACTAACCCAGCAGACAGATGTCGCAATGAGAACAGTGACTTATCTGCACACTTGCACCCAAGACTACGTAAATTCTCTTGCAATGTAATACTGCAATACGTACATGTCAGTTTGTTCGTCAGAGTCTAGCATCATATTTTAGCCCAAAACTGGTCTTGGAAGAAAACATTTCCTAGGGAGCATGCCCCATGACCCCCCCTCTCCAGGTGGTGCATACTTATGCCTGCACAACCTGAAGTCAAACCACTAGATAAGAACCCCTCATTGGCTAACCAGCGTATGGGCCTGGTTATGATGGTACATCTTAGCATCTCACATCTGTGGAACACAATGCTTGACCCATTTCCTTTTGGAAAATAGTTGATCCATAGCAATACGTTTCCCTATACAAATGGTTATGTAAAGGAAGCCCTGGTCTTACTTCTTCTTTGAACCCTGAGTGTAAAACTGTGACTCAAACCCCGAGGGTGAAGTGTTTAGCTAAGGCAAACTAGCACTGTACTCTCAGATCACCAGAACATCTTGAGGTGTGGTTTAGGTTTAAGTACAAACTCATGTACCCACAAGAAGTCAGGGAAAGTATCACAGTAATCTGTCATCCCTACAAAGGACATTTCCTTTGGTGTCAGCTGTCACTTTAATAACATTAAGAACCACAGAGAAGTAGGAAACACAAAGTATGCGGCATAATAAAGACTAGAAGTTTCAGTGATCAGAAACAGAGTAGTCACATTTGACACTCCCCTTTTGATCATGTCTTGTTTACTTCTTCACATGACATCTGATTGTGAACAAAACAAAACTCATACAATAGTCACACTAGCTATAAAGCTAAACAGTAGTGATATCTGTAGCAAGTGTATATGGCTCTCACTATATACACTACCAAGAGTTTATTACATAAACTCTTGACATAAGATGGACCCAAACTTGCCAAAAATATATATTAGTGACACTCGCCTTTTAGCTTTAATGACATAGCCTTTAGTGCCAGCAGTAACTGTAATAATTATGAAACACTGATCAAGAAGTAGGTAATACAGAATATGGGATAGGAAAACATACAAAGGCATATATTTCAACTCTATTGAACAGGCAAAATCTCAAAGAATAATATACTCCCAGCAGCCCAGTAGTATGCCACAGTGCATACAGTCCACACAGCATGGGCACACCAATTTTGTGTGCATATGCATGCAAAGTGCAGAAGTACCTAGGGAGGGGCTGCATGGGGGCAGTGTTCTTGTCAGAAAGTTGTTAACAAGGGTATAGTAATGAATTCATCGGTATTCAGCCAGAATTTTGAATAACGAGATTCATAGCATTATAAAGTGCCATAAATTTGCCAAGCATCAACCTTTCCTTTTGTCTGGACCAGTAAGCAAATGACATTCCACACACATTTTGCTCCCTAAACTTCTGTTTAAAAGTAATGTAAGGGAGGTACATCAGATACTCTAGGGGGCACATATCAAAATAAGGGAATACAATACCACCTTAACAGAGCACAGAGAAAGCACTGTCTGGTGGCATGCTCTCCTGGAAAACTTTTAGAGCCTCTCACATCTGTCAAGAGCACTTTTCATTTTACCTTCAGTAATATGCGTGCTTGCAGTATCTATC
This sequence comes from Agelas oroides, assembly GCA_949130485.1. Classification (NCBI taxonomy): domain Eukaryota; kingdom Metazoa; phylum Porifera; class Demospongiae; order Agelasida; family Agelasidae; genus Agelas; species Agelas oroides. Next base: position 3,703,807 of record OX422198.1, read on the forward strand.
TCTCCACATGCAAACATGCAACTCTGGTGGAAGACAAGTGAAGGCGGTCTGAAGCTGTGATCTTAGCTCTGCAGTATTAATTACAAATGAGACTATAGTTTCCTGTCTTCCGCCCACCTCTTCCGGAATCTACTGTCCCTTTTGACCATTATCACCATTGTTATTTGAATTTTTTTCTGCAATATCATCAATCACACACTAGTAGTAGTGCTCTTTAAATACAGAAGCTGATGTATATAGTAGCACCAACATATTAGACAGAGGCAGCTACACATGCAGTGCTGATTCAAGGAATTCAGTGGAATGAGTCTGCGCCGTCGCCCAATCCAGTGGAAGAATCCATAATGCCTTTAGTTAATCTGAATGTATGAGACCTCAGCTGATTGATTTGTGCTTACAATAAGTAATGGTGATAGTCTGCCTGCCATGTGTAAAATAACAGGAAGTCACGACGGGGAAACTATAGTCTCATTTGGAGTGGCCTTATACCTGCATGGACCTCCTGCATGGCATAATCATAAAGGCCTATGCCTTTATGGGACCTGGTTTAACCACGCCACTGGATTGTATACCCTTGGTGTTTATGTATCAAGTTCTCTCTGGCTTTGTCTTGTATCATGCACACTATATACAAACCCATGATATATACAACATCCACCATGTGTAATGTATACTTGAAAGTGGCCGAAAGCTGTATTTCATGCATTTCTAGCGGTTTGGTGCAGCTTTAAGATTAGGCATTGCTAGGATGGCGAGGACAAGGATTTTACACTCTTTGCCGAAAACGTCCGTTACATTTCCGTTAGGCCTATACACACTTCATGTTTTACTACGCGAGCCTATCAGGCGATTTACAATCTGAATGAACTATAAACGAGTTCACCTTATCAGATGTGCTGTGTGTTCATCTTCTTCTTTCTCTTTACTAGCCAGATATCTACTAGGCTTGCATCCTACGCTTCACAGAATTTGCCATTCCTGATGAGTTTTGTACTGACTAGCGAAGTGTACACAAAATTCAAATTTATTTTTCTATTTATGTTAGATGTCCTCCGCCCGACTAGCCGTATTGGTGCTTTTGTTCACAGAATTTGCCAATCCATACACGCTAGCATAATATTTGCACGTGCGGTACTTCCGCGTTTAACCTTTGACTAACTGTGGTTTTACGAAATCTTGCAAAAATTGTGTTTGAACGCGTTGTATGAGACTGCGCATACGCTAACCGGTGTCATGAGCTTGTGCTTGAAATACGGAAGATGAATCAAGTTATAGCAACCTTGCGTCTACTCCTCGTCAAAATATGCAGCTCCTTGTAGCGCGAGTGCTTATGTTCGGGGATTCAGGAGGAGAGCGAGTGCAGGCGCGCATTATTGAGATCATATTTCAATCCCAAGGGGTTGAAACATTTTGCTTCCTCTACAGCCCCTGACAGTTATGATTCAGTAGTCTCGCGGAGCCAGACTCACTCGAGTGAAAGTCTGGCTCTGCGAGACTAATGGTTCGGTCCGTATGGCGTAGTACCACTTACCACTAGCCATCCTAGCTATTACCATACACAACGGTCTGGGAGTTAACAAAATTTGAAAATTCATTGGCGCATGCGCAATATCGTACAACGCGTTTCTAAATCCAATTTTGCAAGATTGCGTAAAACCGCAGTAAGCTATTTGCTAATGCAACGCTGCGCTATTCATTTGCAGTCATTACCCTGTGTGCGCATGCGCAAACGGGGTTAAGGACCTCTCACCAGGCCTGTGGCAGCTAGATGTGTACACATGGCAGGCGAGACTGATGCTCATCACAGAGTCGTGTCCACCAGTCATGCTGTGGGATGGGTAGCCCCTCTGGTACATGTTGCCGACAGCCATGGGTCTAGCTGGAGCCAGAGTGCTGCAGTGACATTTGGCCTCAGCTAAAGTTGTGTGCGTAACCTCACCCTCCCATTGATGAAAGGACATTTCCCTGAATTGCAACACTCTTTCGACTGGAGTGGCACAAAACTGCTGGACTGAATTGTTCATCAGGCCCGTGGCTGCTAGATGTGTACACATGGCAGGATGCTCATCACAGAGTCATGTCCACCTGTCATGCTGGCCTTGTGCTGATGCTTGTTGGGGAATGTGGCCCGGTGGTTCAACTGATTGCGCAGGGATTGAGGTAGCAAAATCTCGGAATTAAAATTTTTTTTACACCTCCAAAATTGCCAACTTGGAAGTAGTTAATGCTGCCAATTAAGTGTTAGAGGTTTGGATTCCCAGTTTGTCAACCTTAATAACACGCCTTACGTGGTACCTCCTTTAGTCGTCTTTGGAAAAGCCATCTTAAGATACCTTTTCCTGTCACTGTGATCTTGTAACGCGAATCGCGAGCCTTATTTTGGAATTTTTCTGTGTAGTCATCACAGAAACTACATGAATAAGGCAAACCAATGTTGCGATCTTCTTTTCTCCGATTCGCATTACAAGGAGATTTCACTTTAGGAGCGCAGATTCCCCCTCATGCAAAAATTCCGGGGATCATTGAGAGAAAATAACGCAGGAAGGGAATGCACTGTAATTATCAAAGTGCGGACGTTACGCTATTTCAGTGACCGTATAAAAGTGTCGATTTTATCCGCAAAAGGTATATTCTTTACGCACATTGCGATTCAGAACTGACTGCACGATCATGGATATTGCTGTAAAGGAACGAAACGTGGTGATACTGGGCAAGGTGGGATCCGGGAAGAAGACCTTGGGAAACCACATTTGTGGTGCAAATATATTTCGTCATGAACATGGTGTCTTGGGTGCTAGGAATGTCGGTGCTCACTATGGAGAGCTTACGAAAGGAGACACACTCTATCGCATTCAAATCGTCGACACGGAAAGTTTGCAGACCGGGTACAACGACCCTATTCCACACATCAGGAAAAAGTTTAAAACTGTCCACTTGATCATCTTTGTTATTGCCCACGGTCGCTACACTGACGAAAGTCACACCTCGCTATTGCATGCTGTCGAAAGTCTGAACAAGCGAGCAAGGTCGATCAGCGCTCTTGTTATCACTCACTGTGAAGGAATGACAGACGTTCAGAGGAGAAGTATCACCACTGAATTTCGTAATAACGCTCGTAGTTCGCAAGTTGTAAACTTCATGGAGAAGGGAACATACGCTGTTGGCTTTCCTGACACTTCCACCGTGCCTCCTAGCGTAAAATCGGTCCTGCAGAACGGAATTGCTGTTGACGAGCACAGTATCAGGCGACTGGTCGAGACCTGCGATTCTAACCTTAGAGTAGAAGACCTCCCCGGGCAAGCTATCAAGCAATCATTCCAGAGGCCTTCGGTAGCAGATACACGGATGCAGCCCACCGACTCACAGACGCAGCGTAGAGAGTCGGGAAATTTTCGGCAATTGATTAGTAATTATTGTAATATTCTGTGAGTTTAATTGAACTGCAGTTATATAGCACAAATTTGGTTGCTGCACACTTACACCTTTGTATGGTGCATTTTCAATGGATATGTATAAGTAGAGTTGGCAGCATGTATCCGATATAAAATTAAAGTGCACAACTTTCTATGACCCATTTGAAATGAGGATTTAGTGCTACATTAATTACATTGTGGTGCTCATACGTACGCTTCAGAACAGCACCCTGAGGTGTTGCAACAGTTTGCCATGGAAATAAATTCTACAAAAAACTTAATTGGCCTCTGTTGCAGTGTACCAAGTGATTGATAGTCTTCATATTATGCTAACATTATGGCAGATCCATTTGCATGAAAATCCTTTTTTTTTACCCCACGGTTTCCGTGGCAACTACTGCAAATCCCTAGGCCTAACTCTAACAGTGAACATGTATGGCCCAACAGGAAGTAAGAAATTTCCAAACTACTTTTTGTGATATGACCTTATGTAGTGGATACCTGCAAGTGGGGAGTGGTAACATACCCTGCAAATTGTGGCAGCTGCATGCATGTAAATGCCATGTGGCTAGATATATGTATACATTCTTGCACATGCCAGTAGCTCAATACTGATGTAAGGTAACCAGGTCTAAACCCTGCTGTTCAAATCGATTTATAACTACTATAATCTGGTACTGAACACAATGAAATTGAGTGCATCTGATCTGTTAATGATTTTATCAAAAAGCATGGAAAAGTGATGCTATACATTGTAAAATTTATAGGTGGAGTCAACCTCCACATCTGCTTCACTTTGATTCGTGTATCTTATGGTCAACATTTCTTCAAAGCAGTAATTTCATTTTGGGCATGCAGTGAGTGTGATGCCTGCCTTAAGTCGATACTACCTTGTACAAAATTCAGAAACCAAGAATATCCCATGTGGGGTACACCTAACAGCAGACCTAGAAGAAGGGTGGCACTCTGCCTTTCTTATTGCATAACTATATGCATGTAATAATATTCACAAATAGTACAAAGTTAAATCTGCATAAGCATGCAGTATCATACTTTTGCTTTGTAATGTAACCTTGAGCAGACAAGGGATTAACCTATCGCATAGTTACTATGACTATGCAACCTACAGGTTACAAAAGCAGCCCATAGACTATAGTAGATGTTTTTGTTTTGTTGTAGTATTTCATTTGTTTATTTATTCGTTTATTGATTTATGTTTGCATTGTGCAAGTAGAACGTGTCGCTAGGTGGCAATGTACAGTGTAGATGAAAGTGTTAGACACTGGATAAGGTCTATTAGGTGTAATTCTAAACTTTACTCACACAACAAAAGGTGATAGGTGCACCAAAACATGCGCAACTAAGGAAACTCAAGTTAGGTTAAATCACTGTGTAAGGTTGTTCACATATGGATGACACTGCACCTTTTGCCCAGCATAAGCTATGTGAGTCACTGTAAGTCTTCACTGTTTGGTGCAGGTTAATTATTGTAAAAAGAGATGTAATATACACAAGAAAAAAAAAAACTAAATTGTACTACGAAATTATGTGTTGCAGTATTGGAGAATATATACACTCAATAAACTCTTCAGATCACTGCGATCTACACTGCGGTTCTGGAGATATCTTCGACCTTTTGTATGTGTGTTCCGACTGCACTGAGACCGCGAGGTGTTTAACAGGAACTGGAATTTTGCATTCTTTCACCAAGTTTCTGATGGTGTTCTCGTCCTCAGCGATTAGCTTCTCCATGGCTTGTTTCACCCCTATGTGAGCAAATAGTGAAGTGTCCGGAAAACCAACTGCGTATATTCCCTTTCCCATAAAGGCTGCTAAACGTGCGCAGCGATCGTCAGCCCTAAACTGGGAAATAATGTCTTGCCGCTCTTCGGCCTTAATTCCATCGCAGTGCGTAATGACAAGAGCGCTGATTAGCGTCGCCCGATGGTGTAGGTTCTTCACAACGTGCAATAACGATCCATGGCTTTCATCAGTGTAGCGACCGTTGGCAATCACAAAGATAATCAAATCGATGTTCTGAAAATGCTCCACGATGTACGGGAGAGGGTTGCTGTAGCCAGTTCGCAAACTTTCTGTGTCGCAGGTCAAAATGCGATAGATCGTGTCTCGCTCCTTGAACTCTCCAACGAACATACCGACGTCCCTAGTTACACTAGCCATTCTACTCGTGGTTGTTTTATTCTGGAGTATCACTTTATCCGCGATATGATTTCCCAATGTTTTCTTCCCTGATCCTACCTTTCCCAGTATTATCACCGATTTTGAGCTTGGGCATAGAGTTGATGGCGTGTTTATTGTTGAATCATCTTCATCTAGGTCAATCAAGTTGCCCACTTGACATACTGGCATCATTGGCTCTGAATCTCGTCCAAAGCAAGGTGAAGACTGTAACTGTAGAGGCTGTGAGAACATACTCACCTCCTTACTACGTTCACCAGCAGTGACCTCCCTATATTTACCAGTAGTTTTCAATTGTATGGCTGCAGTAGCAGAAGACCTCTGGAATGGTTGCTTGCTGGCTTGCCTTACGAGATCTTCTACTCTAAGAAAATTGTAGCAGTTCTCCACTAGTCGCGTGATTTTAGTGGCGTCGACAGCAATTTCGTGCTCCAGGACTGCTTTTACGCTAGGAGGCAAGGTGGAAGTGTCGGGAAAGCCAACTGCGCATGTTCCCTTCTCCATGAAGTTTACAACTTGCGAACTACGAGCGTTATTACGAAATTCGGCGGTGATACTTCTCCTCTGCACGTCTGTCATTCCTTCACAGTGAGTGATGACAAGAGCGCTGACCGACCTTGCTTGTTTGTTCAGACTTTCGACAGCATGCAGAAGCGAGGCGTGACTTTCGTCAGTGTAGCGACCGTGGGCAATAACAAAGATGATCAAGTGGACAGTTGTAAACGTTTTCCCTATGTGTGGAATAGGGTCGTTGTACCCGGTCTGCAAACTTTCCGTGTCGACGATTTGAATGCGATAGAGTGTGTCTCCTTTCGTAAGCTCTCCATAGTGAGCACCGACATTCCTAGCACCCAAGACACCATGTTCATGACGAAATATATTTGCACCACAAATGTAGTTTCCCAAGGTCTTCTTCCCGGATCCCACCTTGCCCAGTATCACCACGTTTCGTTCCTTTACAGCAATATCCATGATCGTGCAGTCAGTTCTGAATCGCAGTATACTCTAACGTCGACGCTTTTATAATCACGGAAATAGATCAGTGCATGGCATTGATGACGATACCGGTATGTCGTTCTTTTAGATACAAGGGTGTATAGTTTAAGCGTGCGCACGCGCACATGCTTTGAATTATGCTGATTGTAATGACACTCTATGTGTGCACTATTATAAAAGGAGCTCAACTTCGGCTTATGTGCACCTTCAGTTGTTCCACTTTTCCACTTTGGATTTGCAGTGTAACGCGCAAAATGTCCGGTCAAATTGTTCGAAAGAGATGCGTAGTACTAATGGGCAAGAGTGGTGCTGGAAAGTCCACAGTTGCCAACCAGTTGGTTGGACACGACGCAATGTCGCACCACAAGCCGCCGTTCGGAGTTTCGCAGCAAGTTCTGCAAAGTGTAACGCGCGAAGTCAAGCATGAAGTAGTGAAGTTCATGGAGGGAAACATTTTGTACGAAATGACAGTCATCGATACGGTTGGTTTATTCGACACCGAGATAAAAGGTCAAGATCCCATTTTTGACAAGATCGAAGCGTACTTGAAAGACTACGTCGATGGAATCAACGTTATCCTTTTTGTTTTTAAAAAAGGACGCCTAACAGCTGAGGAACAGGAAGTTTTTTCCTTCATCAGGGGTAGGTTTGATGAAGAAATCTCGCCTATTTCTGCTCTTGCTGTCACAGGATGCGAAAACGATTCCGCTGACGCACAAAGGTCATTAGTTGAAGAGTTTCAGGTAAACGACGCTACACGTCAAATCGCATCTCAAATGAAAAAGGGAATATACCCTGTTGGTTTCCCTCCCGTGAAAAACATGATCCCAGCACTCCAGCATGCATACAGTCAACAAATGCTGGTAGATCGAGGCACCTTACGGAGTCTGGTTATTCAATCCGACAAGTTGCATTTGACGAGGAAGCTGTTCTTGGAAAAGGTAAAACCAGTGATAAGGTACATTGAAGTGGAGCGGAGGTCGAGTGGAGGATGTACTATACTCTGACTATGACGAGCATGTAACTGTCATTGTGCATAGTAAATACACAGACAAAAATTTATATTTCAGGCTGCAATAGATTCTATGTTACAGAACATTCGTAGAGGCTAGGATTATGTACTTCAGTCATCTCATCTGATTTGTTTTTAATGGAGAGTTTTATTTGCTTACAACTAGTCATGCACATCATGTGATTTAACATTGTCAGAACGTTTTGCTCTTTTTTGTGATAGCACAGCGTGGAGCTGGAATTCATTTTGACTTATCTGCTATAATTATAGCACTTTTGATAGAGTAAAATGGATTGAAATTGCTGTTAGATATTTTCCTCCAAAATTGCACTTCAGTAGGAAAGCTGTCCATTAAAAAGATAGGGTAGCCAACATGCATTCCGCAAGTATTGTTTGGATGGTTTTGCACAATAAAAACCCAAGAGTGCCAGGGAAAGAAAATGGGTATAAAACTTGGCCTGTTTCACCAACTGTGAAAAAAAAAAGAACAAACAAACGAACAAAAAATAAAATGATGATTGGCCAGCTATTTTTTTTTACACAATTTATGTTTCCACATCTTTATGGATAGCTACCTAAACTGTTTTTCGTTTGTCTGTTTGGGTGTTTGTTTGTTTTCCAAGCAGTACAACAACACACCATTGGCAAGTGGAAAGAACGGAATGCAGTTGGACCACCATTAACTATTAAAGCAGAGCCACTATATGATAATTTACTTTGAGGTGGTGATGTGAGTAAGCAGCAAGAGCACAAACTTTGCAAACATAGATATGAAGAGGGTGGCAGGCAAAGATGGAGGGGCTCACAAAAGGCAAGGGTGTAATAATACAGACATAACAGTACCTACCGGCACTTAACTATCTGCTATAATACTATATACTAGCTACCTCTACTAGCACTTTGCCATGTTTTATTACCTGTTAAATACTAACGATTTACAGCTGCTACACATGAAGCTTAATATCATAGGTTGGATACTGCATAGAAATTTGATTAGGTGGTGGGTAATTGATTTCACAATGAATTATAAATTAATCACAAATTCATATATACTAGTAGCTAAGAGTTAACACCAATCACATCCCACAAGAAACTTGGTGTTCACTGATTACGTAGCAAAGTGCAGTGAGCCACACCCTCCATAGAGTTGCAAGGTGCTTCATGCTGTGCAAATACTTCCCCATCAAACTTTTTTTTGATGTAACCCTGCTGCACATGACAAACACTACGCATAACAACTAGAGTCATTATCTTATGCTAAATTGGATTAGCATAAATATTAAAATTAAGACTCCAGCTTACGTACAATGATAAATTCCTGGAATTGAATTTCGCATGTTAAATTAGATCATACATAGTATTAGAATGAATACGGTGTGTACACCAGCATGTCGACAAAGAAGTTCAGTCAATATTTCAGGAATTTATAATGAATCCAATCTAACGTAAGTTCACAACATAATTATTTTTTAAACTTACATAGTATTGGAATAATTACGGTATATTCACATGAGAGATGACAAGGATTAAGGTCAAATGAGGGATAACAGGGATTCTATACAGATGAATGACAACAAGAATTAAGTCTGACAAGGGATAACATGGATTAATCAAACAGTCGCACAACAGGTAAATGTTCTGGATCTGGGGAAAGAAAAGGGAGACAGAGGACTCATATCTGTACTGGTAACTGACAGCTAACTGGCGTAACTTAGCATCATTACCAGGCCTTCTCTGGCTCCAGTTTTTGACTGCTAAGGGCCTGAAAATGAGGCTAGGTGTAACATATAACTTGATGCATGGATGTTGCTATAAAAATGAGCATATACATGTAATATGTAGTTAGCACCTGGTAAACAGCTGATAGTAAAAAACAATCCTGATCACAGCCAGTGCTATGACAAAGAGCAGGATGTAGCCAAGGGCGGCCACACAGTGTGCTCCTGCTGTTGATTGCCCTCAATAGTGCAAAATGACCTTTGTACTGTAATGATATAGGCAGAACATCGAGCTAAATATGTGTGAACATGAACTTACATGACCTGCTTCGCAGGTGTGGCTTGTGACGACTACTGCACCATCTGAGTGGTGTGGGTCAAAGGTCAATGCCTACACTTAGATATTGCTTTTTCAATTGTAATAGAGAGTAACGACAGAAAATTGTTCAAGTGAGTGTTAACTGTATGTACACATTGTAAATCACTAATGCAAAGAGCCCCTTTAATAATTGTTAGCCTCAACAGCTCCTCCTTCTTGTATAATTTCTGTTGCTACATGGTTCTTCACCATCACTGTCTAGTACTATGGCCCTTAACCATCTTAATCTGCATGGCCATAACACTGCTTAAGTTGTTGTATTTCCTACACACTCGCTCTAAAGGCTGCCGCTAAACCGCAGCCGACATTCTGTGTCTAAGTCGGAAGTGGGCCCAAAAAAGAAATTGGTTAGTTTCGTTGCATGTTTGCTAGCTCTGCCTTGTTGTCGTGAAGCCATAACTGTTGTGCTGGATTGCAGTCTGGCGCAGCCCGACTATCCACGCTCCATGCAGCCGTATGTGTGTGTAGTGGCTTTCCCGGCTACCAGTCTCATGCCAAACAGGTATACTATCTTCGTAGTTCGGTGAGGTCTCTTCACAATTCCAGGAAATAAAAACCCAGCTATACACTTATCTAGCTACACTTGGTGCAAACTTCATCGGTCGCAGATTTCGACGGGGTATGCACGCAATTCGAGGTGTATGGTCTAAGTATGCTTTTCTACGTTCCCAATCCATGTATCCTGGGAACCAGACCAGTCTTACACGTAAAAATGGCTCCTGCTGTAAGCTTGAGTTGGTAGAAACAAAGAGGGTGTTTGTCTTACGGTACAGTTGCAATAAGTCTGCCGTTGGTTACTCACAGGTGGAACTGTCATACCAGTAAGTTTGATAGCTGTTGTGTCTACCGTTCTGGAGGAATCCGTTTTTACAGATATCTCACTGCTGCATCTGTTTCCGGCCTTGGGCTACCGACACAGTCTGCTCACTGTTGTTTAGTAACAGCTGGAGCTTCATGTCGGCCTGTCTAATTGTGATCCCGTAGACCATTCTTGAGTTTTTAGGCCAACTTCCGGTGTCAAGTGAATAGAGGCATCCCCAAAAATATGGATCCCGGGTGCCCGTATTCACGTGAATATAGGCATCCCGGTGCCTATATTTACGTGAATACTGGCACCCGGGTGCCCATTTTCACAGTAAATATGGGCATCCCACTGTGAAAATAGGCACCCCATGCAAACAGTGAAATTTTGCCTGTGAGTAGTAGAGTAGAGGAAACGATCAATATTCGGACACCAGCCATAATCGGACGCTCGTACACGGAGACTAAGCCACGCAGATACTCTGTTATGCCACGGAAAGGAAGGCGGAGTCCACCGTATCCGGCGACTGAAAAATGGAGCTCGAGCGTCAATCCCCGCTAGCGCTAGGGGGATTAGCGTAACAGTCCGAAAATTTTGATAATCGGCAAAAAAAAAGTATTTTCGGACGCCGCTTCCTGTTCCCTCCCTGAAGCAACTCTCGGCAAGATTTCTGCACTGTTGGAAAGCTACAAGACCCTGCTGCTTCACGCCTGATCTTCGTCACCGTAACTGCCTTGGGCGCTGAGGGGAGCTGCCGAAGATTGAGTAGGTTGCTCCATCAATGATCGGACAGTGGATTTACGTATTTTTTCGCCGTGGAAACACCCAACTACGAAATAGGCCAACAATACTGGTATCATTGGAATCTACAGGTCTTTACCAACGTAACGGTGCAAGTTTCGTCTTTATAGGTTGTGTGGTTCTCGAGATACAATTGTTTCCCGCCTTCATACGGGCCTAGTTACAGGAAACTAAATTTCTGAAGTACATGAATCAAGAACAATTGTATCTCGAGAACCACACAACGTATAAAGACAAGACTTGCACCGTTGGTCTCGTACCTAGGCTGGGGAGGTGCCTACATGAGTACGAGGCTAACTGCTGCATGAATTCTGCTCACGTGTGTCCGAACATTGATCAGACGATAGCCTGCGAATGACGTCTTGCTATTACATCGGCAAAGAGCAGCAGAACCCAAATTTGGAGCTTTGTGAGGGGAAGAATAGGAGTACTTGCTTACCGAATTTGGCAGCTCTACGCTGCTCTCCAGCTTCTATTTAAGCAAAGTCCGAAAATTAATCGTATCGTCCGAAATCTGCAGTTTTCGGACGCTAATTTCGTTAGCCTGTAGTACCGCAAAGCAATACCGCAGCAAGTTCATCTTTGGATTGCAAATAGTACGTAAGTAGGTCTACAAACTGGCGCAAGATCGAAATGCAGAAAACCTTTCGTTTGCCTGAAACAAGCGTCCGAATATTAGTCCATCCGACAATTGGTCACTTACTCTACTATGTGAAAATAGGCATCTTATGTATTTGGTAAATGTAGACATCTGGGTACCTCTATATACTTACATGAAAGTAGGCTTCCTAGCTAACTACACAAACCCTGCTACTAACTTTATGAACAGCACTGAAGTGCAGAACCCTCGGCGCAAGCTAGATGATAAGTGTCTATGCTTATCATAATTGGTTTAGGTGATTGAGGATAGTTTATAGAGTTGCACAAGTAGGCTCCATTTCTTAGGCATATCAAGTACTTTTCCCATCTAAGCTGAGGTTGCAACTGAGGATCAGATACACTGCTTATGTACTCTTCCACATACAGTAAGGCTTTTCTACGTTTCATTGCGTTCTCAGGCTCCCCAACAGCAGTACACCGTGCTTTCCTTTTCTCAGCGATGCGAAGGCATCTCGGGACACAGTGACGAACTGACCTCTTCACGTGCACTACGGTATTACACTGTGGGCATACCTTTCTCAGACGCCTAGACCTATTGCACTCCGCACTACGGTATTACACTGTGGGCATACCTGTCTGAACCTCTCGTAAAAGACAGTCACAAACGTCTAAGTTTGACGGAAAAACCACAATACCGCGTGCTGCAAGTCACGTGATCACACATTACCGTTACGTACGTGTTACGGAGAAGTATACGGAAACATTGCACGTGAAGAAATGGCTGACTTAGTCGCCGTAAGTTTATAACGCTTCTAACTTTTGAACTAAGCAGTTTTAGAGAAAACGGCTTGTTAGTTTTACTGCATTTTCCGCGCTGTAGCCGCTGATACCTCTCGTTGGACGCCTAAAAGCGCGAGAAGGCAGAATAGAGAAAACGGACACACACACACACACACACACACACACACACACACACACACACACACACAGACACACACACTGGACAACTACTGTAACCCTCACGCATGCGCGCCGAGGGTTAAATATACTGGAATATACATGACTGTATCCGCCAGCGTCGTACGCGTCACCATAACTTTTCCGCCGTTTGTATGCTGATGGGGTTCGTATAATCACGACAGGGTCCCTAAAATCACGTCAAAATGGGAACCCCGGGATGCCCATATTTACGGGGTGTGCATATTTTCATGACACCGGTTGACGAAGACGACGACGACGACAAATCTCAAGTATAGCCTCGCTTCGCTCGGAATATGTGCAAATGTCCTCGCTTCGCAAACGTCCGCATTTGCCCCCAAACCAACTTTTCTACGTTCCCAATCCATGTATCCTGGGAACCAGACCAGTCTTACCATGTAAAAATGGCTCCTGTTGTATGTTGTATGCTTGAGTTGGTGGGAACAAAGAGCGTGTTTACCTTACGGTACAGTGTCTGCCGTTGGTTGTTCGCAGGTGTAACTGTCGTACCAGTAAGTTTGATAGCATTTGTGCCTACCGTTCTGGAGAAATCCGTGTTTTACGGATATCTCACTGCTGCATCGTATCTGTTCCCCTTGGGCTACCGACACAGTTTCTTCACTGCTGTTTAGTAAAAGCTAGAGCTTTCATGGCTGCCAGTCTGATAGTGATCCTGTGGGACGATATTGAATTATTTAGACCAACTTCCGGTTGACGACGCCGACGACGACGACGACGAGAAGTCTCAATTGGATAATTTATACGGTAAGTTTGTGTTGGACTGGAATGGGAAAATATCTACTTTTAGAGGGACTAATTGATGCTTGGACACTTTAGAAACGTTTGCGCTCAGGCGTGAAGCAGCAGGGTCTTGCAGCTTTCCAACAGTGCAGAAATCTTGCCGAGAGTTGCTTCAGGGAGGGAACAGGAAGCGGCGTCCGAAAATACATTTTTTTTGCCGATTATCAAAATTTTCGGACTGTTACGCTAATCCCCCTAGCGGTAGCGGGGATTGACGCTTTTCAGTCGCCGGATACGGTGGACTCCGCCTTCCTTTCCGTGGCATAACAGAGTAGGGTAGATGCTGGTATTATGAGTCAGAGGGTATTATGGGTTCACATGTAACTTTTACTCCAAAAATTTCCAAACTCGACGTCCATTTAGAGTACATACGGGTGCCATTATACAGCAACTTTCCCATCAAAATGTGTTTACTCTGTAGTATTTTTCAAGGTTTGATGATTTTAGGGATCCCAAACTATGAACCCTGAACAGTGTATGTTAACATTAATACCATGTTAGAATGAAGGCGCTCTAGTGAAGAAAAATTACTATCAGCACAAAGAGAGGTTATTAAATGCTAGGATACAGTTTGAACTCCAACTGAAAATGTTTCAATCAACAAAGCACCAGGTGACTCATAATACCAGCAGTCGACTCATAATACATGCAAGAGTGATTTTCATAGGCTCTTACTTTTAGAACCACTGCCTAGGAGGAAAAATACAAACTTTATTTTATAGAGTAAGTTAGCAATCATCGGACGACAGGTATATTCGGACACTCAAACGCGGAGGGAAAACTGCGTAAACATTCGGCGATACCACAAGACTGTAGATGAGGTACGTGGTACCTGGTGTACCAAAAATGACGCCCGCGCATTGTTTCCTGTTGGCGCTAGAAGCGATAAAATGTCCGTCCGAAAAACATCAATATTCGGGAAAATGTATGTATTTTCAGACACTGTTGTTCGTGCCTTCTCTGAAGCTGCTTTTGGAGAGATTTTAGCATCGATACGATGCTCCAAGACCTCCCCAATTCGCAATATATTTTGGTAGCGGTAGCTGCTTTGAACACTCAGGGGCGCAGCTGAACATGGACCAGTCCGATTCGATCGATATCGGACGGTGAAATTTGTCATTTCTTGCTGTGTTGTCTCCAAACAAGTTGAAGTCTCCACCATATTAGCATCAGTAGAATCTACAGGCTCTTGGCTACATGCTGGTACTTGTCCGGAGTTTGTGCGTTGAGTAGTTCTCGAGATATAAATATATTTAATGTTTCTTTCCATAAACTACGCTGGTTGATTTATGTGCAGCATAAATAGGTGAGTTCAAATGATATCGTGCAATATCTCGAGAACTACTCAACGCACAAACACCGGACAAATACCAGCATGTAGCCAAGAGCCTGTAGATTCTACTGACGCTAATATGGTGGAGACTTCAACTTGTTTGGAGACAACACAGCAAGAAATGACAAATTTCACCGTCCGATATCGATCGAATCGGACTGGTCCATGTTCAGCTGCGCCCCTGAGTGTTCAAAGCAGCTACCGCTACCAAAATATATTGCGAATTGGGGAGGTCTTGGGGCATCGTATCGATGCTAAAATCTCTCCAAAAGCAGCTTCAGAGAAGGCACAAACAACAGTGTCTGAAAATACATACACTTTTCCGAATATTGATGTTTTTCGGACGGACATTTTATCGCTTCTAGCGCCAACAGGAAACAATGCGCGGGCGTCATTTTTGGTACACCAGGTACCACGTACCTCAGCTACAGTCTTGTGGTATCGCCGAATGTTTACGCAGTTTTCCCTCCGCGTTTGAGTGTCCGAATATACCTGTCGTCCGATGATTGCTAACTTACTCTAAGTGGTACATTCTCAGGAGAAATGTTTCAAACCTTTAGATGGAACTGAAAAAATACATTACACTAATGACTAGTCATTCTGTTTAGCTGTCTCATAATACCAGCATCTACCCTATCTGCGTGGCTTAGTCTCCGTGTACGAGCGTCCGATTATGGCTGGTGTCCGAATATTGATCGTTTCCTCTATCCTCGGAAAAAAGATTCTATTAGTGGACAAGTGTGATAATCATGTATTATATCGCGTGGCTAGCCAATTTTGGCAATTGCTGCAGCATGGTATGGGCTCGTAGGCATAGGCCAATGAGACTTTGGTAGCTATTCCTTTTCGGAGTAGGCGGCGAAAAGTTACGCGTTGTTTTACAATGTATTTTCGGACGTGATTTTCTATCCCCGCTATTACAAAAGTTTCAGGTATCGAAAACTATCCCAGCGCCAGTATGTCTTGTTGCTCTGATGATCTGGCACAGTTGCTACCGTGCTTAGACCTTTGAAGTCTGTGGTTCGAAAATATATCAGTCCGAGAATAAACTGTTACCTAACCTTATTCAAACCTAAGAGACCAAAACTATACCTCAGATAAGACTGTATATTCCCACTTTGTCAATTCCCACTTTATCAACATTGACCAAATCAGAATTGACAAAGTGGGAAGTTGACAAAGTGGGAATTGATGATATGTACCCTGCAAGAAAAATTGGTGGGTTTAAGTGTCAATAGAGGTGAATACACATCCATATAGCTACACTGTACAGGTGAAAGTTATTATACAAAGCCAGATAAGTTGTATGCAAATCAGTCAATAGTCAATCGCTTCTCGTGTTTGAGGCATGCAATATTGAGAACCTCTGAAGCCGGCTGTGATAGAGGGATGACTTAAGGCTTTGAAATGAAGGCAACTTGACGGCTGTTTCATCACATTCAGGGGCACCATACAGTTCTGTTTCCATCCTGCTCAAAGACACTCCACATTGCAAGATTAAACTGTTCATCATTCAACCTAGCCTCGTACCCAGGCTCTCGGTGGGCGGGGGAAAGAGAGCCTGGTATCCACTGTTTGCGCATGCGCTTAATTTCCCAGAAATCTGGGGAAATTGGAAACTATCGTGTTATATCCGTAAAACTGTGACCTCATAACGTATACTTACCGCCACATCGTCCGCAAAATTTTCTGACCAACAATGGAAGTCTTTCGGTCGTTCGTTCTTCTTCGCCCTCCAGCTCCCTCCGACGGATAGGTACTTCTGATATGAGTCTCAAGAAAGTACAGGTAGCTTCCAGTTTGGACGTTTGCTAGGGGAAAGACATGTTTATACGGCTACTGCCTGGTAAGTCTGCGTGATACGAAGTGTTGCCGTTTGTCATAGACTGTTAGTTAGCAAGAACTTATAGCGAGTCAGGGCGGTGTAGCGCTAGTTGTAGTGTAGTTGTTTTGCTCTTCGCTACGCTACTATACAAGTATACTTGCTAAATTATACGTCACACTATAAATCACATGGATATGTATTACGCGTTCCCCTCCCACTATTGCCTGAACACGTGCTCAGCAGGGGATAATTACGCGCATGCGCGAACAGTGGATACCAGGCTCTTTTTCTCCCCGCCTACCAAGAGCCTGGGTACGAGGCTACATTCAACCAGGTGTTCTCAAGTAGAAGTATATTAAATGGCAAATCTTCCCACTTTTTCAACTTCACACTTTTTCAACTTCACACTTTTTAAACTTCCAATTACTCAATTCCCACTTTGTCAATTCCCATTTGGTCAATGTTGACCAAGTGGGAATTGATGAAGTGGGAATTGACAAAGTAGGAATTGACAAAGTAGGAATTGACAAAGTAGAAATTGACGAGGTTGGAATAAGCTGATAAGACCTTTAAAAGTTAAGTTATCAATCAACTCCACTCTATCTGTACATTCAGAATATCAAATTGGTTTGTAACTCTGGTACACTTGTGTTGGACTGGAATGGGGAAATCTAGTTTTAGACCCCACCGAACAATAATCTAAGGTTGGCACTAAGTAGAAGCCTTTCCAAGCCAGAAGATTTTATACACCGCCCAGCTATACATTTTCAGTGCCCTACCGCTTGTAAGTGGCCCACTAGCTTCGTTGCCATTGAGAATCACAGCCAAGAGTTCACCAGTTGTCCTTCTAGTGATTCACCGCCAACAATGAAGCGGCAGCTGAACAGGCTGGAGCCTTCTTTCTGAAAACGCAGGGAAGTGTATGTATATGTTGGTAGTCTATATAGACATCTTGCTGTCGTATAAGCTTAATTGATGCTCTTCTGACATATTTTCAGTATTCTTTGCATACTATTTCACCATCCGTCACCACACCTGCTGTTCTTCCAGCCATAGTACTTTCTTTTGTGGAAATTTGATGTCAGCTGGCTTAGCAAATGCATTTATGGACAGCCAAAAATTGGATGCAATACTCTGCATGGGAGCCATGTAGCTACTACGGCTCTGCTTCTGTCCCAAAATGGCTTCAGAAGCAATCTCAGAGCATCTAATTTCTAAAAAATTTCCTGGGGGAGCATGCCCCCAGACCTCCCTAGTCTGGCATGCTTATGCATCCATACATACACATCAGACACCCACGTAACCCCCCTTCTGAAAATTCTGGCTACGGGCCTGAAAATCCATGCGGATGCAACAATGTATTGGAAGACACGCAAGGTATTAATGATTATACGTAAATTAATAATGGATCTTAGCATAGCTATACTACGGTATGCTAGCTGTTAATGACTCCTGAGAACTGAGCAAGTCTTTGCACAAGTTTAATAACACTCCTAGAGACAGTTCACAAAGAAAGCTGTGACTTCACAAGATGTTGTTGGAGCTGACATAGTGCTGTGATTTCTCAGTCAACCCAGGAGGGAATCACTGGACTCTCATGGTACGTCCCACACACTCTGCATGTACGAGGAAGTCATGCAGAGCATCACAATGTTTGCCACATGCACACTTTTATGTTAGGAAATTGGCCGAAAGAGGATGGAGTATTATGACTCCTTTCTACCAGAGACTCGTCCTTACTTCACATCACCAACCATAAGGTGGCTAGATTTATCATATACTTATGTTTGCATGGTGGCAGAGGCAAAAGTGAGGAAACATAAAACTGGGAGATGCTTGGACCAGGGTCTTGAGCCGCAAGCCATCATTATATGGCACAAGTTCAGTGTTTTTCCCAGAAAAGTTATTAGGAGATTCATAGCATTCCAACATGACCATAAATTGACTAGAGAAGATCGTGTTGCTTATGTCTAGCTAGTCGAGTGGTTCCTAAAGTGACCAACTGGGCAAAGGGCACAATTTGCCATGTTGTGAAAATTTCCTTCTCAAAACTAAGTAAAAACTAGATCCCATAGGGGATTGTGCCCAATAAAAAACACATAGAGAACATGTAGCTAATCTCGTAGATACTCATTGCTACGTGTATAGTAATAACTTGGAGAGTTTATTGAGCTTGTTGTAGCAGAGTGACAACAATTGTTACAGAATGTTTCGGTCCGTGGACCTTCATCACCTGTAATGACTTATAGCACAGATACACAGCAGCTAGAATACTCCAAAGAATATTTGTTCTTGCTTTAAGTTTAACAAAGTAGTTAATTACTATGCATAGGAACTTCTGTGATGCTTAGACAGAGATGCTAGATAGCTACACTATAGCTACTTCAACTGGAATGAGTGGACATTTCACATTCATGTTGGTATGTGCATAAGTCATTAAGAATCTACATTACCAGTCAGTGCATACTTTCTTCCCACAGTATGCATACAGTGTGTTCCTTAAAACTGCAGTGGTGTTCAACCAAGTATTGCAACATAATTCTGCATTCTATTTATTATGGTAAATCATTGGTGTTACATTTTCAGTGAGGCAAATAAACATGATCACTTTATTCTGAGCCTTCTCATCGCCTCCAGTCACATCACACGTCCAGCACTCTGTGCAGCAACAGCAACAAACATCACTTTCAAGACCTGAAAATACACTCACACCATGTGCATTTATTTCTCTAGCATCTGTTTTTTTTGGAGATAATCATGTTCCTTAGCAGACACTTACACATCACATGTGCATGTGTGTTCTAGCTTTTTGATGACTCTAGCTACATAGCCACAGCCCTGAACCTAGTGGCAAACCAAAATGATTCAAACTGTCTCAGGAGCAGTACCATGGAACAAGCTATGTGTTGGTTGATACATCACAAGCGCCAAATTTCAAACACCTCAGGACAGTTTGATATAAGCAAATACCAAGAAGCAGTAGCCACACTGAACTCAGGTGAGTATACAGCTGAACCTACATGTGCACAGGCTAGCGCTACATGCTTATAGCCATGTATGGGGAATTGATTATAAGCCATGCAATACTTTTAAAAAGTACAAATAAATAAAATTAAAAGCATAAAAACAAGCAAACTACATAGGGCTCATGCATGGTTGCTACACCATGCAGCACCATCTGCTGCTGTTCTAGTATGTGGTACAAACATCTTTGGCTTGCTGTCAGTGTGGCCATTCAAACTCATGCAACAGTTTCATGACTGCTAAAGGTGGGACAGATTCAGTTTCTCCTGTAACTGTCATCACTTTCTTGATTGTGCTTATGTATGTATGTATGAAAGTTCAAACTGAGCTGAGGTTATACAAAAATGTTTCCTATTTATGTGCAGCATACTGGCAAATCTTGTATGGCAATAATACACAACATGAATTCACTAGCTGAGATCCGCCCACTACCATATAAATATTGTAACGGCTTAAACAAGATTTTGGGTAATGTATACATTTAAGCTTTTATGGACATGGTATCCTCATACACATGACTTGATTCTAAAGCGTTCCATCCAAATGTCACCCTGAAAATCAAACCATGTGTCAAAATTCATATCTCATGCAGGCTGCCTGATCATTACAGAGGGTGACATTTGGATGGAGCGCTTTTGGCATTAAGTCATGTGTTAAAGAGAATACCTCATCCATGTAAATATATTAGAACCACGTAAATGATTTCTTTCACACACAAAACTAACTCAACATAATTATGGTAGGTGGTTTCATACAGAGTGCAGTGTACACCACGTGGCAACCCCCCCCCCCCCCCCCCCCCAGCAAACAATAGACTCTTACATAAATACTCCTACATGTATGTAATGGTTAACTCACTAGCTGATGGTCCATGTGCATATTTTAGGCTAAGTATGAGCTACAAGAGTTATTGTTTAAAGCTACCCTACAGAACAAATGCAGATGTAAGTTTTGGACCAGATCGCAACCGAGTGAGTGTTACATTATTTGGTAACAATGGAAATGTGGTTTTAGCTGGTTCTGGACATTTTGTCTGTAATTAGCTAACCACCCAGAACCATCACATGGAGGTACAAGAGAATAGCACCTGACTTTGACAGCTGTTTAGGCTTTCACGAAACTCACACATGCCCTAGGAAAGCTTCAATTTCTGGCCTCAGACTGTAGTTGAGTATTCTAGTAAATTGCCTCTTTTCTAGCGTTTGCATTGTGCAGGCAGTTGGGAGAGTTATACTGGCTTGTTAGTTCAATTATGGCAGTCTCCTTAGATCTTATAACAATATCTGGGTGAGCAGGAGCATTCAGGATTTTTTTACGGAATGGTAGTGGTGGACTGTCAGTCGCTCTTAGTCCAGGTAGGTCAGCATAGAGCTTTTCTCCTGGTTGGAGCTCCTTCATTAGACCATTGACCAAAGTCTTCAAGGCCTATGTTGCCAGGTGTATCTTTCCTGAGAGAGGGCTACTGCATAGCTGTTTAATATGTGTTGAATGGTAGGCCATGGGTTAACGCAGAAGGGGCATTTGGAATCTGTCTCCAGTTTTCAGCATCGAAGATTCAGTGGGGTGGGAAGAGTATCAGATCCTGCTCTCAGTAAAAATTATAGTTGACCAGTGGGTAGTCCATTCTGGATGCATTTCCAGACATGGATCTGAGACTCCAGTTCAGTGATGGCTGAGAACTTGCACTGAATCGTGAGTTCATTGAGCTTATTGTTCCACCGTTTTATGCAATTGTCCTGGTGGATTCGCATGCAATGCTGTGCCAGGATTTTGGTGGTGATAGAAGATATGGAGTTCCTTGCCAGAGCCAGTAGTTGATTCGCTTCAGATGGTATGTGTTGACTTTTATTGAACTCCTGCTGTAACATTAAATCAGATAGTTCAGCGATCATGGGTCCATAACAAAAATAATAGGCTTATTTAGGGTCAAAATAAGGCTTATTCAGGGCCGGAATAAGACTAACAAAACTTAGAAACAAACCAACATGAAAAAAAAGAAAAAAAAAAGAAAGGAAGAACTGTATTCCCTGGCCCTAGCCTTAACCCTAACCCTAGCACTAACCCTAAACCACTCTTCCACTAGCCACTTCGAAGGACCGGTACACTATACTGTCTAATATGCCTCCGATACAAATAAGTCTTATTCTGGCCCTAAATAAGCCCTATTCTGGCCCTAAATAAATCAGTCTTATCCTGGCCCTAAATAAGCCTATTACGTATGGCATGCCGTCCGTAACAAAAATAATAGGGCCAGGATAAGGCTTATTCAGGGCCGGAATAAGACTGATTTGTTTACGCTCCTAAAGTGCTGATGGGCGTGGCTCAATTCAATTCATTTTTGGGCGGGGCTCGATAAGAACGCTCCAGCATCAAGGATGGCGGTCAAAGAAGCGGTGATAGTAATTCTGTATTTCGTCTGTTGCTTGTACGTAGGAGTATACGCACAAGCCCGCGATCTCACTCTCGAGCCCGACACGTCAGGGTCGGACGTCGTTCGTGCTGCAGTAGCCAAAGTTCTAACGGCGTCGAGGAATCAGACACGGATATTTGGAAATCGGTTGAACTACTGGCTGCTGCGCAGGATTGCGTACGTGGAAACCGAAGATGGCACTGCAGAAAACACCTATAGCAACGCCAATTATCATGGCGGTATATGGCGGGTGAGCGAGGAAGTTTTCAACGGTATAGCTACAGATTCGAGAATACAAGATTATAGAGCAGCTGTTGAAACCGCATTTGGTATAAGGTGGGATGAAACCTTCTCCTGGAGAGAACTCCGCAGACCCCTTTACTCAGCTCTAGCTACATCTCTAAACCTAGTGGCAGTAACCGATAAAAACTGCCTCAGCAGCACTACCGTGGAACAAGCTAGGTGTTGGGTGACACATCACAAGAGAGAGAACACATTACAAGGGCAAGATGATATAACAAGGTACAGAGCAGCAGTGGACACCCTGGAATCAGGTGAGTGTAGCTAAGTTGTTTACATCTTTGTCTAGGAATTATTTATCATTCAATAAGCAGGAAATGAATGTGCAAGTATTTAATGAATGTATACAATTATGCAATAATGCTATACCCAATATAACATGAATAATTTCTTCATGGTTAGTCTGCATTGGTACATCAAAAATGCTATGTAACCACAAACTGCTGAAACAGCTCTGTTTTCTATGTGATCCAATCATCATTATTCTTATGTGTAGCAGGTGGTATAGTGGCATGCAATTTTACAACACATGCAGTTAGAATGCAACATAATTACTTTGCTAATGATTTTTTGACACTTATGTAGCTAATGTTTTATGAGTTTCTACACTATAGCTATCCTCATTTCCAGATCTTTTTCGCCTCCAGTTTTTGATTGGTCCCAAATGCTCTATGCTTGCTGGAAGTATCAAATACTGGAGGCAGTGAAGGCCTGGGAATAAGGCTAGTAACTCTTGCAAGGTATATGTGTACTTGATTGAATAGTGGTATATATACATTGTGTTCCATGGACCATACAGGATGCAGAACAAATGCAGATGTAAGTTTTGTTTTGGACTCATCAGGAAGTATTGGAGGTGATAACTACCAAACGGTGAAGGAATTTGTGTACAATTTCACTGAAGAGCTTGAGATTGGACCAGATCGCAACCGAGTGAGTGTTACCATATTTGGTAGCAATGGAAATGTGGTGTTTGGTTTTGATCAATACAACAACAAAACAGCCCTTCTGGAGGCAATTGAAAATATACCATACCTTAATCAAGGGACAAACACAGCAGATGGACTGTGTAAAGCTTTGAATGATGTACTTCGAGGCAGCAGACGATTGATGTCACTATCAGTGTTTAAATTTGTGATGGTTATGACTGACGGCCATTCAAATCGGGTAAGTAATGAGTGTGGAACCACCATTCAAGCAGCAGATGCTTTGACTCGGTTTGCAGAGGATAATTCCGTTCTGGTATATGCTGTTGCTGTCACCAACAATGTGAATCTGGAAGAACTTGAGCTGATAGCAACTTCTCCAGAATTTATTACACACTTGGATTCCTTTGACAGTACCGATTTAGACAGCACTCAACAGTTGCAAGCCTATGAATTATGCTTTACAGGTAAGACAAGTGTAATTATGTAATCTTTTGTACCAAAATGGCAACTGTGTCAAATGCATATACACCCTTCTAGCCTCTCCAAGTAGACGTGTTGGAGGAATTTCTAATGCAGTAGTTGGTAATGGTGAGAGAATACGCATAAATTTTCCTCTACCAGTGGAAGGCGTTACGATAAGACTGTGTGTTAGTCATGGAAAAATAGTGTTTTATGCATCAGTCAGTTCAACTTCTCCAAACTCTGCTGTATATGACTGGATGTCTGAGATCGGTATTGGCTGTGATGATATTTTCATAGACCCCAGAAATGTTGGGAATGCCAACATTGGCTCGAACGACAACTCTAACCGAGTTGATACCAATAATGGTCGCCGCAAACGTCAAACATTGAATTCCACAATGGATGAGTATGTTGATCTCACACTTTATGTGTCGATTGAAGGAGCTGAAGAAACTAACTCATTTGTGTTTCAAACAACAACTGGTGACACATCTACACCAGGTAACCAGAACAAATGTTCATAGCTGTATGTTAAATGTCTTGTCTTTATACATGTGTCTGTACCGTATGATAACTCAGACAGTATCACTTTGTGTACCACTACGAAATTGTTATCACATTCTGGCTACAGATCAGCTACCTATGGACACTTCTGGGGTCATTATTGGATGTGCAGTGGGTGGAGGAATGGTGGCCTTGCTGGTGGTGGTCTTTGCTATAGCCTGGCTTATATGGACTGTAAGAAAATCTGTTAGCCAGAACGGGCCTGAGATTGAGACTACAAAAGAACCTGTTAAAGTTTAGTAGTTTGCTGCATACTTAGCTTAGTATTGTTAGTAGCTACTGTACATAATGTATTGTTGCCTAGTACCGGTATCAGTTAGCACTTTACTGATTGTGTTCTCTCATATCAGTTAGTAGTAGATCTGCCTGAATTAGCTAGCATCTATAGTTATACAGTTGTAGTGGCAGGCACTGACAGAATTGATAGAATGTAGGCATGGGTTTGAGTATAGCTACCAACCACATTGGTTGAAACATTGTGTACATTAAAATTTTGAAACTTTGCCATCTGATATCTGCAGCACGCTTGCACCACTATTTATCCACAACCTTGGTGGCACGAGAGTCACATATTTAGCTACAACCACCGACTTGGTGGCATGACAGCCACTATCACTCTGCTGGCACTGATAGTCTTTTCGATTCCCAAAGTCTCGTTCTCAGGACATCTATATAGGTCCTAGGTTTTGGGTGACTCTTAATGGCACTGACTATTCGGTGGCAGCAACCACTCCGACTGAAATGATTATTGATACCACCGGTATAACTATAGCCTCAAACCGAGACTTTCTGTTCTGGATTTTTCTCCAAAGCTGTAAGACAACCCTTCCCCCCCCCCCCCCCCAACTTCCCCTCTTCCCCGTAAGTATGGGGTCCCCCGTCCTTAATTCTACGTGAGATTGGGGACCTCTCGCGAAAATATGGACACCCACGTATGTCAATAATCTAGTGTAGCCAGACTCTCGCTGGCGAGCTACATCTGTTGGTGATGCTGTTGGTATCACGTGCACTGAACACAATCATTCACCAGATCAGGCATCAAATAAGGCTGAGAAGCTGGCACCCTCTGTGAGGAAGTGGGCTCGAGAGGAGACAGTATCAACTCATAATCCACGAGAGTGTTGCAGGTATCATCAGAGATGAAGCTTGAGCAGCTCTAGCCTTGTTCCCAGGCCCGTTTGAAAAATGAGCAGCTCAAACTGGGTGGCAGAGCACCTCTCAAGAATTATTGAGAAGGACAAGTGGATTTCAGCACTGTTTGAACGATTCAATACAACCTTAGTGATTTTCTAGATGCCATAGAATATCAAACTGGACTTTAGGTTAAGTACACATGTCTATGTGGTGTTTATTTCATCAACATATAAAAAGCGATAAAAAGTGAGCTGAGCTTGTGGCAAATTGAACTCGTGAGAGTTGATCTCATGGCAGGTTGATTTCATGGCAGCAAGTTGATCTTATGAGAGTTGATCTGGTGGCAATCGATCTCGTGACAACAACGAGTCCTCCTGCTACTCTGAGGTACTAGGTACACGAATAAATCCGCTCACTCAGGTGTGGCAAAGCCTGAGGGTGTGGCACATGATAGAATTCATTCTGTCTAGGGGAATTCCCACATGTAATTTATGACGTAAGCACACGAACCACACGAACCGCAATATGGCCACTCGGACTGAGAGAGAAAACAGATCGTCTGCTTCACACTTCGGCAACACCAAATTCATAGTGGAAGCAGGTAAAACTGATTAAGTTGTAGACTGGAGTGGATGACCCTCCTGATTGGCTGAAATAATGCAGCAATTTGTTGCTTTTTATCACTTTCAGGAGGGTCATACGTTGTAAGCATTCCAACTCACTGCATGCTAGGGAGTGCATAGCGCAGTACTAGTCAACATTCAGTGAAATTGTATGCACTGAGCTCACAGTACCCACTGGCAGTGGCAAGCCAGCATATAAAGTCACAAAAAAGTTTTCTCAATGAAAACAAGCACATGTAGGGATGGAACCCTCAAAAACCAACCAAACAAGATAGGAACAACACCACAATACTTTTACACCATCCCTACATCTTGTGCCATTTTGCCGACTATGCATTGTGTTTGTTACTTGTGTGCACAGAAGGGTTGTCTTGGGCATGGAAGCCTGTGGAACGAGCAGTACTGGGTGTGTAGTGCACGTTGTTGTGTATGGAGAGTGCGTTGTGTTGTGGGTGGCTGTAACTTTGTTACGGTTGAGTGTGGCAGGCATGGTTAGCTAGTTTAATATGTACAAGCTGTGGGGTGCAAGATCAGTGCTGAGTCTGTGTGGCATGTTGGAGTGGGTTGCGTATGTTGTGGGCTTTTGTAGCTGCTGGGCATGGCAGGTAAGGGTTGTCTTGTAAGTGAAGGCTGTGGTGTGAGCAGTACTGGGTCGGTCCATAGTTAACGACATGGTGGTGTGTTTGAAGGGTTTGTGTGGTAGGTAGCTATAGTTGTAGGGAGAAAGGTTGTTTGTTGGTTTGTGGGTGTAGCTGGTGTGCAGTGTTGTTTTAGTTAACTATAACTTTAACTAAATATATTTTAGTATGGCCTTTTTAAAATTTAGTTAACCAAAAGTGCAAGTTAAATTTCTTGCTAACTTGGGGGCTGTAACTAAAACGTCCAAGGGCGTACAAGAAGAAACCATAACTGTACTAAAACAGAATACAGCCTGTTTTCAACAATAAGTGTAACTAAATACCTTTTAGTAAGGGGTTTTAGAGTTTCAGTGGTTGAAACTATAACTAACTAAAAATTTTGTAAAACCGGGAAACTAGAACTAAACTAAACCAAAAGTATTTTCTAAATAAAAACTAACTATAACTAAACTAAAAGCACAAACCCTAAAAACTTAAATTTGAAGGGTTTTGTGGTGTACGTGGTTGGCAAAATGGCACAAGATGTAGGGATGGTGTAAAAGTATTGTGGTGTTGTTCCTATCTTGTTTGGTTGGTTTTTGAGGGTTCCATCCCTACATGTGCTTGTTTTCATTGAGAAAACTTTTTTGTGACTTGTTTGCTTTGTTTTTTTTTTTTGGTTTAGGAATGGTAAGAGAGAAGTGACATGGGAGGGTAGGCCGAGGGGAAGATGCATGGTGTGTACAGTATGATAGTAGAAAGAGCTAAGAATTGTCATAAATTCAAACGTTTTGAAGTGAAATCGTCAATCCAAACATCAAACTTCGGGGGGTTTAGAAGTACAGTCCAAGCAAAGCCTCATAAAAACCAAGTGAAAAGCAGATGAGTTTAATAAGGCTTTGCATGCAAGCTTATAAATCCTGTGCTCATTTCACGTGGACTACTAATGGGTTCACCGAAAAACTCTCCATAGACTGTCACCAGAGTATTGAGTCGTAAGACCCCATTACAGAACTGTTTGATGGTGAGTAGCTATAGTCTAAATGGGTTTGAAACGAACGCATAGGGGTCTGTGGAGCTGAACAACCGCCAGTTCTGTGGCCACCTCTAGTGCAGAAGTTTGGAATGAAGCCATGCACTGTTGACTCGGTGCTACTAGAGTTTGAGTATACCAAGCTACCAATAGGCTGCCACTTGCTTCGTTGGAGGAATATGAAGACTCAGGCACAACACAAAAGAAAGATGTTAAGAAGACACCAGCCAAAGTGCTACCATCAACTCGCAGTAAACATTGTATGTGTACTATATGCATGTAAATGACTATAACAAGCAAATGTGAAAGATGACAATAAAACTTGAAATTGAATATCAGTGGCTAGTGTTCTAAGTCATATGAAGTACTTGATGGTTAAAACACTAGCTGGCATAGTACCGTCTATACCACTTGAGCTTGGCTTTTGCAGCCTTCAAATTAGTCATACGAGCTGCTGCCCTTTTTTTGTCAGGGTTCCTCCAATAACTACTATGGGAGGATACGCGGGAAGCTGCCCTTCCATTCTCAGGGTCCTCCCAATAGCGGGTATGGGAGGATACGCGGGAAGCTGCCCTTCCTTTCTCAGGGTCCTCCCAATAACGGGTATGGGAGGATGCCCTGGAAGATGCCCTTTTGGTCTCAGGGTCCTCCCAATAACGGGTATGGGAGGACGCCCTTTTCGTCTCAGGGTCCTTCCAATAACAGGCATGGGAGGACACCCTTTTCGTCTCAGGGTCCTTCCAATAACAGGCATGGGAGGACACCCTTTTCGTCTTAGGGTCCTTCCAATAACAGGCATGGGAGGACGCCCAGGAAGATGCCCTGTGTTTCTCCGGATCCTTCCAGTAATTATTACGGGAGGCTTGCCTTTTTACCCCCTTTGTTTCGCAGGTAGTTCTGCTTGTACTGCGCTCGTTTCTTGCGGACATTACGCATATTGCGTTCGATGTAAAGTGCAGCACAACTACGTCAACTGATCCACGAAATCAGATTTGCAAACTGCAACGCTCAATTCTCACCTTCTCTACGAAGTACTGAACCACGTGCTCAGTTGAACCCTGGTGACGTAACTAGGGTGACACTTGGTGTCAATCCTCGCTCAGCTTGATCTTGTGCTCCGAAGTGACGTGTCATTGATTGAAATTCATTGCTAGCCTCGTACCAAGGCTCCTGGGAGGAGCCTGGGTACGAGGCTAATTCATTGCTTGAGTAATTTTGAAATTCAGTGAGCGAGTTATCAGATGCACCATGCAGATGAACTCAGGGGGTGAGATTGGACATGCTATTCAGCCTTGCACACACACATGCACCAATTGAGTGATAAGATAAAAGAAAATAAGTGATCATAATGTACAGTGAGTTATCAGACTGTACCATGTAGATGAACTCAGGGAGTGAGATTGGACATGATTCCGATATACACCAATTGAGTGGTAAGATAAATGAAAATAAGTGATCATAATGTATAGTGAGTTATCAGACTGCACCATGCAGATAAACTCAGGGAGTGAGGTTGGACATGATTCAGGCTTGCACACACACATGCAACAATTGAGTGGTGAGATAAAACAAAATAAGTGGTCATAATGTATACTGTATGAGAAGTCTAAGTTCTTAGTCATTAGTGGTCCACCGGGCATCGTGCTAATCACCACCTCCACCTGGAATAGGGTTGCCTCCACCTGGAGCAGGATCGCCTCTACTCTCAGCAGATTGCAGGTGAGAAACGCTAGTGACCACATGGTACATGTTGTATGTGCAATCAAAAGGTTTAGTGGTCATCAGGTTCCTCATGGTGAGTGGTTTGTCCCCGATGATTGCATCAAGCAACCTGTTGTAAGCGACCAGGGTGGTTGCCTCAAGAGATGGTGTTGTGAGTACAAGCTTGGCAAATCGAGTTGCTGTACACCGTTTAGTTTGAACGTAGGCAGAACATTTAGAGCAGGTGCCAAAGTGGTGGTCATAGCAGTGGTGTTTTCCGCACCAACACGCTTAATAATTAGGATCGGCAGGGAAGCTATTGGAGCTGGTAATTTTTTAAGGAACTGTTGAATGTTTTGAGGTAAATTGAGGACATGGCCCTGGTATCCTCTTTGTCCCCCATGCTTGCGGTAAACTGTCATAATTGGGCACGCCCGTGCTATTAGCATTTCTTCTATTTGGGTCATGCCTTCTAAACAAGATGGAACAGATCCAGGGTCCATATCATTGTGTGCAGAGAACATCTTAGGGGACCTTTTGTCTCTACTACAACGAAGACAAATGTAGGAGTCTAAATCAGTGTTTGATTTTCGAACAGGCCACTGTTCAGCACAAACTGAACATTTAGCATGCTGCCATTGTTCTTGCTTGTCTTGAAATTTAGATAGTGAACTCTCTAGATTGCTCCTTAGTTGCCGTCTACTGGCAAGCCTGTCTTCCCTTTTCTCTTCTGTCTCCTCTCTCCTTCTCTGCCGTCTACTGGCAAGCCTGTCTTCCCTTTCCTCTCCTGTCTCCTCTCTCCTTCTCTGCCGTCTACTGGCAAGCCTGTCTTCCCTTTCCTCTTCTGTCTCCTCTCTCCTTCTCTGCCGTCTACTGGCAAGCCTGTCTTCCCTTTCCTCTTCTGTTTCCTCTCTAGTTCGTTGGCGCTTTCTTGCTAAACGGGCCTGTCTATGTTCGCTAGACTCACATTCATATTGATATGTATCGCCACTACAAATTGAGCAAAACCATTGATCCTCATTTGAATCATCACAGAGTCTTTCATACTCTGTTTTTGGAATGCCTGCACACAAGATGTGTACCCACTGATCACACCCTTCACAACATAAAGCACGGTGTGTTTTTGCTACAGGTTTCCGACACAATTTGCACGGGTACCTTGTTGGTCCAGGATTAGTTTCAATGTCTCCACACAGCAAAAGCAAAAGCATACAAAGCACGCACACCACAGTGACACGATCCAGAGTTAAATTAATGATCAAGAAATGGTCAATATAGTAAATCTCACTGTGATATAAGTAGTGAAGGCTATTCATTGCCATTATTGCCAATATTGGTTCAGGATTCCAAGCAGTTGAGTGATCACAGAGCCAGCCTACCGTGAAGACAGATACAGATGTAGAGTTATTTACATTTACCAGTGAAATGGTATTAAATCTTACCGTGAAATAAGGTAGTGAAGGCTTTTCTTTATTGCTTGGCTACTCAATTCCATACCTTGTTGCATGCATGAAGCTGCCAGCTGCGCTGCGATGACACGTCGTGTGCACGTGCTATGGGATGGGCAACCATGGCAAGTACATGTAGATCTAGGCCTATTATAGTCTACGAGCACTTGAAAAATAACACCTACTGAGCTGTAGCACTGAGCCAAAGCAGAGCTAAAGTATTTACCTACCCTACTAGCACGTACCAAGAGTTTGAAGCCAAACCGTTGCAGTACAGAGCCACTAGAGCCACTAGTCCAAAAGTGTCCATGGACCACCACCAAAATCTCAATTGAACGAGCTAAAGTATTTTAGCTACCCTACTAGCACGTACCAAGAGTTTGAAGCCAAACCGTTGCACTATAGAGCCACTACAGCCACTAGTCCAAAAGTGTCCGCCATTACCACCACCACCAAAATCTCAATTGAACCCGATTAGAACCTCACTTCGCTCGGAATTATGAGTAATATTTAATTCGAGCAAAATGGCGTGTAGCAGCTAGCGTAAGTGTGAGATTACCTGAGAATCGCCGACAAGTTTGAGTTCTTTCTTTTAGACCGATAAGTGGCAGGTGCAATACCTAGTGATTTATCCTGTTGTTTTGCGTTTGAATCGTTGTAAAAGCTCCAGCCGTTATCGTGCTATCGCGGTGGAAGGCAGAAGAAGAAGAAAGAAAGTCAGAAGATAGACGATTTGTCCGTTTTGGCGACTTGCCGGTCTGGTGCTTAGCGATACTTTCCAGCAAACTTAACAGTCTTTTTGCTCATGAAAACACTCGATAATGCCTGATATGGCTCATACAGGCCTTTGACTAATCTAATGAAGACATTTCGAGCGTGTTATTTGTGCACTTTTAATGTGGCGGCCATTTTTTTTCGGGGTCATCCCTACATATGGCGTACTACCGTACGCCATGATACATATACCACCTGGATAAGGCCACGATTTGTTATTAGTTTCTCATCAAGAACTTTCTCTGAAATTTATGTCGGTGGGCAGTTATTACACTTACCCTAAACCACGAAAAGAGGCCACACTCCCTGTAAAAGAAACAGAAACGGTAGCGTCTGGGGCGTAAGTACTCCGATGTTTTAGGGAAGGATAAATCTTTTGCAGTATGCTGAGTAGTTCCAAATCAACATGTAGATCAGCAGTATCGATTTAGAGCACAAGATGGCAATAATGAATGAATGAAGTGGGTCCCCCCCAAAAAGCGTATGAGCCAGAGATGAGAAACTAATATGCAACAAATAGTGTCCCAAATGCTCACTGACAAAGGCCCCTGTGGATTATGTTTGCCAACAACAATAACAGTAGATGGATCTGCTTGGTGGCACTAGTCCATTCCAATTTGTAAGGCCTCTTGCACTCCTTGCAAGGCAGTGTTTACACATCATGACTACATGCAGTAGCTTGGCAAGCAGTACCTTTTACCCTGACATTGGTATTCTGAACTCACACCATGGTGCTACATGTAGCTACCTACCTTTCAGATTTGCTTGGGTGCAAAACTACACGTGCTGTTTTATTAACCTTAAAATAGCAGTTATGCGTGCAGCTATTCCAGTCAGTAACTAAAGTGAAGGGAAAAACAGATAATGAACCAGCCCCAAGAATGTGACTAAATTCTTGAATGACTTTATACTAGTCCAGTAATCCAGTCTAGTAATCCAGTCCAACAGTCTAGTCCTGTTGCCTAGTCCACAATCCTGTCCAGTGATTAGACATGACCTTGAGTGAACATAGACTTTTGTCTATAGCTAGTGTATGTTGTTTCTTCCTGACTGGTGTCAGGGGAAAAATTTAGTATGAAGCTGTCACACCAAACGTGATCCACCAGTTTGACTGTCAAAAATTGTTTCCCAGACCACTTTTGGCTGTCAAGAAATGCCCTCACCATTCCTACCGAAAGTGGCTACCCCTGCCTAAGCATGCATGTCACAAATGCATGGTTTGGTTACAGACTCACGACTGTGCCTTAATGACTAGCTAGCTCTAACAAGCAAATTTGAAATGTGAAAAATACAAAATTGAATATCAGTGGCTAGTGCTCTAAGTCACATAATCAACCTAGATACGAAGTACTTGATGGTTAAAACACTAGCTGGCAAGTACCAGGTAGTGTTTTAACCATCAAGTATACCTCGTATCTAGGTGGGTTATATGACTCTATAGCAACTGACTAGATTACAAATTGACTTCGGTCATGTACTAGTCCAGTAATCCAGTCTAGTAATCCAGTCCAACAGTCTAGTCCTGTTGCCTAGTCCACAATCCTGTCCAGTGATTAGACACGACTTTGAGTGAACATAGATTTTTGTCTATAGCTAGTGTATGTTGTTTCTTCCTGACTGGTGTCAGGGGAAAAATTTAGTATGAAGCTGTCACACCAAACGTGATCCACCAGTTTGACTGTCAAAAATTGTTTCCCAGACCACTTTTGGCTGTCAAGAAATGCCCTCACCCTTCCTACCGAAAGTGGCTACCCCTGCCCAAGCATGCATGTCACAAATGCATGGTTTGGTTACAGACTCACGACTGTGCAGCCAATGGGTGACTGCCTCCAGGCGATGAGGGAGGCCAGTTTCTGAGATCTCAGACTCCAATAAATGTGTACGCATGATGCTATGGTGACTCGAATCAACCATGCATGTTCTATGTTCCTGATGTTCTCATGACAATGATGCAGATGTAAGGTTGTTATGGTTCCTTGCTGAAAATCTTCACCAGTGGTTCAATCAGTTACAGGATTGCTCCTGAGGTACTAGCAAATAAGTTAACAGTCACCGTAATCTCAGAATGAGACCAAAACAAGACTACACTCACTGTGTCATACTAAACTGATGAACAGGCTACTTAGTGCAGCTGCCATCACAAACTTGGCAAGCCAGCATCAGTCAACATGTCCTAGACAGGCTAGACTGGTTACAAAAAGCTTTAATCATACAACAATATGCAGGATACAATGGACGACAAACTTGGCTTACATGCACCACTGGATACAAGTAATTTTATACTGAAATAAGCTCACTCTTTCCCATTCCTAAGGAGCCACTTGACTCCAACACTACAGTAATTTGTTTATCGGCCTTACTGATTCATGACTGTGCCTTGCAGCCAATGGGTGACTGCCTCTAAGTGATGTGAGGGTTCGGAGATCTCGGGCTCCAGCAAGTACGCACACTCATGGAACCTGACCAGTCATGTTATGCTACTTGCCGCTTGCCTGTAATCTTTCTTGGAGATGCAATTTCTACTAAGCTAAATTGGTAGTTGGGTGCATGATGATAACCTGTAAAAGAAAGTTTCTCCAACAAGGAGAATGGTCTTATTGCAGGATATGATATTTAGGGAGCTTAACGATAAGCTAAAATGCTGCAAGTGCAGTAGACACTTGCTAACATCCCCCCTTTCAGTTTCACCCCTTTCATGTACTTACATAGCACGTTAGAATTTAGTCACCCTGAGTTGGGTGCCTTCTATAGAATATCACAACTGCACATGCTCTGCACACAGCAGTGTTGTGGCTTTTTGCTATAGACCATAACCAATCTCAGAGCAGCTTGTAGGGAGCCATGTACTAAGACAACTGTAGGAGGGCTAGTGGCAATCATGGGAAGTTTTAGGCCCTGATTTATGTACACAAAACACCTCATGTTCACACAAGTGTATGGATATCTTGAACTACCATTTCATGGTCCATGTAGTTTTCTGTACGCTCTGGAGAGCATACCATCTGCATGCTGCTAACATTCTATTTCACTTTAGTATAACAGCTAATAGTCAAGGTCAATGTAAATTGTGGTAGATTCTTTGACAGATTGACAGGTCTGTAACTATCATTATGTAGGTACCAAGCTAAAGTTCAGTGAAGAGGCTATTGCTACTGCACAGGTGTTCTACCATACCTTTTATTCTGTGATGGATCAAGATGACTATGAAGCAACTGTAAGTCCACCAAGTACATTAGGCTCATTTGCAGCTGATTGCTGTAGGGATTATGGGATGAACAAACATTGTTACCATAACGATGGGGCAGTGATCAATGGTGCAAAGTTGGACACTATAAATCAGTAGACTGGAGACTGAGCTCTCGTTTGTTTCAAATGAAACACACTTAGCAGGTATGGTGAGTTTTAATTGGGTAGCTATGGTAGTTGGTATGATTATGTCCTTCGTGTAGCTACTAACCAATGCGTAGGCTACCTTATGTACCACGTACAGTGCTCCAAATCAAGAAAGCAAAATTTTTAAAGTACTTCAACTTTCAAGTTAGTTCAACAGTCATGATTCACTATCAACATTTGAAGAAGAGAAGGAAGAGGAAGCAAGTTGGGGTGTCAGGTGGTGGAGCGCCAACACTGCTACGCACATCGTAGCTCCCATCTGTTAAGGCAAGGCTTGCATAATTATGTAACCTGCGCCTTCTCCTAATGCGTGGGGATCATTGAGGGAGAGGGGAGGTGATGGCCACTTGTTCTGGATTGTGCTACTTGTGGGGGTGGGGGTGAATAGTTCAGGGGATCCGGGTAAGGATTCTTCGTGCTGGGAGAAAATGAACTGTATCTCATAACTTTCTCCAAAGATGTAATGGCTTGCGAACAGCACATTTGATGACATGCACATACTCCAAAAAGCTTCACCAAGCAGTTTCTTTACGTCATCATTAGCATTGAATTGTGTATTGTGTATTGTGTTAAGCAAATAGCATCACAACAAAATCTTGTAAGTACCGTAGTGTCCTGTTAATACGCCCCCCCCATTTTGTACACTACATCCCGCCTAAGTTGGGGGGGGGGGGCTTATATTCGAGGATGCAATTAGTCTCGACTATAAGCCCCCCCCCCCAAAATATTTTACGCAAGTGCTATGTACGCAATTAGGACACTTCCAACTAACTATGGCGACGACTTTCAGGATCGAGAGTACTGTTCGCGGACATCACGTTTACAAAGCTGCGTGGTCTCCCTACATCGGAGAAGAGCTGCCAGTTCAACGCGAGGTCAATAACATTCACGACGACTTCGCTGTAGCTGTCCTCAAGAACGGCAACACTGTCGGTCATGTACCACAGGAAATTTCCAGAGTCTGCTGGTATTTCTTGCACAAGAGTGGCAGCGAGATGACTTGCATCGTCAATGGTGACAGAAGACGTTCTGAAGTTGATGGGAAAGGACTCGTGGTTCCGTGCGTGTACATCTTCAGAGGGAAACAAAAACACCTTGACAGACTGATAAACCTGTTTGCTAAACTAGCAGCTTAACATCTAACCGGCTTTTCTAAAAGCCACAAAACTTACAAAAGATTCACCGACTACTATAGTCTTACTGAACGCACTTGCAACGTATAGTAAGCACGTGTAGTTTTGATGTTCCAGAAGACGCTCACCGGGGGGCGTTATAACGAGTCAAACTACCCTGTGCAGGAACTTTGGCGGAAAAGAGGGGGGGGGCGTATTTTCGAAGGGGGCGTATTAGCGGGACACTACGGTAGATACTACTACATATGGGGTTCTAGTTGGAGCTGTTGCTGATATAGAAGAGCAGCATGCTAGTGTATGTGTGCTTGTGTCAATCTTTGCTGCTTTGTAGTTCTACAAGACTATAGGATAGTGCTTACTCCTGCTGCAGGACGTGACTTCCTTGTGGGCCATTTTCCAATCACTTTAGGTTGGACTTCATGCACAAGCACATGTTCAACTTCCGAACAGCTTCTTCATTAAATTCTCTGCAATCCTCTCATGCAACAACAATCTGCTCATACAAGAAAGCCACCATATTCCACACCATATTGGGTCTGCACCTAATAGTAGCTATCTATGTAGCATCCTTTCCCCTGTCATATGCTTGCATGGGAAAGGGTCCTACATATACAAAAGTGGCCAGATTAATACATGAGGGTACATTGTTAATTTAAGTGTGCTGACATGTCTCTGTATCAATGTAACTGTCCCCCATCTCTTTCTAAATCTGCATGGTTTCGTTGCTCTTCTCTCCCTAGTTAGTTGTTATGGCTGCTCTCAGTCTTGCTTCTAAGGTGCAAGAAGTGTCCACTGTCAAACTGGGGGATGTTGTGAATACTTGCCACAGGTACCATTTATATACCTGATACATGTGCGCAACATGTGCATTCTTGCTGGAGATCAATAATTTAACTCATGATGGTGGTACATGAACAGTGTGATTCTGTTATGGCTAATACCATAAGAACTCTATAATTAGGCATCACTCAGATTAAATGCCTATGAAAGTTCCTTATCAGCAAGGCGAGGTGAACAAGGTTTGCAGCTTACAGTTTAAAAGTGATTAAAAATAATAAACTGTAGGCATTTTCTTTGAGTAGCTTAGTAGAGTAGTTCGAATCAACTCTTATTATTTTTAGTAAAAATACAAGTGGCGAACTACTTTTCTAAGCTATACTGAAGGGTGCTTATTGTAGAAACCTAGCTGAAGAGTGGCTCAGGAACCTTAGATCACCCCAGACACAGCAAAATAGTTGGGACTATTGCTGCAGTTATCATTTCTCACCATTGTTGATGTCTCTGCCATATCAGCTGTATCATGAATTTGACTGACAGGCAATGATAATCATCCAGCTGTATGCACTTATTTTAGCCATGTGATGCAACAATACATGGGAAATAAGTTTTCAAATAGTGATGCATCATTGAAATCTACCACCAGTTTGAGACTTTGCATTTTCAATCAAAAGATTGCATTGGTATATATGTATTTCCATGGATGACAGGAGTTATGAGAGCCCTGTGTTTAAACGTTTGCTGATCAGTGGGTGTGGGTATAGGGTCATGGGTCTGCGCTGAGTGACTTGGATGAAGTTTCAAGCACTAGATCTCATCAGAAGTTGAAATGAGGTGCATCCCATGTGACTCATAGGCTATAAAAATGACCTTAGGAAGAAAAATATCAGTGGTTAATCAGTATTGACACTGTGGGCATCTTGTAACAATTTGCAGTTGAATAGGCAAACTATCATACAGTTATACAGTTATGAGTAGCTATGACTAACTCAAAAAAAAAGTGAAAAACCTGGGAATTGAACTCAGTGCTTTAGTGGACTAGTGATTGCCTGGGTGGCCATAGCTCAGTGATGAGAGCATGGCTTCTATTGTCATACAGTTTCAATTTCCTCATATTAGCCTCAAAGTCTGTTTGTTAGCAATAATATCACATGACTGACCAATAGGCTTGCATGTACTAGCAGTATTGAACAGCAGGAACATGCTATATTGGATATGGTTGTCAACATACCACAGGTGTCTACACAAGTCTAGTCCTCCTCTGGAGGTTGGGGATCTCTACTGGCAGCTGAAGGGTAGTGTAGCAAGATATGAACTTCTGCTGCTGAGAGCACTGAAATTCCACATTCAAGTGCAGTTACCCCATCCAGTAAGTTTCAGTGTTCATGGTCATGTGTGTCATGTGCACAACCATCTGGACCATCTGATAACAGACACTATCACCAAACACTGAACTGAATCAATTAGGGTGATTATAAAGAGTGAGGTAGAGTGTAGATAGAAATATGTTGTGCTGTGACTACTACTTCATGGCCTTGTGCTCAAGTGATTAGATGTCTTAGGCAAACACAGCAGAGCTTGGGCATATTAAATGGTTAAAATTGTGTTGATTTCAAGGAACTACAGGCATCCTTTTTGTATTGTCAGTCATTCTTTTGTGCTCTTTGGTAGTTGGTTAGTGTCATTAAATCATATTAAGCATTCCCTTGTCTCCCCACCTATGCCCTATGATGCCAGTTCCTATTGCACTACTTGCTGGCCCTCTCCAGATGGGTCAATGAAGGGGTGTGGCAGAGGAGTCATGTCACTGTGGTTGCCTGGGCCCTCCTCCAGGACAGCTTCCATACAACCCTCTCCCTCCACCACCCTCCACACACAATCGCTACTGCAGCGTTGTACTTATCATTGCACTGCTGCAAGCTGGAAGTTCCTGGTGGTAGGTTTGCACAGAGACAGTGGTGGGAAGTGTTCAGCCCTGGAACTTCAGAACAAACACTCCAGGACATAGCCTGCAAGATTATGTCTGTTTCAAACAAGTCTCAAGACTCAGGGAGCAACTAATCATTCTGCTATATACAGTTATCACAAAGCATTAAGAGGTGGGGAAAATGGAGTTCTGAAGCTGCCTCAGAAAAGTAGCAACAGCTACTACTCTCATGTCAGTATTGAACTACAGACATGCATGCATGTAAGTAGGCATCACCTTCCAATCATAAATTACAATTTCAAGTGTGAAACCCACACATAAATTGTGCTGGTACAGTTTATTAATTGCTCCTTGGTGTCAGCATTTTGTAGCTATGTCTAATATGAAGTGAACATAATTCTGGCTATGTTCATGGTTTTTCTTGATGATCAGTACTGTGTGGGAGGGGATGTTGCTACAAGGTAGACAAGCACTCTCAGATGACTCTAACTACTTTTACTGGACTATAATAATACTTTATTCCTCTATGGCTCCACATGCTGGGCTCTACTTGACTCTGTCTTGCTCTATACAATGTCTTGGTAGGAAGGGAAGGGATAGATCACACAAAGTACAGTACAAACATGCAAGTATAGAGCCATGGTAGAGTGAAGTAGAGCTATGTAGAGTCCAGCAGAGTCAAGTTGAGCCATGGTAGAATGTGATAGATTCAAGACTCAAGTAGAGTCCAGTAGAACTAGGAAAAACTAGGATATAGTCAACTACAGTTTAGTAAACCATATAGAGCCAGGGGTAGAATATAGTAGAGTGAAGTCAAGTCCAATAGCACCGGGTATACCATGGTAAAGTGGGGTAGGTAAAGGCCAGTACAGTCCTGTAGAACCATGCACGTAGAGCCCTGGTAGAGTAGGTTATAGAGTCAAGGAATATGTGATATGTACGCCATGCTAAAGTGTGGTAGACTCAAGTAGAGTTGAGCAGAACTAGATTGAGCGATGGTAGAGTGGTGTAGATTCAAATGCAGTTCTATTGAACCAGGCAGAACCTTGTAGCGTAGAGAAAAGTCACAGAGGTACAGTACAACTATTTAGAGCAATGGTATGTAGAGTGTGGTCAGGTCAAATATAGAGTCCAATAGGACCAGGCAGTTTCATGGTAGGGTGAGAAAGAGTCAAGAAGAGTCCAGTAGAGGAAGGTGGAGCCATGGTATAGAGCTGGGTACAGTCAAGCAGATCAGGAAGAAGAACAAAGTAAAGCTATGGGGGTTGAATCATGTTCATTTCAAAGAATCACTGTAGAATGGGGTAGAGTCACATACAGAGTTCAGTAGAACCATGAGTGTGGTAGTGTTGAGTAGAGTCTGGTAGAGAGTAGGTAGATCTATGGTAGAGTGTAGAATCAAGTAGAGTCCATGCAGTATCTAGAGCTAGGTAGAGTCCATGCAGTATAGTGGTATAGTTGATAGAGTCATGCAATGTCTAAGTAGAACCAGGCAGAGCCATGGTAGAGTGGGGTAGAGTCAAGTACAGTCCAGCAAAACAAGGTAGAGCCATGGTAGAGTGAGGTAGAGTGAAGTTGAGTGCAATAGAACCAGGTGGAGCTATGTTTGAATGAGGTAAAGTCAAGTAGAGCCATGGTAGAGTGAGGTAGAGTAAAGGTGAGTTGCATAGAGCTAGGCAGCTGGAGGACTGAGTGAGGCAGAGTTAATTAGAACCCAGTAAGATCAGATAGAGCATGGTAGAGAGGAGTAAAGCCGAGCAGGGTTTAGTAGATTCTTGCACGAGGTATCGAGTCAAGT
Source organism: Agelas oroides (assembly GCA_949130485.1). Lineage (NCBI taxonomy): Eukaryota > Metazoa > Porifera > Demospongiae > Agelasida > Agelasidae > Agelas > Agelas oroides. The sequence continues at coordinate 3,744,711 of OX422198.1, forward strand.
AGAGTCCAGTAGAACCAGATAGAGCCGCGGTACAAGCCATTAGACTGTTACGTAATAGCACACACATTTAGAGTAAAACTGGCATACAGAAACACAATTGCACAAATTAAGACCATTTTTTTGTAGAAAATGCAGCAGCCACCATATGGACGCTTTGTAGCAAAGTATTGATTTTCATTCTGCGAATAGGCACAGTATGTAAGTCATTGATGTCCAAAAATAAGCCAGTGCTCTTGTATTAGATAAGAAGTCAAGATTATTTGAGTCCCTTCATAGTTGTGTACCGTTGTTTCAGTCAATGCAATTATATGTCACCAGATGAAACCCCTCACCAGATAGCTATATGGCTCTATGAGAAGATGCACGCTACCAGTGGTAACTGTAAGGTCATCACTGTACTTGTGCACATAATATACTCTATCACAATAACCTGTTTATTCCCCTAACCTCTCAGTCATTGGGCCAGCGGTCCAGATCATTGGATTTTAACTTTAGTACCGGAAGTCTACGGAGTGTGGAATTTGGCTACTAATTAACAAGGCGCTTATTTCCTGTCTTTTCTACAGACCAGCTCTCTCCTGCAGGCACCGATTCAAGCCGGACTTGCGCCAGATTGTGTAGAAGAGACTTTGTACTTCACAAATATCTACTTTTCATAAGCGATATACGCGAACGACTGGCGTACGAGCGGCATCTGTCGACCTACCCGCCGAGCGATCGCGATAGGCGGTATACTCTAAGTGGTTACAATTTGTTTCGCCCCATGCAACCAGGCCGACCTATATATCGCCGGATAGCCCGCAGAAAATGCTACAAAATATGCAAAAACGAGCCGTTTCTACCGGGTAGTTTTTGCGCTATGGACGCTTTTATTTGTAGGTAATTGCCACCTGTTTTAGCCACGCGGGAGCTCAGATCAATGGAAATTTCGAGGCAAACAGAGACAGAGCAGCCCGTGTTGCGACTTGTGAACCAGCAAACTTCTGTCTAAGCATGTACCAACTGCTGGATGACTCAGAGAGCCTGCAGACAGGTTTGACTACTGAGTGTACACCATGTTTTGCATCATTGGCATGCAACACAGCTATCCTGAGAGGCATATATCATTTACTTATGGATAACAAACTGTCTCAGCAGTTACAAGCCATGCAAGTTTTTGCAAGCTTGGATTACTTCATTCCAGTTTGCACTGTAGAGGCACACGCCATGAACGTTTGGACTGAACAGCCACCATATTGGAGTAACTTCTATGGTCGAAAGAGATGCTTCTAGTTATTGAATCGGACAAGCTCCCACTGCTAAAACCTGCCATGTCAATCAATACCACATATCGACCATAAACCATAATACTTTCAGCTCGAAGTTTGGTATATGAGAATTAGGTGAAAGTACTGCATAGTGCTTCTTGAAAGTACCTCACACTTGAAAGGCACACCATTGGCTTAGTGTCTCAATCCTATACCACAAAGATGATCAATATAGATGCGACCAATGGAATCCAAACCCGGCCTATTGATAGCAGCTATTCTTCATTTTGCCTGTGTACACACTTGTGTCTTCCTAAACTGTCTCAAGTCTACTAAAATCCAAGTGCAACTTGCATTTTACGTATACAGTGCAGAACAATGAGTGGCTTGCTGGGCTAAGCTGACTGGATATCACTCTGACATCCAAATTGTAGACGGCTAAACAGCTATGCAAATTGTTGTTTGCGTGGGCTCTTTATGCGACTGACGTAGCATACATCACCGGTTTTTTCATGTGTGTTGACACGCCCTAGCCCAAAAGTGCTGACAATGTCTCACAAGTCTTGGCCCCAGCATATCACAGAGTTGCTGCTTCTGTGATGCTCAGAAACTGTATCCAACAAGTTTATATACCCTAACTAGTATGGCATTCAGAAACTGGCTGTTCTGATGGTCGTGCTGAAGTCAAATCTGCTGAAGCAATGTTTCATTACCACACTCATGCACAGACTATCCCAATTTAGTGCCTCTCAAGATAGCATGCCAAATATGCAAGTACACTCAGAAAGTCAAACCTGTCTGCAGGCTCTCTGAGCCATCCAGCAGTTGGCACATGCTTAGACAGAAGTTTGCTGGTTCACAAGTCGCAACACGGGCTACTCTGTCTCTGTTTGCCTCGAAATTTCCATTGATCTCATTCTGAGCTCCCGCGTGGCTAAAACAGGTGGCAATTGCCTACAAATAAAAGCGTCCATAGCGCAAAAACTACCCGGTAGAAAGGGCTCGTTTTTGCATATTTTGTAGCATTTTCCGCGGGATATCCGGCGATATATAGGTCGGCCAGGTTGCATGGGGCGAAACAAATTGTAACCACTTAGAGTATACCGCCTGTCGCGATCACTCGGCGGGTAGGTCGACAGATGCCGCTCGTACGCCAGTCGTTCGCGTATATCGCTTATGAAAAGTAGATATTTGTGAAGTACAAAGTCTCTTCTACACAATCTGGCGCAAGTCCGGCTTGAATCGGTGCCTGCAGGAGAGAGCTGGCCTGTAGAAAAGACAGGAAGTAAGCGCCTTGCTAATTATTAGCCAAATTCCACACTCCGTAGACTTCCGGTACTAAAATTAAAAGGGTCGCGTAAGGTGCCGGGTGAAAGCCGCATCCGGTGGGTGGAGCTAAGGGCGTGACCTATATCGTGTGACATATGAAGGATACACGTGCACCTGTTTGACATCTTGACATGACTGTTGTACTTTGACCTCGACTGCTGACTTGCTTGCTTGGCAAGGGCCAAGGCACACAGCCAACTGTTCTACAGCACTTCCTAAGGTATCCAGTAGAGATTTATATGTGTACCAATGCATCAGACCTCATAAAAACTCAGCAGGAGTCCAGCGGGTTGCATAAATCATGATCATGGCCTACTCTAGTACTAGGATTAACTAGTTCACTTAGTACTTCCAATTTCCAGAGATGATAACAAAACGTGCATGTATTCCTGGTCAAGGGAGTAAATAGTCTCATGTCAAGCCATCTAGGCTCCCCAATGAAGAATAGCAGGTGCTTTGACTCAAATTCCTTGTCAAGAACGTATATGTCCAGCAAATTAAGAATGGAGCACTGATACAGTTCACTCTTTGTCACTATTGATTATACACTCCTTGATTTTGTTGGCCATCCGATATTCCAAGCATCCTATTGACAAGAATATTGAATTAAACCACCAGACTCAGAGATTGTGGATAAGCGTAATCTGGGGACTGACATCACTACTTGTAGCCACTTTGATTGATGCTCAAGCCTTGTGCTATCAGTGACAGCTATAAATCATACCCATTTCTCTGTACTACTCCTAAGAAACGTGTAGTCACATGGTTGTTGGATGCAAACAGTTCGTTGATTTTTAGTTTCTCATCAAGTGTTTTATCTGCACCCAATGCGGGTGGGCAGCTTATTCTTAGCCGACAGATATTTCTCACCGAAGAACTCAACAAAAATGATGTCAGGAGGATCAATGCTCATTATACGCTGTTGTAGAAGAGCTCTTTCGATGCTGTGGAGTAGAGAGACACGTTTGTTGGCATTGTGTTCATTGCTACGCTTATCCAGTACGTCGTTAGTATCTTATATGAAAAAAGAAATAACGGTGATATATTCTATCTCAGAAAACCATGCAGGTGGCTGATGAGAAACTAATAATCTTACATGGCCATAAAAAGCAGTCAGGCAGGTCAGGTTAGGCCTAAGCAATTTTATGCAGACCAAACATGCACATGAGCACTTTGATATAAACTAGTAAGAATGACAATTTCTCCATTATTTGACACAAAACTATTTACTTCCTTGATCAGGAATACATGTTGTCTCACAAGCCACACCCTTCGCAAAGAGAGGAAGGGTCTGGTCACGATACAAGCATTGAGTTGTCAGCGAGGAACGCAATTATCGAATGCATGCAGCAGTTAAATAATAAGATGCTGACATCTGCTTAGCTAGGAGGAGGCTACTGCTTAACATGCGACATAATTGTGCTCCATGACAATGGATGCGACCTACAAAGAGTGCAGATCTGATTGGTCACATCAAGTTTCTGCCATGGCAACAACTCTATGGTTGCAGTGTGACCAGACCCTTCCTCTCTGTGAAGGGTGTGGCTTGCGAGACTAGAAGACATGCACGTTTTTATTTTTATTGTCTCTGAGAAGGTGGAAGTACTTAGTGAATTAGTTAATCCTATCAATATCACCAACCAATAAAACACAGGCCTGTCGCCCCAGGATGGAGAGCCTCAAGAACTTCAGTAGCTATGTGTACATGTACCAGAGTAGGTCATTATTACTTAATGCAATTCAAATAGACTCCTGCTGAGTTTTATGTCAACTTATGAATTCTGATGCATTGGTATACTTGTATTAAAATCTCTACTGAATACCTTAGCCTGGCTTAAGAAGAGCTGCAGAACAGTTGGCTGTGGGCCTTGCCAAGCAAGGAGCAGTCGATGTCAAAGTACAACAGTCATGCAAAGCCAGTACGAAGTGTTATTCTGATGCATTGGTACACTTGTAAATCTCTACTGAATACCTTAGCCCGGCTTAAGAAGAGCTGCAGAACAGTTAGCTGTAGGCCTTGCCAAGCAAGCAGCAGTCGATGTCAAAGTACAACAGTCATGCAAAGCCAGTAGTCTCGCGTAGCCAGAGTCTGGCTACGCGAGACTACAAAGCCAGCGCAATGACACGATGTAACAGCTTAGTCAGCTACAGCCCTTCGCTTCACATATCATCATGACGTAATCTAGGTCGCGCCCTTAGCTCCACCCACCGGATGCGGCTTTCACCCGGCACCTTACGCGACCCAAATTAAAATGGACCGCTGGCCCAACGACTGCTCTGAAACTAGCTCTACAATGAAAGATTAACAGATGTTTTTGTTTTTGACTCATAACAACAATATTACAATAATGGACTGAACCCTTGTCTGGGAGTAGTATTGTGCAAGGCAGTCGTATTTTCCAGCCACCGGAAAATATGACTGCCTTGCAAGACTAGTCTGGTGGGTTTACAGTCATATGTATCATCTGATGTGACCAATGTTCATAAATCATGCATATGGGTGTAGCTACCATTGAGGCACAGGAGCCAGCTGCCTCCTTGTTTTTACTGTGTACTGACATATGCCCCTGACCATTAATATATCGCACATGCATGCTTTGCTTGATGGCTGTGCAAAGACAAGGGACACCACCAGTATTGAAGGTCACTGCCCACAAAGTAGAGTTAATGCTTGGGTTAAAATGTATGAGAAAGTGTGAAATAATACGTAACTCCCAAATTTTGCTGTGCACTTCATGGGCACATCTCATTGCCTCTTCATTCTGAAAATCCTAGCTATAGACGCTCCTACATGCTGAATAGTGAGCCTCATTTGTGAGCTCTTACCATGAAGCATCATGTGACACTGCACATTGGGCACATGAGTGGAGGGTATTATTGTTGCTCCTTAGTAAACATGTAGACCCTCTCTGTTTATTGGCTTGCTAAATATAACCTTAAATATTCTCATGCTACCTAGAGCATTTTCTTAATCCCACTACTCAGTGGCGTAGGAACCGTAGCGGCCGTAGCGGCTTTGGCCGCTACACTTTTTAGGCCGTAAATTAATATTCATAACCTGCATGCTATAAGTTAGCTCAAGCTAGCCTCGTACTCTGGGAGCGAGGCTAAGGTCAAGCAGCCTCTTTGTTGCATCAGTCTCATATGCAATTACATGCGTGCATTTCCGCTATTAGGTGATCGAAATCTTGGCAGTGAGGTGACTCGGTACGAAGCTAATGCAGATTTTCAAAGAGTTGCGTGGCTCAAAGCGACGAAAGCTAGCCAGGCGGTCTCCTGGGAACGACGACGACAAAGTCAGTATAATCTGTTTTCCTGAATGTTGTACTGGAGGGTTGCTAAGGTCTGAGAACAAGGCTAGAATATTATACACCGTTGAAAAAGGCTTTATTTTGCAGTCTAAAGGTGCACACTTTTAAAAAATTCGCCGCCGCGCATAGCGCGGCAAAGTTACTTTCCATTTTTTTTAACAGTGCTTCACGTGGCACAGCATGGCCTCTACACTTCAAATTTAGTTCCTACACCTATGCTACTGTAAGTATTCTTTCATGAGAGCACACCTTACTCATCTAACTCAGACCAGTATATAGTATCTCTTTCTCTTGGTGCATGTTCATAACATTTAGCCTGATCATTTTGTGGGGGTTTAAGCTTAAAAGTAAACAATTTAGATATTGTAAAGTTCCCTTTGAGCAACAATTATTGAGAGGCCCCACATCAAAATGTTGCTGCTTGCATCTTCAGGAACCATTTCAGAATCCCACCTCAAAGATCCCAAGTGCTTACTGAATGTACAAGTGGTGGCCTCTTATGCTACTCAGACATTTTTGTAACCCCCACTACCATAAGTGTAGCAACCAGTATATACATCTCACACAGAGAGAAGTTAGTTTAGAATGAGTAAGGGTGTTATGATGCTTGTTCAGAGCTACTTACACTAAAGGGAATGTTGTTGTGGTAGGTTGTTGATGTCAGTCTCGATGTGTATAGACCATCACAAAGCAAGATAAAGTTAAAATTGGTTGCAGTGAACTTATTATTTTGACAAGATCTGGATCATACTTTTATCACATATTTCACATATCAGGAGAAATGTTGTTTTTTTTTGTGTGCATGAATCAGTAAAGAGTACAAAATATGCCTTTAGCTATACACATTACGTATTTAGTGGATACATTTTTTTTTGTCTGAAACATAGTATCTAGCTATATCAAATAAATCAAGGATAACTGTAGTGTACAATATCAAAAGCAACAAATGATGATTTAAATTTGCTTGCAGAGCTCTACATTGAACCATAGGGCACCAGGCTATTTACACCAGCCTGTGGTTGGCAGTCACTTTGAGAATCCCCTTCTCCACCACTTGAACTGTTTGTTGCTGGAAGAAGTGGTTGGTACATGTCAGGATTTACAATCCTGTCAGGGAGATCTTCATTGTCACCTCTCTGAATGTGCTGGTACTGGTTTTCATTTCTTGCTAGGAGGATTTTTTTAATCCTGCTGCAACAAGCACGAAACAGTGCCACTTGAGAGAGGATTTTGTACAAAATAAACGATGTAAAATACAAGAAAGGGGTTAACAGAATCACATATAGCAATGGAATATAATAATGTACATTTGTTGTGTGGGTATACATCATCAAGAAGGTTGTTAAAGCCACTAAAGCAAATGCTAAAGAGTCTATAACGTTAAAATAGTTGTTCTTGTATGGACGAAATAGAGCAAATAATAAGGATATGACAACAGGAACTGGTATTGTTATCAGCCACCTAATAACTCTAGGCTGTGCAATGAATCCTACCAATAGTACAACTCGAAACAATAAGTACAGTCCAGCAAAGTAGCGATAGTCACGAGTACCATTTGTGCCATTCTTGTAACATCCCTGGAAGGCATCAGCAAATGTATGCAGAAATTGCCACCTTATTCTAGTGCAGTAGCCAAGACATCTCTGGAATGATCTCATGGGGTACAAGAGGAGAAGTAACAGTGGAAATACAACAAACACCAGCAGGACACTTATTGCAGGCAGAGCGAAGGGAAGGTGTTGCCGGCTGAAGTATTCAATTGAAGCATCATAGTAGAGTACATCTGGACCAAATGTTTTGCCTGTGTTATTGTATAGTGTGCTAGTGTCCAGTAGTTTGTAGGATACCGTCAGAAGCTTTGAATAGGACAGCAGTAGGAAAGTAGCAAAAGTATTGATTACAGAACCCTTGGGATTCCACCTCCTTCTGAATTGAGCAAAGCACACATGGAATGGCCTCCACACACAAACTACCACCCTAACTCCACTGTCATACATCTCAACACAAACATAAATCACTAATGTCAGCAAAAGTGGGTAAACAGCAACAATATACTCCAGTGCTAGCATGTAAAGTGTACTCATGTCACTGCTGATACAAAACAAAGGAATAGAGTATTGAAAGAAATCTAAATTCCAGATCCCGTAAAAAGTCAGTAATGCAAGTTCAAAGAACTGTATTGCTGTTAGATGAGTGGCAGAGTAAACATATGTATAGGCATAAGGGCTTAAGAGTGTGCTTGCACATGTTATGTACTGACAGAGAAACACAAAAGCATTCATTTCAGCAGAGGTTACATGAAACTGGAAAACCATCACCAAGAAACACAAAATGGTTGCAGGAAACAAGGTAGCTGAAATATACACCAGCCACCCATATCGTTTATCAAAGCACTCTACACACTGCCATTTGTAGGAGAGAACAGCAGGTCCCAAACCTTTTTGACATCGGCTGCACAACAGACCAGTTCGGTTCAAACCACTGCACATGAAGCTGTTTAGTTCAGAAGTGTCATTTGGGAGAGTGACAAAGAAAATCTGAGCTCCAGCATGGTGGTTGCTGAATGGACATCCTCCTGCAACTGTTTCTTTGGTTGTGTCATTGTAACTCATACAGTAGCCAGCAGAAATTAGAATCTCTTGGGTAGTGTAATTACACACTATACTATCATCTAATGTAGCACCACACACACACCTGGTCACTCCATTGTACTTTGTCTCCCGGTACCAAGTTGGACAAGACTGCTCCTGTACAATACTTGATCTCCCTCTCTGACTACCATCTAGTGTCTTAGCATCCTTAGTTGCTGGGTGTAGCTCACTACCCCAACACGAGCTGATCATGAACACAATCACTATGCACTCATACGTTGCCATCTTTATTCTTCAACAGGTGCACATGTACAGCTGCTGCACACAGGATTAACAATGAAATGTATACTGCTGTAAGGTTCACTGTATGTGTGCACAAACCACTAACAACAATATAAGGTTAGCTATACTATTGACCAAGCAATGAATTTCCCCCGAACTCTAAAACTACAATGGTAGCAACAAAAAGATAAACAGATGGGGATGTTATTCTAATCCTTAAATGGTAATTGGATTTATACCTGGATATAGCTAGCAAACCCACTTACAGATGATTGGAAACTCCCTGGAAGAGCAGTGTTTTTGAGCGTACCAAAAAACAACAACAAAAAACAACAACAACAACAACAAAAATACCAGTAACTCATCTAGCTGTAACTGCCCCATCCATTAGCTACTAATGCCCCACTCACTTAATCTTAACTACCCCAGACCCAGTGAGTTAATAACCTCACTGTTTTCAGCTCCACACTCAATTTGTGTGCAGAAAACCCCACACCTAAAGGAGTAATGATGTGTCAGCTGGTGATGGTGCCCCCCCACTCAACACAACAACTTCGATATTCTTTACTTGCCATACCACTGAAAGTGATGAAAATTGTGGGTGCACTACTGCAATGTGAGAGCCTGGATACAAAACATGTGGACAAACATAGGTTGAGTGTGGTGCACGTCAACATAGCTTATACTTTCAGTACAGGCAAGATGCATCACAGTGATTGCATGAGCTTCAATGTGTTGCATAAACGTGTCATAAGGCATTTGATGTGGATGTAGTAGCTATTGTTATTTGGTTCCTCTATTAGGTGAGGCTGGAGGATGACATGCAACAACGTATGCAACTAGAACGATTTAGCTATGCACACCTACACACATAGTTTCGACAGCATAGGACAAAATACATAATACTAATTTATAGCTGCACACACTTTAGCAGCATAAAAGTTATTGCATAAGTATTATTAAGTTTTCACGTGCAAGGTTTGATCTGTGATAATGCCAAAATCTGTATCTTGTACTAAAGATAGCTGAAGCAAGACCGTGGAGGTTTCGTGGACAAACACTCACATTAGGACCATTACCTGAATGGTACTGACAAAGACTATCTGCCAATCTGTTTGGTCTAATTATTCTGGATTTGTATACCATTACAAATATGGCAGCATGCAGTGTGGCTGTCAGGAGCTGCCTCCTTTCCTACAGCATGCATCATTTGTAAATTTTCGCTTGCAGTGACTACGATCATTATTACATTATTGATGACCTTAATTGTTTTCTTCCTTGCATGCTATTCCATTCTTTAAAACGAACTTTTGTTTAGGGCAAGACACACACAGGGCAAAGAAGGCATGAGGATGATTCTCCTTGTGATGATCATCACAGTGTTGACACTGCATGCTGCCATATTTGTAATGGTGATAAGTATACTTAATAAATCCAGAATAGTGTTGATCCATCAATTGTACAGATGATTGACTGGACAGCAGTTCATACAAAAGCCTACCACGATTACAGTCTGTTGGCTAGGATCATAAAACACTGCATCACCCTCTATAATCTATCGTCACACCCCACACCTCATTACGTCATTATGTTGTTTGTTTGTTTGTTTTTAATTGTGTAGGAATGCTCCTTCAGCCTGTAATGGCCGGTCTCCAGGAGGTCCTCAAACAGATAAAGAGAAAAACAACAACAACAACAGCAAAAAAACAAGCAAACAAAAAACAAAACAAAGTACAAACACGCATAAGAGTGTGCAGAAGAACAATGACACAATACTGAATAAAATCAGCAAAGGATTGTAATTGGGGCGAGCCTGAGCGAGCCCCACACTAGCGTGACTGCATTGCGCACGCGTGTGTGTAACTAACTATCTATGCTTGTTTGGGCCGTCCACTTACCGGAAATTTTAAAGAAATTTTAAATCTGCGGACTTACGAAAATTGTACGTGCACGTGCACATTTCAAATTCAGATTTGAGTGCTGATATGATCATGGTATCAGAGTGCAGCGTCAGGAACCCTGAGGAAGACGACTGAAGTTGAAGGACGCGTACAAATTTTAATATGGACGGTGGTTGACGGATCGCTTCAGGTGAGCGGGCCATGGATAAACGGCACTCAGAAATGCCAGAAATTAGCTCAGTCCATGCATGTGTAGCCACGTTAGCTGCCCTGGCAGGTCGGTTTCAGGTCAGGGCCATGCATATTATTATTAAAACGGCACTCATAAACGCCATGAAATCCAGCTCATGATTTCAGTGCAAAGCTTAGTCCACGCATGTGTAGCCCAGGCTGGAGAAATTGTTGCAACTTGTTGGCGTATGTGATACCTAGCTATAGGGCTTATTATATACTTGTGCGTCATCAGGTTTGGCTTATTACGCTCATGTAGCAGTAGACAGTGACAAATCCTGCTGTGTGCCATGACAAGTTAACATTTGACATTTGAAGCAAAGCAAAAACCCTTTTAAAGCCCCCTGTGAATGGTAAATGGATGTGCATGTAGGAGGATAATTGTGTTACATCACTCATCAGTGACATAATATCCTGTATCAGCTTGCTCAGGGTCGCCCCCACAATGTTCTACATTTTCTAGTTATGTACTATGCAATATACACAGTAGTTGGGGCGAGCCTGAGCGAGCCCCACACTAGCGGGACTGCATTGCGCAGATGTGTGTGTATACGACCATACGTGCTTGTTTGCTTGCGGCCATATACCGTAAATTTTAAATGCGCGTTTAAATATTTCCCGAAAATTGAACGTCCTCGTGCACTTGGTAGGGCAACGCTGGGCCTACTGCCACAGTGCAGCGTTGGCAACTGTAGCGGAGACGGCTCAAGTTTAAGCACGCACTGCACCTTACTTCTTCTTTGTCACAGCAGCTACGAAACGACCATCAACGGCAGGCTGCTTGCTGACCGTACAAAATTATAAACGCCGGTTTGAGATCGCTTCAGGTAAGGATCGTGCATAAACGACACTCATAAACGCTAGCGATTCAGCTCATCATTTCAGCGTTAAAGTCTATTCATGTGCATGGAGCGGCTTGCTCAGGCTCGCCCCAACAATGTTCTACATTTTCTAGTACTATAAAAAGTCACAACACTGTGTATGCACGTACTGCCCTTTTAAGGTAGGACAACCTTGAATCGCGCCGATTCCGCTCATGAATAATTGGGGCGAGCCCCACGCTTGCTTGCTTGCTTGCTTGCTTGCATGCATGCATGCAATGACAGGGAGTAGGTTTGTGGGCATTATACTCCCTGGCCTGGAGGTGAGCGGGAAAAAGCGTACATAGTTTTGTAGGGGGTGAGTTTACCTTTCTGTAACTGGGCTCAGTTTTGGTTGGTTTGAGTGGAGCTGTGTCGAATTTTGCTTCAAAGCCAGCACAGCCAAAATTACTGTTTTTGAGGTCAAATGTGTGTTTTGGCCTGTAGACTGGGATTGAAGTGGTCTCAGGACAAATCCATACGTAAACTTTCTACTTGTTTTGTGTGTGTGTTGATGATGTGGTCAGACTGGGGGTGGAGCCTTGGAGAGGGTGCAAATTTTTATTTTAGCTGAGGGACTAAAAATTGAGTTTTTTGGCATTATCAGGTAGAGAAAGCACTTTGGTACAAACTTTTTGTGAATCTTGAGTACACTTAGACATTACCCATCCATCCGTCCACATGACTCGGAGATTTGTGATTCAAGGTTGTCCTACCTTACAAGCAGCTGAGTTAGTTAGTTCTGATGGAAGCCGGTTCCATGATAGAGCAGCTTGAAATTCAAACGAATTTCAATAAAAGTTTGTACAGGGCCTCCTCAAGTGGATGTTATTTTGGCCTCGAGTTCTTGCATATTGCATTTCCCTATTCAATGTGAACTTTGAGTGAAGGTACTTGGGAGCCCCACTGTGTATGCACCTGTGGACAAGTGATAGCTGGAACACCTCTTGTCGTTGTGACAGTGTCATCCAGTGTAACTTACTTCTCAGTGTTTCACTAGGTGTGTATCTACAAGAGGAAGTGATAATCCTCATCCCGTAGTTCTGTATCTGTTCCACGTTTTGAGTGAGGACAGATCCACATGAATGCCACAACACACAGCAGTAGTCTAAGTGAGGTAATACAAGTGCATTGTATATCTTCACTCAAGTGGGAGTGGGGAGAAAGTAGCTGACTCTTCGCAACTTGTACAGACTTATGAAGCATTTTTGCCTTACATGCTGAATGTGTTCCTTCCATTTGAGTTGGCTGTCCACTGTGACCCCGAGGTACCGAATACTCCCCTTACGACCACTCCTCTATGACTAATTATGAGGTTGTCGCACACATTTCTCTTCCTATTCCTACAGAGAACCATAAGCTGCGTCTTCCCAATGTTCATTTTCAAGTTATTGGCATCAATCCAAAACACTACTGCCTCCAAGTCAGCTTTCCAATGCATACTTCACCTCCTGAGGATCCCTGCAGCAGCAATAGAGAGTAGTGTCATCAGCGTAGAGATTGACTGTGCACTGTTTCTCAACTGTTTGCAGGTCAGACACTGTAAATAGAAGCAGACCCAGGATTGATCCTAGCAGGACACATCTCCATGGTAGCTTGCTCCTTACGCATCACATCGATGATCTCAAAAATATTGGGATGAAATTTTCACACTATTTTTTTCAGTCGTGAATTCCAGCCTTCCACATGATTGTTGGTCCTTGGCCCATGGCAGTCATAGTAGTTACACTGACTAATTCTGTATTGACCATTGACCCAAGTGTGTTCTCCTCTGCAAGACTGCACAGTGGTCTCATGAGTAGTCACTTTTGCTGGACATCTCCAATACATGTGATCCTTGCCATCATGAATCTTGAGGTACTTATAGCCAGCTGCCAGGAACATTAACAACACACCAACACTGCCTCCCACCACACATGCAGCCACTCCGACCATGAAAGAAAACAGATCATCTGCCTCACACTTCAACAACTCCAATTTATAGTGAAAGCAGGTAAATTCTCTGTTTCATTAAGTTGTATACTGAATTGCTCGACTGTTGGCTGTTGATACATAGCACATGATTTCTATGCTGGCGCTCATGATCATTTGTGTGTACTTGCATACAAATCACAGTGATAAAGTTGTGCAACCAACATGTTAACACAAGATATACATCGTTACCTACATGCCTATCAGTGTCTCCACGACTGAAATACGACATAACAATCAATATCAATCATTTCTGTAACATCTGAAAACGTAAATCTTGTTATCAAACATGTAAAGGACGATGTATATCTTGTTCCAGTGTAATACCCCATCTTCCAACAAGAGATTTTTTAACTAGAGCACACCTTACTCATCTAACTCAGACCAGTATATAGTATCTCTTTCTCTTGGGGCATGTTCATAACATTTAGCCCGATGATTTTGTGGGGTTTTAAGCATAAAAGTAAACAATTTAGATATTGTAAAGTTTCCTTTGAGCAACAATTATTGAGAGGCCCCACATCAAAATGTTGCTGCTTGCATCTTCAGGAACCATTTCAGAATCCCACCTCAAAGATCCCAAGTGCTTACTGAATGTACAAGTGGTGGCCTCTTATGCCACTCAGACATTTTTGTTACCCCCACTACCATAAGTGTAGCTACCAGTATATACATCTCACACAGAGAGAAGTTAGTTTAGAATGAGTAAGGGTGTTATGATGCTTGTGCTGTACATACACCAAGTTTATGCTGTGCTAGATTCATTACAAATTAATGCTAAATTCTGCTTAATTGTTGTAATGACTGAATGCTTACAAGAGAACATCAACACTAGTGTAATGTATAAACAATTTTTGGCAGTAGCACGAGTAAAGAGCTGAGTCTAGAGTGATATACAAACATGTTGTCATGAGGTAACTTGAAGCTACAAATATAATGGACAATTTGCATTGCATTTCAAAGGTTGCTACACTTAATCGGTAAAACAGTATGCTTGCAATGTTCAATAGGCTATCACACTATGTACAGCACCTTATGTTTAGCGATCATTTTCAGGAATTTTCCTCTCTACCACTTGAACTCTTTGTTACTGCAAGAAGTGATTGATGCATGTTAGGATTCACAACCTTGTCAGGAAGATCTTGATTGTCACTTCTCTGAATGGGCAGCTGTCTTGTTGGAAGATCACGCCCACGTCAACTATATAGCTAACTAAACCAACAGCTAGTGTGCAGGAGTGAGTGAAAGCAAAGGTGCGCAGCACACACACACACACAATGTGCATCAATGGTGGTTGGGATATGCTGTCAAGATCTGGATCATACCTTCATTATGTATTTCACATATCAGGAGAAATGGGGTGCATGAATCAGTAAAGAGAGTACAAAATATGCCTTTATTGTACAATTAGTAGGTAGACGCAATTTTGTTGTCTGAAACATAGTAAAATATATCTAGCTATATCACATAAATCAAGGGTAACTGTAGTATATGGTATCAAAAGCTACACACACTGATTTGAATAACGTGCTTGCAGAGCTCTACATTGAACCATAGGGCACCAGGCTATTTACACCAGCCTGTGGTTGACGGTCACTTTGAGAATTTCCCTCACAAACACTTGAATGGTTTGTTGCTGGAAGAAGTGGTTGGTACATGTTAGGATTGACAATCCTGTCAGGAAGATCTTCATTGTCACCTCTCTGAATGTGCTGGTGCTGGTTTTCATTTCTTGCTAGGAGGATTCTTTTAAGCCTGCTGCAACAAGCACGAAACAGTGCCACTTGAGAGAGGATCTTGTACAAAATAAAGGATATAAAATACAAGAAGGGAATTAACAGAATCACATACAGTAATGGAATATAATAATGTACATGTGTTGTATAGGTATACCTTATCAAGAAGGTTGAGAAAGCCACTAAAGCAAATCCTAAACAGTCTATAACGTTAAAATAGTTATTCTTGTACGGACGAAATAGAGCAAATAATAAAGAGATGACAACAGGAACTGGTATTATTATCAGCCACATAAAAGCACCTGGCTGTGCAATGAATCCTACCAACAAAACAACTCGAAACAATAAGTACAGTCCAGCAAAGTAGCGATAGTCACGAGTACCATTTGTGCCATTCTTGTAACATCCCTGGAAGGCATCAGCAAATGTATGCAGAAATTGCCACCTTATTCTAGTGCAGTAGCCAAGACATCTCTGGAATGATCTCATGCATGGGGTACAAGAGGAGAAGAAACAGTGGGAAAACAACAAACACTAGCAGGATACATATTGCAAGCAGAGCAAAGGGAAGGTGTTGCCGGCTGAAGTATTCAATTGAAGCATCATAGTAGAGTACATCTGGACCAAATGTTTGGCCTGTGTTATTGTATAGTGTATTAGTGTCCAGTAGTTTGTAGGATACCGTCAGAAGCTTTGAATAGGACAGCAGCAGGAAAGTAGCGAAAGTATTGATTACAGAACCCTTGGGATTCCACCTCCTTCTGAATCGAGCAAAACACATGTGGAATGGCCTCCACACACAAACCACCACCCTAACTCCACTGTCGTACATCTCAACACAAACATAAATCACTAATGTCAGCAAAAGTGGATAAACAGCAACAATATACTCCAGTGCTAGCATGTAAAGTGTACTCATGTCATTGCTGATACAAAATGAAGGAATAAAATATTGAAAGAAATCTAAATTCCAGATCCCATAGAAAGTCAGTAATGCAAATTCAAAGAACTGTATTGCTGTTAAACGAGAGGCAGCATAAACATATGCATAGGTATAAGGGCTTACGAGTGTGGTTGCACATGTTATGAACTGACAGAGAAACACAAAAGCATTCATTTCAGCAGAGGTTACATGAAACTGGAAAACCATCACCAAGAAACACAAAATGGTTGCAGGAAACAAGGTAGCTGAAATATACACCAGCCACCCATATCGTTTATCAAAGCATTCTACACACTGCCATTTGTAAGGGAGAACAGCAGGTCCTAAACCATTTTTACACTGGCTGCACAACAGACCAGTTCGGTTCAAACCACTGCACATGAAACTGTTTAGTTCAGAAGTGTCATTTGGAAGAGTGACATAGAAAATCTGAGCACCAACATGGTGGTTGCTGAATGGACATTCTCCTGCAACTGTTTCTTTGGTTGTGTCATTGTAACTCATACAGTAGCCAGCAAAAATGAGAGTCTCTTGGGTAGTGTAATTACACACTATATTATCATCTAATGTAGCACCACACACACACCTGGTCACTCCATTGTACTTTGTCTCCCGGTACCAAGTTGGACAAGGCTGCTCCTGTACAACAATTGATCTCCCTCTCTGACTGTCATCTAGTGTCTTAGCATCCTTAGTTGCTGGGTGTAGTTCACTACCCCAACACGAGCTGATCATGAACACAATCACTATGCACTCATACGTTGCCATCTTTATTCTTCAGCAAGTGCACAGCTGCTGCACACAGGATTAACAATGAAATGTATACTGCTGTAAGGTTCACTGTATCTGTGCACAAACCACTAATAACAATATAAGGTTAGCATACTATTGACCAAGCAATGAATTTCCCTGAACTCTAAAACCACAATGGTAGCAACAAAAAGATAAACAGACGGGGGATGTTATTCTAATCCTTAAATGGTAATTGGATTTATACCTGGATATAGCTAGCAAACCCACTTACAGATGATTGGAAACTCCCTGAAAGAGCAGTGTTTTTGAGCGTACCAAAAAACAACAACAAAAAAACAACAACAACAACAACAAAAATACCAGTAACTCATCTAGCTGTAACTGCCCCATCCATTAGCTACTAATGTCCCACTCACTTAATCTTAACTACCCTAGACCCACACTCAATTTGTGTGCAGAAAACCCCACACCTAAAGGAGTAATGATGTGTCAGCTGGTGATGGTGCCCCCTCCCCCCCCCCCCACTCAACACAACAACTTCGATATTCTTTACTTGCCATACCACTGAAAGTGATGAAAATTGTGGGTGCACTACTGCAATGTGAGAGCCTGGATGCAAAACATGTGGACAAACATAGGTTGAGTGTGGTGCACGTCAATCCTCTACAATGCCTCAATGATTTTCCCTACCATGCATACCTCAGATAACATAGCTGTAGTTTGCTTATACTTTCAGTACAGGCAAGATGCATCACAGTGATTGCATGAGCTTCAATGTGTTGCATAAACGTGTCATAAGGCATTTGATGTGGATGTAGTAGCTATTGCTATTTGGTTCCTCTATCAGGTGAGGCTGGAGGATGACATGCAACAACGTATGCAACTAGAACGATTTAGCTATGCACACCTACACACATAGTTTCGATAGCATAGGACTAAATACATATACTAATTTATAGCTGCACACACTTTAGCAGCATAAAAGGTATTGCATAAGTATTATTAAGTTTTCACGTGCAAGGTTTGATCTGTGATAATGTGGTTATGCCAAAATCTGTATCTTGTACCAAAGATAGCTGAAGCAAGACCGTGGAGGTTTCGTGGACAAACACTCACATTAGGACCATTACCTGAATGGTACTGACAAAGACTGTCTGTCAATCTGCTTGATGTAATTATTCTTGATTTGTATACCATTACAAATATAGCAGCATGCAGTGTGGCTGTCAGGAGCTACCTCCTTTCCTACAGCATGCATCATTTCTATTACTGGAGCTTCTCTTTCTAAATTTTCGCTTGCAGTGACTACGATCACTCTGCATTATTATTACATTATTGATGACCTTAATTGTTTTCTTCTTTGCATGCTATTCCGTTCTTTAAAACGAACTTTGTTTAGGGCAAGACACACACAGGGCAAAGAAGGCAATGAGGATGATTGTCCTTGTGATGATCACAGTGTCGACACTGCATGCTGCCATATTTGTAATGGTGATAAGCATACTTAATAAATCCAGAATGGTGTTGATCCATCAATTGTACAGACAGTAGTTCATACAAAAGCCTACCACGATTACAGTCTGTTGGCTAGCATCATAAAACACTGCATCATCCTCTATAATGGAGTGTCACACCCCCACACCTTGTGACTTCATTATGCTCCCCTCTCTGATCATTCACGTAGTACAATCAGTCATCTCATACATAACTTTGCTCCCCATATGTAGCTAGACAGTACTACACACAAGGACAAACAGTCTGAAGTTTTGTTGCTACACTACCCTTCAGCTGCCAGTAGAGATTCCCAACCTCCATAGGAGGACTAGACTTGTGTAGACACCTGTGGTATGTTGACAATAGATGACATGTTTGCAATAGATAACAACAATCAGATTCTGATACTTTGAATTAAGGATAAATGTTCGATATTTAATGTTCGATAGCTACCACACTGTCATCTGATCACGGTTATTTAATAACAAGTCCAGTTCTTCTCAGGAGGTTGAAGATCTAGTGCAGCAAAACTCAATAACTTGGAAACAACTGAAATTCACTTTAAAGTCCAAGTTCCCCACTTAGTCTAGTCCTGTGTTTATTCATGTTGACATGTATGGTTTGACTGGCTTGTTTGGTGGTGGGTGTCATGTGCACAGCCATCTGCATGCATGGTAACAGATACTAGAGTACTATTTGTACTATTGCACAATTACACTTGGCAAGGTTGAGGCTATTTAGAATCCAAGGTCAAACAAAAACAATTGCATTCTTCATTGTCCAAATCTCATTGTTGTGTCCTGCAGTGTCAGATTTGTTGAGTTACCTAAACTTGTAGGAATGTAGGAATCAGCATGGTGCAAAAAGCAGCTCAGAACATCTGAAACATAATTCTTGTCATCAAACATGTAAAGGAGACTATTCCAGTGTGAGCCAAGTCTGAGATAATACCCTATCTTCCAACAACAGATTTTTTAACTAGAGTACACCTTACTCATCTAACTCAGACCAGTATATATAGTATCTCTTTCTCTTGGGGCATGTTCATAACATTTAGCCCGATGATTTTGTGGGGTTTTAAGCTTAAAAGTAAACAGTTTAGATATTGTAAAGTTTCCTTTGAGCAACAATTATTGAGAGGCCCCACATCAAAATGTTGCTGCTTGCATCTTCAGGAACCATTTCAGAATCCCACCTCAAAGATCCCAAGTGCTTACTGAATGTACAAGTGCTGGCCTCTTATGCAACTCAGACATTTTTGTAACCCCCACTACCATAAGTGTAGCTACATCTCACACAGAGAGAAGTTAGTTTAGAATGAGTAAGGGTGTTATGATGCTTGTTCAGAGCAACTTACACTAAAGGGAATATCGTTGTGGTAGGTTGTTGATGTTAGTCTCGATGTGTAGACCATCACAAAGCAAGATAAAGTTTGAAGTAACTTGAAGCTTGCATGGTTGCAGTGAACTTCTTATTATTTTGACAAAACTGCCATACACCAAGTTTATGCTGTGCTAGATTCATTACAAATTAATGCTAAATTCTGCTTAATTGTTGTCATGACTACATGCTTACAAGAGAACATCAACACTAGTGTAATGTATAAACAATTTTTGGCAGTAGCACGAGTAGAGCTGAGTCAAATGTGATATACAAACATGTTGTCATGAGGTAACTTGAAGCTACAAATATAATGGACAATTTGCATAGCATTTCAGAGGTTGCTACACTTAATTGGTAAAACAGTATGCTTGCAATGTTCAATAGGCTATCACACTATGTACAGCAGCTTATGTTTAGCGATCATTTTCGGGACTTTTCCTCTCTACACTTAAAGTCTTTGTTACTGCAAGAAGTGATTGGTGCATGCTAGGATTCACAACCTTGTCAGGAAGATCTTGATTGTCACTTCTCTGAATGGGCAGCTGTCTTGTTGGAAGATCATGCCCACGTCAACTATAGCTAACTAAACCAACAGCTAGTGTGCAGGAGTGAGTGAAAGCAAAGGTGCACAGCACACACACACACAATGTGCATCAATGGTGGGATATGCTGTCAAGATCTAGATCATACCTTCATTATGTATTTCACATATCAGGAGAAATGGGGTGCATGAATCAGTAAAGAGAGTACAAAATATTGTGCAATTACCGTAGTGTCCCGCTAATACGCCCCCCCCCCCCTCTTTTCCGCCAAAGTTCCTGCACAGGGTAGTTTGACTCGTTATAACGCCCCCCCGGTGAGCGTCTTCTGGAACATCAAAACTACACGTGCTTACTATACGTTGCAAGTGCGTTCAGTAAGACTATAGTAGTCGGTGAATCTTTTGTAAGTTTTGTGGCTTTTAGAAAAGGCGGTTAGATGTTCCAAGTTTTAAGCTGCTAGTTTAGCAAACAGGTTTATCAGTCTATCAAGGTGTTTTTGTTTCCCTCTGAAGATGTACACGCACGGAACCACGAGTCCTTTCCCATCAACTTCAGAACGTCTTCTGTCACCATTGACGATGCAAGTCATCTCGCTGCCACTCTTGTGCAAGAAATACCAGCAGACTCTGGAAATTTCCCGTGGTACATGACCGACAGTGTTGCCGTTCTTGAGGACAGCTACAGCGAAGTCGTCGTGAATGTTATTGACCTCGCGTTGAACTGGCAGCTCTTCTCCGATGTAGGGAGACCACGCAGCTTTGTAAACGTGATGTCCGCGAACAGTACTCTCGATCCTGAAAGTCGTCGCCATAGTTAGTTGATAGTGAAAGGCATTGATTTCATAGGGGGGGGGGGGGGGGGGGGGCTTATAGTCGAGACTAATTGCATCCTCGAATATAAGCCCCCCCCCCCCCCCCCACTTTAGGCGGGATGTAGTGTACAAAATGGGGGGGCGTATTAACGGGACACTACGGTAGTAGGTAGACGCAATTTTTTTTGTCTGAAACATAGTAAAATATATCAAATAAATCAAGGATAACTGTAGTGTACGATATCAAAAGCAACAAAGGATGATTTAAATAATGTGCTCGCAGAGCTCTACATTGAACCATAGGGCACCAGGCTATTTACACCAGCCTGTGGTTGACAGTCACTTTGAGAATCCCCTTCACCACTTGAATTATTTGTTGCTGGAAGAAGTGGTTGGTACATGTCAGGATTTACAATCCTGTCAGGAAGATCGTCATTGTCACCTCTCTGAATGTGCTGGTACTGGTTTTCAGTTCTTGCTTGAAGGATTTTTTTAAGCCTTCTGCAACAAGCTCGAAACAGTGCCACTTGAGAGAGGATTTTGTACAAAATAAATGATATAAAGTACAAGAAGGGAATCAACAGTATCACATACACTAACTGAATATATAAATGTACATGTGTTGTATGTGTATACATTATCAAGAAGGTTGATAAAGCCACTAAAGCAAATGCTAAACAGTCTATAATGTTGAAATAGTTATTCTTGTACGGACGAAAGAGAGCAAATAATAAAGAGATGACAACAGGAACTGGTACTGTTATCAGCCACCTAAAAGCACTTGGCTGTGCAATGAATCCTACCAATAGTACAACTCGAAACAATAAGTATAGTCCAGCAAAGTAGCGATAGTCACAAGTACCGTTTGTGCCATTCTTGTAACATCCCTGGAAGGCATCAGCAAATGTGTGCATAAATTGCCACCTTATTCTAGTGCAGTAGCCAAGACATCTCTGGAATGATCTCATGGGGTACAAGAGGAGAAGTAACAGTGGAAATACAACAAACACTAGCAGGACACATAGTGCAAGCACAGCAAATGGAAGGTGTTGTTGGCTGAAGTATTCAATTGAAGCATCATAGTAGAGTACATCCGGACCAAATGTTTGGCCTGTGTTAGTGTATAGTGTACTAGTGTCCAGTAGTTTGTAAGATACTGTCAGAAGCTTTGAATAGGACAGCAGCAGGAAAGTAGCGAAAGTGTTGATTACAGAACCCTTGGGATTCCACCTCCTTCTGAATCGAGTGAAGCAAACATGGAATGGCCTCCACACACAAACCACCACCCTAACTCCACTGTCATACATCTCAACACAAACATAAATCACTAATGTCAGCAACAGTGGATAAACAGCAACAATATATTCCAGTGCTAGCACATGAAGTGTAGTCATGTCACTGCTGATACAAAACAAAGGAATAAAGTATTGAAAAAAATCTAAATTCCAGATCCCATAGAAAGTCAGTAATGCAAATTCAAAAAATTGAATTGCTGTTAAACGAGTGGCAGAGTAAACATATGTATAGGTATGAGGGCTTAAGAGTGTGCTTGCACATGTTATGAACTGACAGAGAAACACAAAAGCATTCATTTCAGCAGAGGTCACATGAAGCTGGAAAATTATTACTAAGAAACATAAAATGGTTGCAGGAAACAAGGTAGCTGAAATATACACGAGCCACCCATATCGTTTGTCAAAGCACTCTACACACTGCCATTTGTAGGAGAGAACAGCAGGTCCTAAACCTTTTTGACATTGGCTGCACAACAAACCAGTTCGGTTCAACCCGCTGCACATGAAGCTGTTTAGTTCAGAAGTGTCATTTGGGAGAGTGACAAAAAAAGTCTGAGCACCAACATGGTGGTTGCTGAATGGACATCCTCCTGCAACTGTTTCTTTGGTTGTGTCATTGTAACTTATACAGTAGCCAGCAAAAATGAGAGTCTCTTGGGTAGTGTAATTACACACTATATTATCATCTAATGTAGCACCACACACACACCTGGTCACTCTATTGTACTTTGTCTCCCGGTACCAAGTTGGACAAGGCTGCTCCTGTACAATACTTGATCTCCCTCTCTGACTGTCATCTAGCATTTTAGGCTTTTATTTTTAGCAGCCTTAGTTGCTGGGTGTAGCTCACTACCCCAACACGAGCTGATCATGAACACAA
Organism: Agelas oroides; assembly: GCA_949130485.1. Classification (NCBI taxonomy): domain Eukaryota; kingdom Metazoa; phylum Porifera; class Demospongiae; order Agelasida; family Agelasidae; genus Agelas; species Agelas oroides. The sequence continues at coordinate 3,768,271 of OX422198.1, forward strand.
TCACTATGCACTCATACATTGCCATCTTTATTCTTCAGCAAGTGCACAGCTGCTGCACACAGGATTAACAATGAAATGTATACTGCTTTAAGGTTCACTGTATCTGTGCACAAACCACTAATAACAATATAAGGTTGGCACACTATTGACCAAGCAATGAATTCCCCCAAAGTCTAAAACTACAATGAAATTTATCTAGCAACAGAAAGATAAACAGACGGGGGTGGTTATTGTAATCCTTAAACGGTAATACCAGTAACTCTTCTAGCTGTAACTGCCCCATCCATTAGCTACTAATGGCCCACTCACTTAATGTTAACTACCCTAAACCCAGTGAGTTAATAATCTCACTGTTTTCAGCTCCACACTCAATTTGGGAAAACCCCACACCTAAAGGAGTAACGATGTGCTAGCCAGTGTTGGTGCTCCCCCATTTGACACAACAACTTCTTTACTCGCCATAGCACTGAAAGTGATGAAAATTGTGGATGCATGCACTGCTGCAAGCACTGAAAGATGAGAATGTGAGAGCCTGGATACAAAACTTGTGGACAGATTGGTTGGATGTGGGCATGTCAATCATTTAGAACATCTGAATGATTTTCCCTACCATGCATACCTCAGATAACATAGCTGTAGTTTGCTTTCAGTACAGGCAAGATGCATCACAGTGATTGCATGAGCTTCAATGTGTTGCATAAACGTGTCATAAGGCATTTGATGTGGGTGTAGTAGCTATTGTTATTTGGTTCCTCTATCAGGTGAGGCTGGAGGATGACATGCAACAGGGCATACAACTAGAACGATTTAGCTATGCACACCTACACACATAGTTTCGATAGTACAGGACAAAACACACATACTAATATATAGCTGCACACACTTTATTAGTGTAAAGTTATTGCATGAGCATTATTAATTTTAAAACTTCTGTTTTCACATGTGCAAGGTTTTTATCTGTGATAATGTGGTTATGCCAAAATCTGACCATGCATGCTACGGCCATGGTATACAAGTAACAGCACAAGTATACTATGAACAAACCACCTTCTCTGGCTAGGGAGTTGGAAGAAGCATTTTTTTAGTATATGTATAGAGCAAGTTAATAGGTGGATGCATGATTGTACACAAGTCCATAGAATCGAGGATCGTGTAAACACTACAGTCACTATTAGTAACAGCATAGTTTTGAATGTGATTTGGGATTAATGGCACAAGTGAATGCCTGTTAATTGCATGAGGTGAAATGTACTTAAAGCAAGACCATTAGATTCTTTTTGCATGGGCATATTATGAAGTCAGTTAGAGGAAATGTTCAAAATTGTGTTGTCAACAGTGTCGTTGTTGTGGACTAGCCCGTCAAACACGGCCCCACCAGACCTGTGTGAGCCCAGGCCACAAGTGAGTTTGCAGTTATTACCATCATAAAATGATATAGCTAATAGACTTTGTGCAATATCAGAGGAGTTTTTCTGGAAAATACCGGTAAATTGGCATGCATAAATACTATAGTAGATTCTGGCCAGGAAGTTGATAGAAGCATTTTTTTCGGTATATGTATGGGGCAAATTGAAGTTAGAACATTTACTAGACTTGTACTCATGCAGGTTGTCTATACTGAGAGAAGAAAGCTGGGCACTGAGTATGAGCTATAGACCTTCGCTAACATTTTGCTGAAACTATGATTAATGCATGCAATCTTGCAGAACATTGAAGACACAACATATTTCAAATGGCGATGTTCTTTCATTAATGGCTTGTCTGAGATTAATTGGAATCATGTATACAAGTTCATAGAATGAGGATCATGTAAACGCTTCTGTCACTATTAGTAACAGCATAGTTTTGAGTGTGATTTGAGATTAATGGCGCAAGTGAATACTTGTGAGTTGGTGGTTAATTAATGAGGTGAAATTATGCCATTCACAAATCTCCAGTTGTAAGAGAAGACATACTGTTCCTTGACAACTTCTGAGAAGATTCACTAAACATGTTCAATTACTGAGCAAAAGGCTCCAGCTGGGGAGCCACAAGTTTGTAGATAATGTATGCAATCGCAGAGCAACTGGTGAAGGTTTCCCTGGTGTCTTCTTTCCACAGCAGAGAAACTTGGAGCCACACTTTTGCTTTTTTTTTTCCAAACACCTGGAAACAAAGGAGTGAGTTGAATATGGCAAGGATGAACTGGAAGGAGTGGAGGTTTCGTGGACTATGGGGATTCCAAACACTCACATTAGTCCAAAGAGGAACATTACCTGAATGGTATTGACAAAGACTGTCTGTTGATTTGCTTAGTCTGCATAGCTAAAATTATTCTGGATTTATTAAGCATATGTACTTATCACCTTCACAAATATGGCAGCATTAAAGAATGGAATAGCATGCAAATACGAGTCCCAGGAAGAAAACAAGGCTCATCAATAAAAGTATCACACCAAGGTGGTAATATAGTCACTGCAAGCAAAGACATACAAAGAAAAGCTCCAGTAATAGAAATGATGCATGCTGTAGGAAAGGAGGCAGCTCCTGACAGCCATCCATCAATTGTACAGATGTCTAACAATTGTGACATTGTATTGACTGGACAGTAGTTCATACAAAAGCCTACCATGATTATAGTCTGTTGGCTAGCATCATAAAACACTGCATCACCCTCTATAATCTAGCGTCACACCCCCACACCTCGTCACGTCATTATGCTCCCCTCTCTGAAGAACAAACATTTACGTAGTACAATCAGTCATCTCATACATAACTTTGCTCCCCATATGAAGCTAGACACAAGGATAAACTGTGCTTTTCATCATTCATGAGTTGTACTTTTTTGTTTTTCAACTCACCAGCTGCCAGGAACATACATTAACAACACACAAAAACTGTCTCCCACCACACATGCAGCCACTCCAACCATGAAAGAAAACAGATCATCTGCCTCACACTTTAACAGCACCAAATTTATAGTGAAAGCAGGTACATTTTCTGTTTCATTAAGTTGTATACAGAATTGCTGGACTGCCGACTGTTGGCTGTTGATACATAGCACATGATTTCTATGCTGGTGCTGATGATCATTTGTGTGTACTTACATATAAATCACAGTGATAAAGTTGTACAACCTACATGTTAACGGAAGATACATTGTTACTGAAATGTGGGTATATTCCTACATGTCATCAATTCTGTCGGTGCCTGCCGCCACAACTGTAATACTAAACAACAAATTACAACAGTAGTTTCTGTGTTGCACAACACAAATGCTGTATACAACTACGTGTTAACACAAGGTACATTCATCGATTATTACTGGAATGTGGGTACACTCAACACAACAGTATAATAACAGCTGCTAGCTAGTTAATTCAAAAGTACTTACTAGTTTGCTGACACTAGACAACAATGCAAAAGTATTAATAGTCTAGTAACTATGCAGCAAACTGCTACACTACTGGACCTTTAACAGATTTTCTTGCAGCCCATATAAGCCAGGCTATAGCAAAGAACACCACCAGCAAGGCCACCATTCCTCCACCCACTGCACATCCAATAATGACCCCAGAAGTGTCCATAGGTAGCTGATCTGTAGTCAGAATGCAATAACAATTTTGTAGTGGTACACAAAGTGATGCTGGTACAAAATTCATGTAGAAGGAAAGGGTTGGTTACCTGGTGTAGATGTGTTGCCAGTTGATGTTGTGGTTTCTTCAACTACTTCAATCGAAACATAAAGTGTGAGTCAACATACTCGTCCATTGGGAAATTCAATGTTTGACGCTTGCGGTAACCATTATTGGTATCAACTCGGTTAGAGTTGTCATCCAAGCCACTGTTGTCATTTCGAACATTTCTGGGGTCTGTGAAAATGTCGTCACAGCCAATGCCAATCTCAGACATCCAGCCATGTACAGCAGAGTTTGGAGATGTTGAACTTACTGATGCAAAAAGCACCAATTGTCCCTGACTAACACACAGTCTTATCGTAATGCCTTCCACTGGTAGAGGAAAATTTATGCGTATTCTCTCACCATTACCAACTACTGCATTAGAAATTCCTCCAACACATCTGCTTGCAGAGGCTAACAAGGCACAGATGCAAATCACACAGTCTAATATTGTGATTTACACTTTGGACGCATTTACACTTAGCTTACCTGTAAAGCATAGTTCATAGGCTTGCAACTGTTGAGTGCTGTCTAGATCTGTACTGTCAAAGGAATCCAAGTATGTAATAAATTCTGGAGAAGTTGCTATCAGCTCAAGTTCTGTCATGTTCACACATTTGGTGACTCCAACAACATAGACTAGAACAGAATTATCCTCTGCAAACCGAGTCAAAGCAGCTGCAGCTTGAATGGTGGTTCCACACTCATTACTTACCTGATTTGAATGACAGTCAGTCATAACCATCACAAGTTTAAACACTGATATTGACATCAATCGTCTGCTGCCTCGAAGTACATTACAGTATTAATAACTTTGCACAGTCCATCTGCTGTGTTAGTACATTCACGAAGATATGGTATATTTGCAATTGCCTCCAGGAGAGATTCTCTGTTGTTGTATCGATGTAGACCAAAGTCTACACGTCCATAATGACTATATATGGTAACACTCACTCGGTTGAGATCTGGTCCAATCTCAAGTTCTTAAGTGAAATTATACACAAATTCCTTCACTTTTTGGTAGTTATCACCTCCAATACTTCCCGAGGAGTCAAGAACATCAGCTCTTATTCTGCATGCTGTAGTTCATAGGACACAATGTGCAAACTACTATTCATTAAACAAGAGCGCATAAGAACGGGCGGCTAGAGTAAGAGCGTGTAACTACGTAAAATACTAAAAATAGTAACACGCACTGCACACGCTGCGTTGACGTAAGCCCTTATGCATTGTTGCTAAGCGCACACGTGACCGGATGTTCTATTTTTAGTACGGTTCAATAATTTTGCCCGGACTACGGGCTTCTATTGGAGTTACACGCTCTTACTCTAGCCGCCCGTTCTTATGCGCTCTTGATTAAATCAATAACATAAAAATTGTACAAAGCAGCACAAGCATTATTGCAATATAAACAGTGATGTATTCACTATCCTTTTCTTGCTTAGCACATTCCTTTTTATTACAAGTGTTCCTATCATCACCAGCTATACCCTAACTCATGACCAACTTTGGAAAGATTATCTGTATTGTGTCTGTACTTAGTGTTCAGCTGTAATGTGCTCATTGACAATATAGCTATGGAGCTGCTATTCCATTGGTAGATCAGTGGACAAACAGACTGCTGTAAACAATGTTTGGCAGAGTAACTATATTATCCGCACCAACAGCTATCTCCAAACAGCAAACCTCTCAGATACCCCACCAAGACGAGCCGACAGTGAAGGGTACAAATGTTGGTTTGCCCATCCCCCCTAGGTTATTCAAGAAATTTGATAAGGAGATTTAGATGTTATGAGGCAAAATAGAGGAGAGTGAAAAGGTTGGCAGTCACTGGGAATCGAACCCAGGAGGACACCTGGCTTGTGCAGCCAGTGCTCTGATACTGAGCTACGACAACCGGACAACCACCAGCCCTAGAATCATGAGAACTGGTGGTTGTCCTCATAACATCCAGAATCTCTTTGTTCTAACGGCGGCAAGAATTCTAAGCATTTAGAATGAAAACATCACTCAGCATGGGTTATCTTCAGATGGGGTGAATTTTCTGGTCAACCCCTAAGGAAGTTCTGACAGCACATGCTAAGTGGCTGCTGGGTATGCAACTAGGCATTTTAGTACCACCTGTACAGTACATATAAAGAATTGTGAGGGCTGGTGGTTGTCTGAGTTGTCGTGGCTCAGTGACAGAGCACTGGATGCACAAACCAGGTGTCCTGGGTTCGATTCCCGGTGATTGCCAATTTTTCACTTTCCTCTATTTTGTCTCATAACATCTCTTTATTCCAATGTGAGGCAAGAATTCTAAGCAAAAATTATGGGAACCACGCCCCCTTAAGCCCCACTCCCAAGTTTTGCAACTGTAGAAGCCCCTCCCCCCTCTTCCTCAATGTTTGTAGTTGTAGCCCAGGATATAGCTAGATAGAGATACAAATCTAAGAGCTGGACCACTCAAAGCAAGCCTTAGGTGGGGAGTGGTCCCACCCTTTCTGTAGTAGACTACGAATCAGGAGTTTAAAGAAACCGAAACCTGTAATAATCGGAAGGAGTACTCCCTGAAGACCAGTAATACTAATAGCTAACTCATTTACCTACAAATGCCTCACCCAATTCAGCTACCTGTGAGTTTGTGTGGAAATAAATAGGGACAGTGATGTGCTAGTTGGTGATGGAGCTCCCCCACTTTACACAGCAACTTATGAGCAACTTTGAAAGAATATCATGCTCTACATTTCTGTATTTAGTGTTCAGCTGTAATGTGTGCTTATTGACAATATAGCTGCTATTTCAGTGGCAGGGCAGGAGAACATAAATTGGTATAAAACACATTTGTTTAGTTGCTGTCTAGCACTTCTCACTGCATTGTGCAATATTAATACATGCATTGAATACATATTCAAGATAGTGGGTGGAACCCAACTAACATATTCATGTTTATTGCATGATTGCATATTCATTTCAGCATGTTCGTTGCAAGAGAGGCCATGGAATATGTAGCTATCTCATTGCATCTCTGCATGACCCACTTAAAGGCTGAGGTCACAGTTCCAAATTAAAGTAACAGATGTTTCCTTTCAGAGAGGCTGAAAGAGCACCAGTAGGTTTGTTAAGGATAGGCTGTGACTCTGACAATTCAACTTAGAACAATTTAGTCCTGCATTTATTTGTTGTATTTTGCTTTTGTCTTGTTTGTTTGCAGTGTGCCGCATGGTGGCTTGATATAGGTACATTACTAACAACTGCTTTAAACAGCCTGTGGGGTTAACTATACTCACCTGAGTCTACAGTGTGCCTACTGCTGCGTGGTATTTTCATATATTTTCTTTTCTGTCTTTCATGTTGTTAACATTTTCTTTGGGAATTTGCTTGTGATGTGTCACTGAACACATAGCTTGTTAATACTTGTACATTTATGTCATACCTATTGAATGATAGTAATGTTACAGCCATACATGTAGGTGGGATGTAAAACAAAAAGCAACACTCACCTGATTTCAGGGTGTCCACTACTGCTTTGTACCTTCTTATATCGTTTTGCCCTTCTAATGTGTTCTCATCAGAAACTCTCTTGTGGCGTATCAGCCAACACGTAGCTATACCATTGAAGACTTCCTCGCTCACCCACCATATACCACCATGATAACTTGCATCGTTGTAGGTATTTCTGCAGTGCCATCTTCGGTTTCCACATACGCAATCCTGTGCAGCAGCCAGTAATTCAACCGATTTCCACATATCCTCGTCTGATTCCTCGACACCATTAGGACTTTGGCTATTGCAGCATGGACGACGTCCAACCCTGACATGTCGGGCTCGAGAGTGAGATCGAGGGCTTGCACGTACACTCCTACGTACAAGCAACAGACAAAACACATGAATATTATCATCACCGCTTCTTTGGCCATGCGGCTTATATATCGAGCCCCTCCCAAGAACGAATTGGTGCCACACCCACAATATCAATATGCATCATGCTGGCATGATTGGGACAATCCTCACACTAGCGTGACTACATTGGAAGATGCGTGCATGCATGTGTATGTTTGTTGGCTTGCTTGCGGCCATATACCGTAAAGTTTAAATGCGCATTTAAATATTTCCCGAAAATTGAACGTCCTCGTGCACTTAGCAGGCAGGGCTACTGCCAGAGTGCAGGATTGGCAATCGGAGTGAAGACGGCTCAAGTTGAAGCACGCACGGCAACTTATTTCTTGTTTGGCAGCTACGGACCAACCATTAACAGATGGCTGATCGCAGACCGTACAAATTATACACACTGGGTTCAGATAAGGGCCGTGCATAAACGGCACTCATAAATGCCAGAGATTCAGCTCATGATTCAGCGTAATGCTTAGTGTATTCATGTGTAGCCACTGTAGCTGCCTTAGCTAGAGAAATGTCACTGCATGCTTTATACCTTTGGTGTAGTCTCGTGCTCAGACTACTTTTGCGGCGGGCGTGAAAAAGGCAGTCTGGGAGAACGAGACTACCTTTGGTGAGGACTAAGATGCTTTCACGATTGAGGTGTGATGGAATTTTGATAAGATGCAAATGATATTCAAAGCGATAACCGGAAGTTCCGGTCACGCCTAGCGTCTAAACATAGTTCTGCCATAATTTTTGGATCCAGCAAGCTGGACTAGTGATAATGCTGAAGTACACAGGCATACTAGTTTCTAGCTAGGTAGAGTGCACGGTATATGCCACTTTCATTTTCCTGACAGTGTAACTACACGCAACTCAGGTTGAATTGCATGTAGTTTATGGCCGGAGCATGCATCACATTTTGTAAGACTAGAGAAAATAAAAAGAAGCACTATATACATTCCCTGGCCCTAGCCCTAACCCTAACCCTTAACCATTTAGCCAATGAGCCGCTTCAGACGGCCATCATGCTGCATGGTCTACCACTTGCACTCGCTGGTCTGGCAGCCTTGGAAAATACACTTGTGGCTCAATATAGGGGGAAGCAGGATTTTTAAGATGCTGCAATAACTGGTTTTCATGGTTATCATGGTTATCAAGCAAAACTGAAATCTCACAGAAATCTCTACTACCAGAGATGGTAGAGATGGTTAGTGGTTCTTATGGTTATCGTGGTTAACTACCAGAGAGATGGTAGAGATGGTTAGTGGTTTTCATGGTTATCATGGTTATCAAGCAAAACTGAAATCTCACTGAAATCTCTACTACCAGAGATGGTAGAGATGGTTAGTGGTTCTTATGGTTATCGTGGTTATTGTGGTTATCAGTGGTTTTCTATGGTTGTGCATGGTTTTCTGATATTGGTTGTCAGTGGTTGTGCATGATCATGGTTATTGTGGTTATCAGTGGTTATCGGTGGTTGTGCATGGTTATCTATGGTTATGCATGGTTATCTGTGGTTCTTATGGTTATTGTGGTTATCGGTGGTTATGCATGGTTATCAGTGGTTATGCATGGTTATCAGTGGTTAGCATGGTTATCGGTGGTTATATGCATGGTTATCAGTGGTTATCAGTGGTTATGCATGGTTATCGGTGGTTATATGCATGGTTATCAGTGGTTATGCATGGTTGTCAGTGGTTATCGGTGGTTGTGCATGATTAGTAGTTTTTAAGGTTGGTGTATCAAGCTTTATCAGATGTTTTCTATTAACAGTATGCATGATGCATGGTTACATAATAATGTACACCTAATAAAGTCATCAGTTACTAGTAAATTGTAGGATATAATATGTCATTACAACTAATCCTTTTCTACATGACGAAGTTTCGGTTGAACTGGTCGCCTCCCTTCTGCATAGCACTTCGAAATATACATGTTTCTTCTTTGTACCATGCGATGCAAGTAAAAGTGGTGGTGTGTCTTGGGCATGGCACTCAGGATTTTTTTAAACCTGGACAGCCATGCAAAAGTCTGTTCGCAGGACATAGTGTTCATGTCCTCAGACAGGACCTCCTTCGGGTTATATTTCTCAATGCACCTCTTATCAGCGTGGTTCTTTATGTGTAATTCATCAATTATCTTGGTCACGTCCAGCCATAAGTACTGCAGGTCTCCTGGGAGTGGAAGTGGCTTCTTTGCTGCCTTCAAATTGTTTAAGTGGCACATATTGTCGTAGCTGACAATAATTCTCTTCCTCTCTTCCCTACTTTTGTGCCCAAACGCTGCCATCAACCACACCAGTACAAGCAGAAACACCTGTGCGGGACCTTCAGACCTACATCAGAAAACAAACCATGAAGGTAGCATTATATGCACCAAAAGCATTAAGGTGGTTCTTTCATCGAGCACATAAATAGCTATATACATCTCGTGTGTGCACATACACCATGCTCTTACTTGTAGAGTGGTTGCCACATCTGAATATGACCTCCTCCACTGACACAAAACCACACACCCCTGGTCCATTTTTGGACTCTTCTTTTGCCACCTGTGTCTTTATTGCAGGATGTGGCTGTGCTGTTGTCTTCTTCCCCATCGTCCATTGGCTGGCCAATGGATGTACAACTCAGCAGTTCTGTTGTTCCTAAATTATGTTCATTGTTGAAAAAGGTCTTTCAAATCTTTATGACTTTTTGGTTATAATAAAGCAAGGGACTAACCTTGACAATCTGCAGCACTCATTGATGTGGTACCTCCTTCTGTGACTTTCTGAACATGGCTAGCTCCTGTAAAGTAGTTGGTATAACTAGGTCATAAATACATCATACTGCATATATGCAGTGACATACCTTTTGTGGCACAGAATGCTGTGTATTCTTTTAGCCCTTGTGGAATCCCAACTCGTTGTGCTTACCTGGTGTGCTCATCACAGAAGGCTTTACCAGGCTCTGGCTCATTTGGGCAACAGTCTACATAATCCAGCTGACCACTGAAGCCCTGAATCTGCATCGGTACCCTCCACATGCAGTGAGGGTAACATATCTTCCAGTTGCCATCAATGGAAAACAGCTGGCCACACCCTACATATATGCCAAGTTCAGTTTGTTACTAATTGGATCAGCCACCATGCAATGGTCATGCATACTTACCCCTCTTTCTGCACTCATCTGAGCAGATATCGTGTGGGTAGACTGTGGCTGCTCTCACGTGGTCTATTTCCTGCATTAATTTCTCCCTGCTCTTTGATTCCTTGAATACTCTGTCAACCTGACCCCTTTTACAAAGCTCATCTTCCAGTTCTGCATTCCAGAAGGCCTCAGCAACTGTCTTTCGATTCAATAAATGGAGTCCTCGGGATCTTTCTGAAAATGCACAAGAGACATAATATTATACCACTTACATGCTGTAAGAGCAAAGGAATTGTAGAATGACATACCTTCTTCAGCTTCAAACTTTCGCAGTGGATGAGTGTTCAAATATTGCTCAAGGTGATTTGCATTCTCGTTGCTGGTTGCATGATTGACTTCATTGTAGACTTCAGCGGTTGCCTCGAAACTCACCCATGCGTGGTGCCTGTTTGCAGTTACAAGTGCAGTACATGAATGTGGAATCACAAGGCATTGCCAAAAAACTGTAGAAGTATAGCACTTACCCCAAAGCACACCAGTTTTCGTAGCAGAGACGTTCGACATAGCACAACTGGCTGGCACAAACAAATGGCCGAACAAAGTCTGCATAGTATCTGTATCCTCCAAGTTCCCCACATCCATACTGATCATACCTATAATAAAAGAACCATGCATGAGGACACATGTCAGTAAATTGATGTCCAGTGGAAGTTATGCATATGTATAGCTTTACCTATAGTTAGTGCCACATTTGTCACATCGTAGAGTGATCTTCATTGCAGGCATTGGACCAGTACAGGTGTAGCAAATCACAGTAGTTGGTTTGTTGTGAGTGCTCAGCTTCGATGCACATGTGATGCAAGCTGTAACTGGGGGAGCTACAAACAAAGTATGAGGCGAACCATTCTGAAGTGTAGCTTCCCACAGGAGGCTCATGGATGGATTTCCAATCACATCATCTAGCTCAACAGCTTCACATTTTGCAATGAGCTGGTTTACACTGGAGGGAGTGAGCTTCAGCTTGAGGGCAGTGTTTAGGATGTTTGCAATGCATTCGCGGCGATAAATGCAGAAATTTGCTGGAATGTACCGCACAAGCTGCAGCAGTAAGATGCAGCCACGAACACCAAGCTTCTCTATCACTGCATATAGATAAGGAACAGGTTTGCTGCTGAATCATAGTGCTAAAATTTACAGACTTAGCACGACTGATAACCACTGATAACCATGATAACCATAAAAACCACTGGTAACCATCTACAGTCTCTGATGACCATATACAGCCTCTGGTAACCATAGAAAACCACTGATAACCACTGATAACCATGATAACCATAAAAACCACTGGTAACCATCTACAGTCTCTGATGACCATATACAGTCTCTGGTAACCATAGAAAACCACTGATAACCACTGATAACCATGATAACCATAAAAACCACTGGTAACCATCTACAGTCTCTGATGACCATATACAGCCTCTGGTAACCATAGAAAACCACTGATAACCACTGATAACCATGATAACCATAAAAACCACTGGTAACCATTACAGTCTCTGATGACCATATACAGCCTCTGGTAACCATAGAAAACCACTGATAACCACTGATAACCATGATAACCATAAAAACCACTGGTAACCATCTACAGTCTCTGGTGACCATATACACAGCCTCTGGTAACCATAGAAAACCACTGATAACCACTGATAACCATGATAACCATAAAAACCACTGGTAACCATCTACAGTCTCTGGTGACCATATACACAGCCTCTGGTAACCATAGAAAACCACTGGTAACCACTGATAACCATGATAACCATAAAAACCACTGGTAACCATCTACAGTCTCTGGTGACCATATACACAGCCTCTGGTAACCATAGAAAACCACTGGTAACCACTGATAACCATGATAACCATAAAAACCACTGGTAACCATCTACAGTCTCTGGTAATCATGCCACTCTAGATCTCAAATCTTTAATCATGCATTATAACCACAGTGGCGTAGGAACCGTAGCGGCCGTAGCGGCTTTGGCCGCTACACTTTTTAGGCCGTAAATTAATATTTATAACCTGCTAAATTTACTATAATAGCTAAAGCTAGCCTCGTTCCCTGGGAACGAGCCTTAGCTCAAGCAGCCTCTTCGTTGCACCAGTCTCATATGCAGTTACATGCGTACATTTCCGCTTAAAGTACACTACAAAGCAATCAAATTCTTGGCAGTGAGATGGCTTGGTACGAGGCTAGTGCACATTTTCACAGACAAGCGACGAAAGCTGGGCCGTCTCCTGGGAACAACGACGAAGTCAGTACGTATAATCTTACTGTTTTTCACTGGACGGTTGGGAAGGTTTGAAAGCTTTATTTTGCAGTCTAAAGGTGCACACTTCGAAAAAATTCGCCGCCGCGCTACGCGCGGCGAAATTAGTTGACATTTTCGCGCGGTACAACATGGCCTCTACACTTCAAATTTGCTTCCTACGCCTATGAACCATGAAAACCACAAAAAACACTGACTACCATGCATGTAAAACAACTGATACAAATCAGTAGAAATTTTGGTTTGCTTGATAACCATGATAACCATGAAAACCAGTTATTGCAGCATCTTAAAAATCCTGCTTCCCCCTATATTGAGCCAGGTCTAGGAAAATATCAGTCCCGGAAAAGGTATTTACTATGGCACCCTAAGGTGCCGAACGTTACCTAGCAAAGAGAACTTCCCAAGGCAGCGACCAGCTCCATGGTTTTTGCGACGGATTTTTCCGCACAGCACCGCACTTTCCTTCCCACCAAGGGGCGTGACCGGAACTTCCTGTTATCGCTTTGAATATAATTTGTATCTTATCAAAATTCCATCGCACCTCAATCGTGAAAGCATTTCGGCTTATAACCGCAAACAGACAGTGACAATCCTACTGTGTGCCATATCAGGAAGTTGAGGGAAATTTGCTACAGTTAGTGTGAAGTAGACTGTTAACACATTGAAGTAATGGAGAAATGCTACAGAAAATACTCTTAAAACACGCATGCGCAACATCGACTTGTGCGCTGAGACTGCCCCGAAAAAGTGTGCGTCAGATAAAAAATCCGCGCTCGCCCCAATCAGAGGAATCCTCCGTTCAACTCCCAAGAGTGAGGCTTGTTCACGCTTGCTTCAATTACCCCGACGTATACGAGTCATCATGAAGCCGAACGTAAGAATCGGTATTGTTGCAATCCTTGTGGGGTCTGTGACTATACTTTCTCTCTACTCATTCACTACTCCCGCTGCCGAAGACAAGTCTTCCAGCGTAAAGTCGTTTCGGCCCTCTTCCTCTCTTCCTACTTCAACGTTTCCATCCCCTCCCACTTCAAAAAAGTTCACACCACTCACTCAGAAAGATGTTGATGGGGTTGAAAAGTTTGTTTTCTTTATTGGCTATCCCAGGAGTGGCCACAGTATCATAGGGAGCATGATGGATGCACATCCAGATATGATCATAGCACATCAATACATGTTGTTTGGGAGGTGGCCTCAACACGGAAAGCTGATGAATAAGACCTATCTCTTCAATGCTCTCTACAATAAAAGTTTTCGTGATGCCGTTAAAGGACTGAGGAGTGCTGAGGATAAAGCAGGCCGGAAAGGGTACACACTGCAGATGAATAACACTTGGCAAGGACAATTTAATCAAGTCAAAATAATTGGGGATAAATCTGGAGGAAAATCTTCTTTGTGTTACCTTGATTCACCACAAAGAGTACAGAAAAGTTACAGGCAACTGATAGACACAGTCAGAATACCAGTTCGTACCATACATGTCATTCGAAACCCCTATGATATGATAGCAACTAGAGTACTCTATCGTGCGGGTTCAGCAGGACATAAGCTACCAGCATCAGAAACGAAGAAGTTTGATAATCCAAAGATGCTTATGGCGGCAGCTATATCACAGCTCAAGATAGCTGAAGGTTCTAAGAATTTTACTGAGAGTTGCAACTTAACCGTGCTGGAAGTCTACAGTGAAGACTTTATAGAAGACCCTAAAGGTACGATGAAGAGAATTTGTGAATTCCTTGACCTCGAGTGTTGGGATGAGTATCTGCAACAATGTTATGACAAGGCCTACAAGTCCCCTTCTAGAACAAGCACTGTGGTGAAGTGGACTCCAGAAGTTCTTGAATATATAAATAGGGAAATGAAACGTTATCCGTTTTTCCACAGGTATATGCACTCATTTGTCTAATGTTAGTAGGCCCTCATTTTGTCAGATAGTTTACTCCACCATATGTGATGTGTTGTAGGTTAGTGTCCCATGCAGCTTTCCATCACTTACAGATGGGAAGGATATTGGATGCTGGAGAAGTGAATAAAAGAACAAAGAGCTGTATATACAGTGTACACACCAAAATGTTTGGTGTATAGGCTAAAGCACAAAATCAAGGAGAAGGTTGTGTGCCGTGAATCACTCTGCATTACCATATGTATGGTGCACAAGTTGAGAGGATATAAGCTGAGATAAAGCATTAGCGACAGATAAAAACAGGAAGTTACAGAAATCTTTAGCACCGGTAACTAGTAACTTTGTCTGAGACACTGACGTACAGATCGATGTTTGGCTTCTTTGATTTGCCAATGAAAGGTGCTACAAACCTACATGTACCCATCCTGAGAGAGTTAGTGAGTTATTATATAGTGCTCCAGAGTAGAAACAAACCTCACATAGCTGTAAAGTAAATGTTTTTACACAGAAGACTTATTTGGTTACATTCCTGCCATCTCTACCATAACCATGCTACCAAGGCAAACCTCCGGGGCCAGATGTGGCAAAATGGAAGCAATGCTGAACCTCTGCCATGCAGAATATTGATTTGTAGGTCTTCTGAAAGGAATCCAACTATTTGCATGGAAGCATTCCTTGAACATGACAACTGTCATGCACACTAGTGGCACGCAACTCAGGTTGATGACCAAAATATGGTAGCTTATCACAATATACAATATCAAAAATTAGAGCTTCCCAAAATGTGAACTCCCATGGTTGTTGGTGATGAATTCATTAACAACGTCCATGAGGGAATGCTTGTTGGGTCTGTCCTTACAATCTTGAAGGATCACATTCTTTCTTGATTCATGGGTGACAGTAAGAATGATTTACATAATCCCTTGCATACTCAGTCAGGTTCAGCCAAACAAGAGCAGCTAATCAACACTTTACAGTCCCATGCACTTTTTTACTGCTATATGTTGTGATATAACAGCCCCGACTACATTAAAAATAGGTTGGTGCATTTTCAAGGGAAAGTATCCTTTGCAACTAGAGTAACCAATCAATTATCGGACACCCCACATTATCGGACGGCTGCATAGCACGAATGGGAGCAACAACAGCCCTTGTTTCTGATCCAGTAGGTAGGTTGATGCAACTGCTACGTGCAACCCAAATTTGAGCTTTATAGATCAGTGAATGTGGACGCTATGCCCCAATAAAGGGCGGTGTGCGATGGTCGCGACCATCGCACACCGCCCTTTATTGGGGCATAGCGTCCACATTCACTGATCTATAAAGCTCAAATTTGGGTTGCACGTAGCAGTTGCATCAACCTACCTACTGGATCAGAAACAAGGGCTGTTGTTACTCCCATTCGTGCTATGCAACCGTCCGATAATGTGGGGAGTCCGATAATGTGGGGTGTCCGATAATGTGGGGAGTCCGATAATGTGGGGAGTCCGATAATTGATTGGTTACTCTACTTCATTCAAAAAAGGGGGTGTGCAAATGTATCTGTCTATCCACCTGCCATAATCTCTACCGTGCAATTTAAGGAGTACTGATCTGGGAGTATCAAAGATTTTATGGGGAAAATAACAGCTAGAGTACTCTCATAACAGCTACATATTCCTGGAGTGGTCTGGGCATTTTTGCACAAGATACATCAAGTGAAATCTATCAATACCATTAGTTTTACTTGAACAACTTTTTACTAATTTTTGACACTGTAAAAAAGTTTAGGTTACTGCAACCATATTTTGATCACTTCAGTTGCATTCCTTTTGTGTGCGTGACACATAAAGTTGTGCTTACAGTTTAAACCAGTGTAGTTGAGAAGCTTCCCTCCTTTGTTAAATTAGTATCTCCTTTCAGGAAGCCAATATACATAAATCAGCTTTTATGCATGGTGAGGTTTCTGGTTTCTTTGATCTTAAACATTTGCTCTTGGAGAGTTCCTTGGTTGCATGTTTGCGGTAGAAATGCCAGGAATGTAGCCAAATAGGTATTCTGGATTAGCTAATGTAACTAAAGAAGAAGCTTCTCAATGAACTTTCAAGAAAACCTATTTGGTAGCATTAAAATTCCTTGGTCACACTGATGCAACTGAGACAACCTAAAATGTGGTTGAAGTAACCCAAGTGTTTTTGCAGTGCATGCATGCAGTTCTAACATGAATTGCTGCACCTTCAATGTTTCCACTGGAAGCCTTCTATCATACCAGTATATGGCTGGCATTATACCTGGAAATGCTGGGCTAAAAGCTATAGAACTTGTTCACTATATGGTGCTCACAATATTAGGCACATATCATACTTGTATGGGCTCACAATTACTATACCATTAGCATCAAATAGCGGTGGGTATCCATACCTGGAAATGTCAGGATTAAAACCCATAAGAGCCCATTTATTACATGGGTTCACGGGTAGTAACTTGTGGTAGATGCGTAACAATATGCAAGAAATAGATAACTGCACTCCAATATGTAGTCAAGTGAGCATAATGGAGTAGTAGAGTCAGAATACAATTGTTTCAATGCATTTTCTCTTGCAGTCGAGGGGAAGGGTGGCAATGGATGAAGACATAGGACACGAAGAGAAGGGCAGAAAGGCAAGCCGTAATCATGGATTTTGATGCAGTAGAATGGGAGTGGAATTCCTTGTCTCCAAAATGTTAAAGCAGTGGTGAAGTATGATAGAGTAAAAGAGATACTTTTTGTAACGATATGTGACAGGATTAGACCACTGACTCTGGTTCTGGCTGGCTGTGCGCGCATATCGTGCTGCTCACTGCTTATTTTGGCTGCATCACATCGTCACCTCAATACATATTTCTGAAATTCACTAGCAAGTGTAGAATATTTGCTGTATTAAAATATCATCATTATTCTAATAGAATGGTAGATCCAACTTAGTGGAAGAAATCCAATTTATGGAATTTTGTATGTGAACTGCTGCTGCACTAATTATTTTCAAGTGAACCTGATTTAGCTGAAGAGTAGATACCACAAAGCGTTCTCACCAAAACAACACTTGTGAAGCCACTGCCTTGTAGTGCATCCAGATGTGTCCTTACCAAAACAACTACGGGCAATAGTTGCAGGCAACGGAGAGATGGTTGAAGTTACCAGAGCCTATACACTTCTGGGAAAGCCTAAGGTGATTTAATACTGCAAGCAACACCCACTGGGGTGAAGAGAAGAGGCCTCTGTTCATGGCTAATGTCTTCCTTGGAAAGTGTGCTTCTATTACAACAGTAGACCTAGCAGAAGAAATTGGCCTCCTGGAAGTTTTTATGAGCCTAACCTAACGGAAACTAGACTTAATTTCCTACCGTTCTATTAGAATAGTGCAAATACTTTCTGCCCACTTGCTGCTGAATGACCAAGTGAGGTCAGTATATATGTTGTAGTAACCCCCTCAGTCTCATATGATAATCTTTGTTCAACTCCTTTACTCAGGTATGCAGAAAGCCCAGCATCTGCAGAACCTCTCCACAGTGTCGGTCTTGAGGTCCTCATACCTGACTGTCAGCACCAGATGAGGTTACTGCTTCAGGTGATTGTTGCAGATCACTTTCACTTGACAGTTTGGCTCCGAAGAATCTCAATATTTTCTTTCCTACATTCAGAGGGAGAACAGAGGAGAGAAATTGCAGGAGAAGGCAGAGGAAAGAGAGAGGAGGAGAGGGCAGAGGAAAGAGAAAGGAGAGGATTAAGTGTGAACTACCCAATTCTCTCATTAACCTGGTGGCATGTACACATTATATCCGGACCCACCAAAAATCTAAGGCTTGTGCATGTATTCGGCATGTTTGCTGCCAGTCTGGTTCCCAGTAAACCTATTGAACACTTTACTGTTGAGCTTGGCAACTGCAGACGATGGATAAGAAATATCACTGCATGCATCAAAGGACAACTGGTGTGCATTCCCAGTTTTGTAGTACTCTCCCTTCCACTCCAGTGAGGAGTTATGAGTCTTCACCACCAGCACTGCACCACTCTGTGCCCTCCCCACAAAACCCTATGGCCCTCAGCGTCTTGTCATAGTAGATAGACCCCATGCACACTGTGGTGGCCATCTCTAGCAGCCCACGCACCCATGTGTTGTCAAGTCAGGCAGACTGACTGACCAGGGCCACAACCATCTCGCTCCTGGAACTGACAAACTGATGACAACTCTTTTTGTGCTGAAAAGGGAAGGAATCAGGGCTGGCAGAGCAGGTCTGGCAGACCTGGAAACTGCCGGACCAATGTTTTGACTGGGGAGTTGCTAAGTTGACCCAACTCCATGTGGTGATGTCAGAGGTTCAAAGGTTAATTTTGCACTGGCTCCCTACGCATGCAGTTAACTGCATGCTGCCCACGAAGATCATGCAGAAAGTGATCTGCTATTGCCCAAGATGGATTCAGTCACACATCCTCCATGGATTGCTGGTCTGAGACCATGTGAAGTCTACTATGAATGGTTTGTAACTGACTTGGAGGGACTGCTACAGAAGCATCGTGTTGACACCGTGAGCACTTTCTCAATTCGCAAGTCATGCCAAACAGTTGCTGGAAAGCAGCAAGCCAAAATTGAGTTGGACAATGAGAATCAGGTAAATCATGGCAACTTTGTAATAGTAACAAAATAGTAGCAATATACATGTTCAGAATTCACACGAAAATACAAATCACTTTGTATAGAGTCCAGACACACCCAAGCCATCGATTAATTGTCGTCTTTACTGGAGGAAAAAGGAGGGAGATAAAGACATTGAATTTGGAGATGTACCCTTCACAGCAAATGGTGACAACTGTCAGTTTGGCAAAGTATGATTGATGTGAAGTCTCTAAGACTCCAACTGCAAGGCTACTGGTAAAAGGAAACTAGGCTGTTTGGCTCACATTTCTGTAAAGGAATACACACTATACCCTGCATATCAAATTACAGAAATGAAAAGAAAAGAAAAGGCTTGGTTCATGGAAGCTTCAACAACTAAGAGAGGAGAGGGTAATGAATGCAATTGAGAGAGGATATAAAACCTGGCTGCCCATCAAAGAGGATCCGATCTTTTGTATCATTGCCTACCTGGGATGCTCACACCAACATCCAACAGATGAAGTGAGTGGATATGCTCAGAAACTACATCCATTCATAGCTCAGAAAGTATCTGAATTTGTCTCAGAAAGTATGACGGATGTACATGAAGTGAAAAGGCACTCAGGTAGTATGTACACACAAAGTTTTCACAACAGTACCAGTGCCAGCCACTGCCTTCAGATCGTACCTTCCACCCAAGTCTACATTATCTCTGGAACCATGTACACAAAGCCAAAAAAGTTCTAGAGTTTTCTAAAATTGACCAGGAAAACCTTCGCCTAAAGCTAAAACAGTGGACACAAGAAGAACCCAACGCAAGCCACTATTATTGGCCCTATATTGTGGTTGACAGCCTCCAATTGTCTCAGACAGATAGAAAGGAAAAACAAGCATCTCTGGAAGTTTCTTGTGGAATTCAGGAGGTGATGAATGCAATGAACTGGCAGGATCCCACACTGAATGCTCCCAGACTTTCCTTTGGATCTACCAAACAGATTGGCAACAGTCCCTCTTAGCAAGATATGGCAACAACATTAAGCATGATTGATACCACATACAAAACTGTTACAACAAAATATGACTTGGCACTGTTTTTTGTGTGGGTACGGACTAATGTTAGATACATTGTCAGACAGTTCATCACACAACAGAAACAGCGGAGAAACAATGAGCAAGTTAGAAGTTGGTTAGAACTTAAATGGCTACCCATATCTCAGGTAATTAGGTGATAACGGTACTGGTTGTTTATAGTCTTATGTAGGCCTTTGTTTTAGGAGTTATTGCACATTTGTACATGACTATCAGTCTACATGTATTACCATTTCTTTCTCAATAGAAATTGGCTCGCTGCTACCATGATAACAAGTTCTATGCAGCTGTTAACACATACGATGGGGTAGAGGCACTAAATACCCGAAACAAAACATGACAGTCTCCAACCTAGCAACATTGCTGGTGATTACATTTCTTCCTGAATCTTACCAGAAATACTTACTTCAGAACTATCAGATGTCAGGGACATACCGAGCATACAAGGATTTCATACCCTCCTACCTTCATGGAAGACCACAAAACATGATCCTCCATGTTTGTCCAGAATGAACCAGACAAAGTTCCTGCAAGCACAAGTTGTGCTTACAGATACAATGCAAGGCATATTTGAAACCACTACGTTCTCTTGTGGAAAGGATATGGTCAACTTTAGTGAGCCGCAATGCTTTTGCAAGGACTGGAAACAACTCAGCCTTCCATGCAAACACTTTTTTGCAGTATTTCATCACTACGGTCGGGATAGGCTACCAGTAAACTACCTCAGTATTTTCTGGGGGAGTATGCCCCCAGCATGGGGAGCCCAGCATGAGCATGCCCCCAGCCCCTCCTAGCTGTAGCATGCTTATGCATGCACCCACTACAAACCTGACCAGATGGCTACGGCCCTGTAGAAGAAAGTCTCGAACAAAAAACAAAAAACACACAACAAAAACAACAACAACAACAAAAACAAAAACAAACAAAAAAAACAGTCCCATTGAAGATGTCATTTTGCCCTGCATTATTACTCCTGTATTACCCTATTTACAACTTATACCCGTCTCCCAATGACTTTTCTCTTATTTGGTCAATGCTTTCAGAGGCACTGGAAAAGAGTAGAATCATCTCCTTGGATCTTTCGGACTCAATATTTGACCCCACTACTGTGGGTTTCTGGTGGCTTCTTTTCATTTCAGTTTGTGCTGCAACCACTTAACAAATGAACTCCGTTTCTGCCAGACAGGCGACATAAGGATTCCCGAGAACTTCATTTTACCACAAACTTTGAACAACTGATAACCTTTCCTGTTAATTGTATGCTCTAAACTTTGTTCTTTTGTGTATTTTGTTTTTATATATTTTGTAGATATTTGTTTGTAGTCCAGTAAGCCTAACCAGGCTGGCTACGCCTTGCATAGGGACTTAAAAATAGATTGAATTGAATTGAAATTGTGTTGTAGGACTATTGTTATATATGTATAGGTTTTTTTTTTTTCGTTTTTTTTTTTGCTTCAACTTTATTTCTTGCCCTTTACTGCATGTGTCAGCAATTGTACCTGACTACATCTTAATAACGGAAATTTAAAAGTAAAAAAATCTGCTAGTGGATCTTGTCACAATCTGTGCCAGACAATCTGTGATGCTCAATCCTGCTGGTGCGGGTCAAAGCCCCACACTAGTTTAGCTACTGAATCACTGACATGTAATAGGACGAGTACTCGTTCGATCATGCAGAGTCACGGGCACTGCTTCCGTATACATATTATGCACGATGCAACGGGCGAATGTAGTTTCACCTGGGCTCCTCCCTACATGGTCCCCAGACTGCAGATTGATGCCTCTGCCCTGCTAAATAAGGTTGCATAGTTTTCTACGTTCCCAAGCCATGTATCCTGGGAACAAGACCAGTCTTACCATGTAAAAATGGCTCCTGTTGTAAATAGGAACAAAGAGCGTGTTTGCCTTGGAACTGTCATATCCGTAAGTTTCTCACTGCTCCATCTGTTTCCCTTGGGCTACCGATACAGTTTGTACACTGTTGTTTTCTAACAGCTAGAGCCGTGTTTCATGTCTGCCCGTCTGATAGTGATCCCGTAGACCATTCTTGAGATATCGACGTTTTAGGCCAACTTCCGGTTGACGACGACGACGATGACGAAAAATCTCAATTGAACGCGAGTATAGCCTCGTTCCGAGGCTTTCCGCCGCTTGCAGTACGGTTCGTTCGCGCGCGGGGAGAGCCTGGGAACGAGGCTATAGCCTCGCTTTGCTCGGAAAAATTATCACATGTAACACATATGGCCACAACCGCAGACGGGCTCTTGCTGAAGCCTGTAGCTGAAGTAGAGGATGGTGGTCATACCAAACATTCAGAACCACTGGAGCAGAACAATTCCACGGGCACTGCACAGGAAACTGAAGGGACAAATGCAGTAGCAGCGACCACAAGCCAGTGGAAGAAAGTCCCTATCACAGTGACGACCCTCATCACCTATATATTTCTGTATGCTGGAGTCTCTATGATTGCACCGTTCTACCCCATTGAGGTCAGCACCCAACCATTTCTTATTCTTCTCCCAGACCCCTTTCGAATTGAGAAATGTTTTGTATACTATAGAGCCCCCAGATCAAAGTAAGTCAGTTGTCCTATAGGTCGATCATGCTAAAGCATCCTGCATGCTTTTGGAGGGTAGTCTCGTGCCCAGACTATTTTTCGCACGCGGAGGGGAAAAATAGTCTGGTCAACTGCCTATTCAATTTTTGTTCCGTGCGGTGTAAAAATTGGTGACGCAACATCTTCAAAAATGTATTATATGACGTCACACAAAGCTTGAAACTACGAAAGAGCTCTCAAGAGACGGCTTGTTGCAGGGATCATCCTTCTCGGAGCTTCCGAACGCCAAGAAACGAAGATTCACAAAACACGAAGCCTCTGCCAATCTCAGATAGCCCTGAGACAATCTTATCGACATTTGAAAGCCTCAGGAACTTCACACTGCCAGTTTTCAAGCTCAGAAACACACACTGCCCGTTCACAGAAGTCCTGGCATTCCTTCGCCGGTCGTTCTCTGGTTCTACAAGGCTTAATCTCCTGCATAGCGCTTCAACTGCCTAGCCAGCTTTGATAGCCATCTAGTGCTGTACGTGACGTCATTCGCATGAAGCAATCTGATTGGAGCGCCACGTTCGTGGCGCTTGGAACAAAAATTGAATAGGCAGTTGACCAGACTATTTTTCCCCTCCGCGTGCGAAAAATAGTCTGGGCACGAGACTATTTGGAGGGTGGAAGGGAGGAGATTGTTTTTGGTGATGCTGCATGACATACGACAACAGACCTGTGTAGCCTGTATTGATATTTATACCCCTGGAACCCAAGTGGACAGGCCTGAGTTCATTAGGCCAGTACAGAATAATGAGGCTATCCGAGCAGCAAGTAGAATAATGCAGTGGGAAGTGGGGATAATCTACATGGATGTGTGGAAAAATTAATGCCTCCTTCAAAGAAACAAGAGCATCACTCAATCAGGACCATGTTATGTTTCAGTGGGATTTTTTGGCTCATAGTCATTGTGTATACAGCGGAACCCCGCTTAATGGACACCCCTCAACAGAGGACACCCACGATGTAACGGACAATTCCGAAAGTCCCGACTGTCCTTCCGTTCACATCAATACATAAGCAACCCCTGAACAGCAGACACCCCGTTACTCCGTATAACGGACAGTTTTCACTGTTGTCCCAATTGTACGCTAACAATACTTAATGACCTCGATTTAGTGGACACTAGTCGATCTTTTCAGCAAGATCGTTCACCATCGTTGCTGGAGTTAACAGCTTGAAATTACATTAGCACTGTTACTCGTAGTGCTACCCTCTGCTTAGCCTTTCCCGCCAGCTACAGCGAGGGAAAGCTCTGAAAATGTAGCCATGTTGTGCTCAACAGACCGATTACGTACACCTTGCTATAAAGGACAAAATGATAGGCCTAGATGTTATGCAAAGTCACCCGCTGCACAGGATGCATTTCAGCCAATACCAGGCCTCATTAGCTGCACTGGGATGACTCTGTACACAATGCAGTCAGGTGGCTGTCCTTATCCAAAAGGTCGGTAGAAGCTCTTTGAAAGCACTGTCTTTTCGTGCAACTGATTCAGCATGCACAATCAGCTATTATATACAGCGTAATGGGATGAAATCAGAAAAATTTGGAAAAGAATAATACTGGAAGTTCGGAGCAGGATGTCCACAAGCTTATGAGTGGAAAGGGAAAAAACGGGTAATAAATAACTGTTATTCCACCTGCCGTGGATTCAACAGATACTTTGCCTGGCCTTATGAATAATCTTGCCCAAGTGAACGCACTTCAAGCAACAAATACTGGGGTAAGGTATGAGGCTATTCAACTTCTCACCTGGAGCTTGTGCTCAGCTGTGAGTGCCATCTCTAGTAAATGGCAATCACAAAAATTATGCTATGCAAGAGTGTGTACCTTTTCCCACAGGCACAGAATCATGGTGTTCCAATTTACATTACTGGGTTTGTGGTTGCCATGGCTCCGCTGTGTCTGGCACTGATATCACCTCTCATTGGATATTTTGTAAGCTAACATACATGTACATTGACCTCTTTACTGCTCATCACAGAATTGTCCACAAGTTCAGCTCTTTGTCACACAGAGTATTCTAATCCTACACTGTAGCTTCCCTATCTGGGGGTGAAGTTCACACAGCTTGCTGGACTGTTGTGGGCTGGAGGATCTCTTATTCTCTTTGGGTACCGAGTAGCTAGGTTTATAGCTGCCCATGTAAACAAGCGACAAATACTGGGGTAACAACTACAGTCAGTATAGTCATTTAGATCATGGTTGTAGTAAATGCTTGAATATGATTGGTCAACAGCAGGTGTTCTAAATCCCATAGAATACTTGTAAATTCTCATAGAACACCTGTAATTTTATTGCTTAGAGCATGAGGCCATTGTTTTGGCCTTACATTGTCAGTAGTATGTACATGGATTATGTATAAACAAATATTTTGATGTGTGTAAATACAAGTATATTTTGTGTAAATAAGCGAATTTTTGTTTTCTGTAAATCAAAAAAATTGTTTTTCCATTCGAGCGTATGCGGAAGTCCGGTTATTATCCGTACACCACCTCCGTGAGCAGCGCTGTCTTTGAAACTGGCTGTGTTCTTCGAGTGAAGACAACGCTTTGAACAGCCGTTCGTTGTTCTCAGCGTGACCTTTCTTCACCAAGGTATATCGTAACCTGCACCCGTACTTTCAGAACACAGGTGAGTTATAGTTCGATTGTCGAGGTGTGTTCCGTTCGCTCGGTTCGCTCTGCAGGGTAGCTAGCCCGACGGCTCTTCGTGTCCACAGCTTTCCGTCGCTTGTGATGGCGGTATTTGCTTCGAAAATATGCTGGAGTTTACAACAGTGCTAGCCATGATCTAAAAAAGTGAGACACTGAGACCAACGGGATCTACGCGATTTATAAACCCTCGGGCCCCCTAGTAGCGCCCTCGCTGCGCTCGGGACGCTACAGCCCGGGGGTCCTCGGGTTTCTAAATCGCGTAGATCCCTTGGTCTCAGTGTCTAACTATTATTTAGATCATGGTTGTAGTAAATGCTTGAATATGATTGGTCAACAGCAGGTGTTCTAAATCCCATAGAATACTTGTAAATTCTCATAGAACACCTGTAATTTTATTGCTCAGAGCATGAGGCCATTGTTTTGGCCTTACATTGTCAGTAGTATGTACATGGATTATGTATAAACAAATGTTTTGATGTGTGTAAATACAAGTATATTTTGTGTAAATAAGCGAATTTTTGTTTTCTGTAAATCAAAAAAAAAATTTTCTATTCGGGCGTATGCGGAAGTTCGGTTATTACTCCGTACACCACCTCCGTGAGCAGCTCTGTCTTTGAAACCGGCTGTGTTCTTCGAGTGAAGACAACGCTTTGAGCAGCCGTTCGTTGTTCTCAGCGTGAACCTTTCTTCACCAAGTAACCTGCACCCGTACTTTCAGAACACAGGTGAGTTATAGTTCGGTTGTCGAGGTATGTTCCGTTCGGTTCGCTCTGCAGGGTACGGCTCTTTGTGTCTACAGCTTTCCGTCGCTTGTGATGGCGGTATTTGCTTCGAAAATATGCTGGAGTTTACAACAGTGCTAGCCATGATCTAAAAAAGTGAGACACTGAGACCAACGGGATCTACGCGATTTATAAACCCTTGAGCCCCCTAGTAGCGCCCTCGCTGCGCTCGGGATGCTACAGCCCGGGGGCCCTCGGGTTTCTAAATCGCGTAGATCCCTTGGTCTCAGTGTCTAACTATTATTTAGATCATGGTTGTAGTAAATGCTTCAATATGATTGGTCAACAGCAGGTGTTCTAAATCCCATAGAATACTTGTAAATTCTCATAGAACACCTGTAATTTATTGCTCAGAGCATGAGGCCATTGTTTTGGCCTTACATTGTCAGTAGTATGTACATAGATTATATATAAACAAATATTTTGATGTGCGTAAATACAAGTATATTTTGTGTAAATAAGCGAATTTTTGTTTTCAGTAAATCAAAAAAATTGTTTTTCCATTCGAGCGTATGCGGAAGTCCGGTTATTATCCGTACACCACCTCCGTGAGCAGCGCTGTCTTTGAAACTGGCTGTGTTCTTCGACTGAAGACAACTCTTTGAACAGCCGTTCGTTGTTCTCGGCGTGACCTTTCTTCACCGAGGTATATCGTAACCTGCACCCGTACGTTCAGAACACAGGTGAGTTATAGTTCGGTTGTCGAGGTATGTTCCGTTCGCTCGGTTCGCTCTGCAGGGTAGCTAGTCCGACGGCTCTTCGTGTCCAAAGCTTTCCGTCGCTTGTGATGGCGGTATTTGCTTCGAAAATATGCTGGAGTTCACAACAGTGCTAGCCATGATCTAAAAAAGTGAGACACTGAGACCAACGGGATCTACGCGATTTATAAACCCTCGGGCCCCCTAGTAGCGCCCTCGCTGCGCTCGGGACGCTACAGCCCGGGGGCCCTCGGGTTTCTAAATCGCGTAGATCCCTTGGTCTCAGTGTCTAACTATTATATAGTCAACTACAGTCAGTATAGTCATATAGTCAACTACAGTCAGTATAGTCATATAGTCAACTACAGTCAGTATAGTCATATAGTCAACTACAGTCAGTATAGTCATATAGTCAACTACAGTCAGTATAGTCATATAGTCAACTACAGTCAGTATAGTCATATAGTCAACTACAGTCAGTATAGTCATATAGTCAACTACAGTCAGTATAGTCATATAGTCAACTACAGTCAGTATAGTCATATAGTCAACTACAGTCAGTATAGTCATATAGTCAACTACAGTCAGTATAGTCATATAGTCAACTACAGTCAGTATAGTCATATAGTCAACTACAGTCAGTATATTGTCATATAGTCAACTACAGTCAGTATAGTCATATAGTCAACTACAGTCAGTATAGTCATATAGTCAACTACAGTCAGTATAGTCATATAGTCAACTACAGTCAGTATAGTCATATAGTCAACTACAGTCAGTATAGTCATATAGTCAACTACAGTCAGTATAGTCATATAGTCAACTACAGTCAGTATAGTCATATAGTCAACTACAGTCAGTATATTGTCATATAGTCAACTACAGTCAGTATAGTCATATAGTCAACTACAGTCAGTATAGTCATATAGTCAACTACAGTCAGTATAGTCATATAGTCAACTACAGTCAGTATAGTCATATAGTCAACTACAGTCAGTATAGTCATATAGTCAACTACAGTCAGTATATTGTCATATAGTCAACTAGAGTCAGTATAGTAAGTGACACACACACACACACACACACACACACACACACATGCACACACGCACACACATACATACACACACACACACACACACACACACATGCACACACGCACACACATACACACACCAGGTTTGTGTCCAAAATGCCCACTTCAACGTTGTTCATAGTATTTAGTTTCCTGCTCAGGACGGTGGAGGGTGTGGGGACAGGAATGTACAGCACAGTGGCTTATACCATGCTGACTCAGCTTTATCCCAACAATAAGGGCACAGTTATTGTAAGCATTTTCAATAAACTACTATCCACTCCTGCATTTCTCACCTCTTTGCAAGTGCAAGAACCACCCCATCCATTCCTACGTGGGAATGATCATTTTACACATTTTTGTTGGGTGTAACATGTTATCTAACACCACTGTAGAAAAGAGAACAACATTCTTACATGTTGCCAAGGTAACCTGGGTTATATACTCAACATTTAAGCCCATAGTTTTCAAAGGGCATTTTTAGTGAGTTTATATATTCATTTCCATGTCCCTGTGCAGGGTTTATTGCAACTGTCAATATCTCTGGGGTTCTTATCAGGACCAGCCATAGGAGGAGGACTTCAGGAGGTACACACATTGGGTGTGGTGCCTGCTTGCAGGGTTTTGTGATGATGCCTTCAGGAAGGGGTGGACATTGTTTACCAGGCAGTCAAATTATGATCTTTATAAAGATTTGGTACCTTTTTGTTGAGTAAGTTACCTCCAATTTCAGCAAGGCACTAGACTCCCAAAATTGTCTTATTGTAGTCCCCAATGACAGTGTTTGGTGTAACTGATCCCAACACAGCTTTGTAGGTGTGGCTGCTCTGAAGTGTAATTTTGATCATGAGGACAGACGTAGGTATTGCTGTGGGTCAGCTAGCCGATGAACATGGATGCCTCTAATTATTCAGCACTTGAGCTTTCTGGCATAACGTTTTGCTTCTAATAATTTGGCAAGGCAAAATTTTATTTCTGCCAAGTATTCAGAAGAAATACAGTCTATTAATTTTCATGTCCTCACGGAGGAGTATGGTGGAAGGTGTGCTGGGGGAGTGTGGTGAGAGTGGTGGAAGGTGTGCTGGGGAACTGTGGTGAGAGTGGTGGAAGGCATCCTGGGGAACTGTGGTGAGAGTGGTGGAAGGTGTGCTGGGGGAGTGTGGGGAGAGTTAGGGAGAGTGTGTTGTGATCGAGTGTTGGGAGGAGTGGTGAGGGAGTCAGTGTGGTGGGATAGGGTGTGGTGGGACAAGTATGAAAGTAGAGGGCCAGTATATGACTATATCTTATGTACCCTCAAAGCCACTGGAATTTTGAAGTTCAATTGTACAAAAAGCTACTAGCATAAAACTTCCTACTGTCCTGAAATACTATTGCACTCCACCTAACCGTACTACTACTGTTGCACTCCACCTAACCGTACCACTACTGTTGCACTCCACCTAACCGTACCACTACTGTTGCACTCCACCTAACCGTACCACTACTGTTGCACTCCACCTAACCGTACCACTACTGTTGCACTCCACCTAACCGTACCACTACTGTTGCACTCCACCTAACCGTACCACTACTGTTGCACTCCACCTAACCGTACCACTACTGTTGCACTCCACCTAACCGTACCACTACTGTTGCACTCCACCTAACCGTACCACTACTGTTGCACTCCACCTAACCGTACCACTACTGTTGCACTCCACCTAACCGTACCACTACTGTTGCACTCCACCTAACCGTACCACTACTGTTGCACTCCACCTAACCGTACCACTACTGTTGCACTCCACCTAACCGTACCACTACTGTTGCACTCCACCTAACCGTACCACTACTGTTGCACTCCACCTAACCGTACCACTACTGTTGCACTCCACCTAACCGTACCACTACTGTTGCACTCCACCTAACCGTACCACTACTATTGCACTCCACCTAACCGTACCACTACTATTGCACTCCACCTAACCGTACCACTACTATTGCACTCAACCTAACTAGCCTCGTTCCCAGGCCCGCCCCCAGCTTCCCGTCGCTTGCAGTACGGTTAAGCGGGAGAGGGTTAGGGTACTGCAAGTGACGGGAAGCTGGGCGCGGGCCTGGGAACGAGGCTACCACCTAACCATACTATTGCACTCCACCTAACCATACTACTACTATTGCATCCACCTAACCGTACCACTACTGTTGCACTCCACCTAACCGTACTACTACTGTTGCACTCCACCTAACCGTACCACTACTGTTGCACTCCACCTAACCGTACCACTACTGTTGCACTCCACCTAACCGTACCACTACTGTTGCACTCCACCTAACCGTACCACTACTGTTGCACTCCACCTAACCGTACCACTACTGTTGCACTCCACCTAACCGTACCACTACTGTTGCACTCCACCTAACCGTACCACTACTATTGCACTCCACCTAACCGTACCACTACTATTGCACTCCACCTAACCGTACCACTACTGTTGCACTCCACCTAACCGTACCACTACTATTGCACTCCACCTAACCGTACCACTACTATTGCACTCCACCTAACCGTACCACTACTGTTGCACTCCACCTAACCGTACCACTACTGTTGCACTCCACCTAACCGTACCACTACTATTGCACTCCACCTAACCGTACCACTACTGTTGCACTCCACCTAACCGTACCACTACTGTTGCACTCCACCTAACCGTACCACTACTGTTGCACTCCACCTAACCGTACCACTACTGTTGCACTCCACCTAACCGTACCACTACTGTTGCACTCCACCTAACCGTACCACTACTGTTGCACTCCACCTAACCGTACCACTACTGTTGCACTCCACCTAACCGTACCACTACTGTTGCACTCCACCTAACCGTACCACTACTGTTGCACTCCACCTAACCGTACCACTACTGTTGCACTCCACCTAACCGTACCACTACTGTTGCACTCCACCTAACCGTACCACTACTGTTGCACTCCACCTAACCGTACCACTACTGTTGCACTCCACCTAACCGTACCACTACTGTTGCACTCCACCTAACCGTACCACTACTGTTGCACTCCACCTAACCGTACCACTACTGTTGCACTCCACCTAACCGTACCACTACTGTTGCACTCCACCTAACCGTACCACTACTGTTGCACTCCACCTAACCGTACCACTACTATTGCACTCCACCTAACCGTACCACTACTATTGCACTCCACCTAACCGTACCACTACTATTGCACTCCACCTAACCGTACCACTACTATTGCACTCCACCTAACCGTACCACTACTATTGCACTCCACCTAACCGTACCACTACTATTGCACTCCACCTAACCGTACCACTACTATTGCACTCCACCTAACCGTACCACTACTATTGCACTCCACCTAACCGTACCACTACTATTGCACTCCACCTAACCGTACCACTACTATTGCACTCCACCTAACCGTACCACTACTATTGCACTCCACCTAACCGTACCACTACTATTGCACTCCACCTAACCGTACCACTACTGTTGCATCCACTAGAATTCCCACTGTACAACACACTCCTAACCACTGTAACCAATTACTATCTGTTTGATGGTTGCACAGTCACTCCACTTCCTGTCCTCTCCAGTTGTTCACAGTAGAATAGTTGGGCAAGCTTCATCTTTTCTAGGTAGTGCTGCTTACTGTGACCACCAATGAAAGGAAATTGTTTGAGGTACTTTATATGTACTGAACTCAACGTACTATATAAAATATTGCCTAAATAAGGGTAGTTATAGTTGCTTGATTATCAAGGCAGTACTGTAGTCAAGAAGCTATAGTTGTATCCGACTTCTCTGCTAATGCAATTTGAAGTTGATATTTTTATGTAGGTTGGTGGGTTTGTGCTCCCCTTCCTTGTGGTTGGTGGGTGTACCATTGTCTCTCTTCTGTTCTTGATGTTTCTGGTCCAACCAACAGGTATCAGAACTCTGATTCACGGATTTACTATGAATCTCACCGTTTTAGTTCTACTATCTCACAGCCACAAATGCTAAGTAATCTGCTTTGCTGTGAAAACATCTGCAAAATAATCACACCACCAATACAGGTTTTTCAAGGTTTTGACAACCACAGCAGTTGCCATGGGGAAGTGGATGTAAACTGCTGTGGTTGTCAAAACTGAGGGAAATCTGTACCAG
Organism: Agelas oroides; assembly: GCA_949130485.1. Lineage (NCBI taxonomy): Eukaryota > Metazoa > Porifera > Demospongiae > Agelasida > Agelasidae > Agelas > Agelas oroides. The sequence goes on from OX422198.1 coordinate 3,800,853, forward strand.
GTGTCTAACTGACTTAAACCACACTGGTAACCTAGTAACAGGCTATGATATCAAGGCGTGAGAAAGTCTTTAGGGAGTAACCTAGCTACTAAAACACCTCTGGGAGAGGTGTTTTGGTGAATATTTGCCTCCTTATGGCACGCCGTCCGTAACAAAAATGAAAGTCCTATATAGGCACATACGGATCTTGTTTAGGGCCGAAATAAGAACTTATTTAGTGCCGCAATACAAACTTAAACAAACAAAAAAAAAAAGAAAGAAAGGAAGAAGTGTATTCCCTGCCCCTAGCCCTAACCCTAACTTGGTTTATCAAGAGGCCTTGCCTAACCCTAATGCTAACCCTAAACCACTTGTCCACTAGCTACTTCGAAGGACCAGTACACTATACTGTCTAATGTGTGCAAACACCTCCTTTAGAAGCGGGTTTATACAAATAATTTATTCCGGCCCTAAATAAGTTCATATTTCAGCCCTAATTAAGATCAGTATGTGCCTATATAGGACGTTTATTTTTGTTACAGGCAACCATGCCACATAGAGGGAACTATGTAAACTGCTGTGGTTGTCAAGGAAACCTGTACCAGGTGTCTAGACCACACTGGTAACCTAGTAACAGGCTATGACATCAAGGCGTGAGAAAGTCTTTAGCACCCATTTCTTCTGCTAATTTTAAAAATAGGCACTAGTCTGGTGCTTAGTATCCAGAGTTTTACAGTATAACCAAGTTGTGCAAGTAAAGTTGGTGACACCAAAGGCAGCGGAATATTTGATTTTTGAGTGCATGGCATCTCTGCGAAGGGTGTGGCATGCGTGACTAAACTTAATTGATCCCATTGGGGCCACACTCATCTAGCTCATGCAGCATGCAGTATGTACCAAGTGGGCACAACCCACTCTCAAGGCTTTTGAATTGAAAGGATGGCAGGCCTGAGGTATGTAGAGAAAACATTTTTATTGAATGGTGCTGTGTCTCTCTGCACTTGACGATTGGTGTGTTATCAACCAAGATGAATCTTCTTCACATCAGGAGAGTGCAGTAGCGTGAAGTTGCCATGGAAACTACTCCTGAAGCTCTTTAGCAACCCTGTGTTTGAAATGATAGGTATGTAATGGAGGCCATAGTGCCTGCAGACACACATTGTAATATTATCTAACTCTTGGTCAAATTTATTGTGATCACAAACTATCATACTTTCCCAATACTTTATGTAGCAAGTACCTCACAGATGGGAAGTGAGTGTGTGTGTTTCTTTCTGCAGTTGTGTCTCTGTTAATGGTAAACGCAGCTGGTTCGGCTGTCCTTACTTATTTTGGGCAGTACCTTCACATGCAGGTGAATTCATTTGTACTATAAGAAATTAATATTGGTATATTTCTCCACTGCTACTGGAAGCTGGTATTCCATGATAGATCTTTTCTGTGCAAGTACAAGTAGCTATTGACGTAGTGTGTGAGTTGATATAGCATTACGTCATGCATAGCAGAAAAATTAATTGGGCATTTTTTGCCGCTAAAGGCCTTGCCTATTTTTTACCAGGACCATAAATGCATTCCTGTTTTCACACTGGGCATATGGAAAAGCAGGAAATAATGGAAATTGGAGATGGAAACTGGAAACTGGGAACAGAAATGGAAATGCAGCCTCGTAGCTGTTGTAGTCTTAGCAAGTAGGAACGCTGGCCTTATTCCAAGACCAACTGAAATTACACTTGTGGTCAGATTGTAACTAGTCTCATGCCCAGATCCTCTCACACGTGAACCAGACTAGATTGCAACATTGCTTGTCAATCACACTGAATAAGTAAACACAAAGAACAGGAGTAAAGGCAAAGCAAATGACTCATAAAGCCAGTCAACCCGGAGCCCTGGACACTTTGGGGATGGATTCGATGTTTTGGACCAAAATTTACGTTGGCAGTTCGCTTGTCCAACTGCCAATCTGCCAAATTTTCTGGCCATATGGTATAATCATTGCTAAGTATATAGAAACAAGAGTAATGACAAAGCACACTACTCATGAGTTCATTAAAAAAAGAAATCACTGCACCAGTGATTGGTACGTCTTTTGTTTCCAATTTCCATTTCCAGTTTCCCTTTCATGTCCATTTGCTGCTTTTCCATTATTATGCCCTTTCACATTTGTAAAGAGAGTTTAGATGTTTTGAGGCGAAAATGAAAAGGCCGGCAGTGTCACCAGGAGTTGAACCCAGAACACCTGGCTTGTACTCTGCCACTGAGCTACAACAGCCGGACAACCACCAGCCCTCACAGTCCTCTCTATGTACTGCACAGGTGGGACTGAAATGCCTCAGTCGCACACCCGGCAGCCACTCAGTATGTGCCGTCAGAACCCTGTTGGGGGTTGACCGGAAAGTTCTCTCCATCAGGAGAGAACCCATGCTGAATGGTTTTCTCTGTCTAGAACTCTTGCCTCGTGTAAAGAAAATTTACATGTTTGAGGTGAAAATAGGGGAAAGTGAAAGGGCTGGCAGTCGCCAGCAATCAAACCGAGGACACCTGGCCTGTGCTGCCAGCTGCCACTGAGCTACGACAACCGGACAACCACCAGCTTTTGTGGCTGTGTGACTACCACTAAAGTCTGTTTCTGCCTCAAAACATCTAAATTCTCTTTATTCCAACATGAGGCAAGAGTCATAAGCAATTAGTTGATTGATTGATTGATTGATTTGCTTGATTGACTCATTGAGTAAATGAGCTAATCCTTAAGTCCAAGCTGCTACATTATATTTCAAACTGTAGTTCAAGCTTAGTGTGGGCATCATAGGAGTCATCTACCTTGCTCAATCAGTAGGATACTCACTGGGTACCATAACAGCTGGACAAATAACTGACAGACTGGTGAGGTTTTCCTGCTTTGCATGGTAAATTTGGTGTATGATGTATGTTCATGAGAACGTATCATCTTCCCCTCACAGAAGATACCACGCTGTCTGTTAATAGCTGGTCTGGTGGTTGCCTTGACTGGATGGGCCTTCACTGGCCCTGCAAAGTTCATCACAACACCGTAAGATTGCCACTGCTTCCCAAAACACTAGGAAAATACCGTACATACTCCTCATCTCTGTGTATACTCATAGCATTGTGTGTTTTTGACAGGAAATTATGGGTCTCAATTCCGGCTGTTGTGGTTGCTGGAGGAGGCTGGGCACTTACAAATGTACCGGTCTACTCAGACATGAATGAGGTTACAAAGTAAGTTGTGTACCACAGCCATGAGTACTACCTCTAGCAATGTAGTATAGTATGTGTGACACAGTAGCAACCATCACATAGTAGGTACTCCCATATAGGTCAGGGAGGGTAGGACAAGCTCATGTACATCATATTCGAAAGTTGGTCAATGGAAATGGAAGCTTGCAAGTAGATCGATCATGATAGAGACTGATTCCTGAGTCAAAATCAATGAGAAAGTAGATAGTTATAAATGTAGTTTGATTATGTCAAAAAATTGATGACACAAAAGCCACAAGATGTTCTGAGCTTTCTCCCACATCAATAGAGTTGTGGATCTCTTGCTGAGTGAGTGAGCAACGCCTTCCACTTTTGCTGCAGCAAGCCCCTACAATAGTGACTTGAATGGTGCTTTTTATTCCACAACTTCAGTCATGCATATCAGGACTTTATGAGTGTTCATAAGCTCCTGGTGTAATTACACCCCAAGATGCAAATTAAAAGATTCACATAATGAATAAATCGTTGAATGGATCAATGAATCAATTATAAGATCAGAGGAAGCAGTGAACTTCCAATTTGAGTGCATATCATAGCCTCGTTCCCAGGCCCGTTTGAAAAATCGGTGAAAAGGGCCTGGTATCCACTGTTTATGCATGCGCTTAATTTCCCAGCATTCTGGGAATAATACCGTGTTATCTCCATGTGCTGTGGCGTTGGTATGTGTATATCGCCGTATATTTAATCGTACACTGTTGACAATAGCTATTTGTGTGCAAGACCTGGATTCTACCATTTTGTATGCCTTCCTGTGACTTTGAGGTGGTACGTGCTCAAACTCGAAAAGAAAGCATCTATGAAGCATTTATCCTAGGGAAATCTGGCTGCTTATGGGTTTTGGCAAGTTATAGCTCGTGTTACGAAGTTATATCTTACGCTTGTTGTGTGAAGGTCGTCCCGCATTGACAGTGCAGTTCAAGTAATAAGCTATGGGGTTCATAACCACATGATATAGGCCGTCATTTTACGCACCCATGCATAATTTCACGTGACATATACGCATTAATTAAGTGCATGCACAAACAGTGGATATACCAGGCCCTTTTCTCTGATTTTCGAATGGGCCTAGGAATAAGGCTAACCCCAGGCAGTCAGCAGCAAGCCTCCTTTCAAGAGCTAAACCACTCCTCACCCATAACAGCAACTCCAAAAGGGATTTCAATGCTTAATTGCTATCACTTGCACCATACTGTAAACAAAATGCCCACTTGTAGTAATGGTCAAGTAGGTAGAGCGTGTCTTGCTATTCATGATTGAAGTGCAATATGTTTGACTTGGTCTGCAGAGTAAAGCCCTTTAGCAAATTGGCACAACATGAGCATTTTTTGGCTCTGAAATCTAGCCTCTGTGAGCATCTTCTGGTGTGGTTTATAGACATGTTTACCCATACTGCACATACATGGTGAGTCATGAAGTTACTGTATAGCTGGAAATTTTGGCAAGGGTTTTAGATTTGCAATTTGGTGATTTGGGACAAAATTGCCAAAATAAAATTTCTGCCAATTTTTAATTTCCAAGTTGTCATGTCTGCCTGCCATTTGGCTATATTTTGTGTGCATGCACACTAACTGTGTCGCTCTATTGGTACTTGTAGAGGAAAGACAGACCTGTATCATAGACCCTTGCAGGTTCAAGGTATACACAGCATACATGAAGCTTACTCTTGAGGACCAAACACAACTTGTGTTACCACCACTGCAAGTGCATCCTCCAAGTTATGTTTTCTGCTTCAGTCTAGTTGTCCTTCAAGTGCAGCACTCCCTATACGATGGGCTCAAATGCAACTTTCCACTTTGTTCACTTCCATCAGTCTGCTTGAACTGATTTTGGTAATGCAAGACAATACGCATTACACAAGATGTGTATGTCATGTACAGGTAAGTTCCTGGGACAAAAATTGCCAAATTAAATTTTCGCCAAACCTCTGTTTTGCCGATTTTACCAAATTTAATGCCTGCCCAAAATTGTACGCTATATGGTAACAAGTGAATCTCTGCTGTCCTTAGTTGTCATGTATAGTTTTTACTTGAGGTGGGCAATAACCTTGTTTCTAGGCCCCACCAAGCTTATGTTTGCATGTGGGAAGAGCCACAAGCAACAGTGTGCAGATGCAAAGAATGTAGCTATTACCTGAAAGCAGAAATGTGTACTTTTGTGTAGAGCAATATAGCGGTGACCAGTGAAACAAGTTCAACTGATGTATTGTTTCTTTCTTATTTAGGACGTTAAATGCAGAAGAAAGTGTTATTGCCAGTACTCTGTCTGGTGTTCTTGTTGGAGGTATTTCTGGAGGGTAAGGAACAACATGAAGGAATGTGAAGAACTTTTGGTACAACATGTATGTGATGGGGATTAAGTACAGTCTAGCCATCTGCTTGGGCTGTCAAGACATCATTAAATATAGGAGTGATATTAATGTCGATATGAGTCCAAGAAATACACACACATCCATGTCTCAGGTGCATTAAGGAATGACCACTTTCCTTAGAACTTTGAGGCTGTATTAGTCACACTGGATTCATACTATGATCTTGATACTTGGTGAGGGCTTACTTGCCATCAAACTAAATCTAATTATGATGTCATTATTGACCACAACCACATCCTTTTTATAAGTGAAGAGAAAAAATGCCGTCAGAAAAATTGCAAAACCTGGAGCAGTTCCCACTAGTGCTAGGGTCTCTACTCTTGCTACAGCCAAGAGCAATAACAGTAGTAACTAGATCTCACTGGGGATTCCGAAATTCCGACCTGTATGGAAAATATAAGAGTTGGTGTTTTACCAATTCAGGAAATTAGCTGTTTTCAATGACAAAATCACGCCATAGCTCTTCATCCTTCGTGTTCCCCCATGAGATTCTGTAAGAACTTGAGATGGTGAAACTAACCAATGCAGTAAACATGGATTTTTCAGTTCGGAACTGCTCCAGGGAAGCATCACTTTCACGAAGGGCAGCACTGAATTCAACACTATAGCGCTGATACGTAACTCAAACGTAGGCGCAGACTTTCTTTTCTACTCTGAAATATCTTCCATCGTAGGTACCAACTAGTGACTAACACACTGGATGATCAATACTTTTGATGGCACACTGAACGTAGCTACCTCCTATCACTGGTTTCTGCAGATCAATAATACACTTCTGTAATCTTCTCTGTGGTACATAAAATCATTAATCACGCCTTAATGCACCTGAGATAGCAAAAGGCATCAACATACATGCATACAGAAAGAAGTTACATGTTGGCTGAATGTATTAATGTTGGGTATGCAACTGTGTATGTACTTGTGTGTATCTGTTCTTTCAGGGAGTGTTTAGGGAGTGTCTTGGGTGGGTTTCTTGTCTACAAAGTGAGCTTCCCATGGATGGCAACGGTAAGGATACTTTGCGGTGATTCTGTAGCCTCTTTGCAATAACATGGACTACTCTTGTATAACTGTGAAGTGAATAGCCTTATTTCCAAGTGAAAAAAATGTGGAGAAATTTTTTTTCATTGTAAAATGAACTCTAGCTCTCTCCCTCTTTTACAGATATTCAGTCTTATTCTCCTGGTTTGTGTAAGTTTGTGCAGTCCTAGCCTCGAACAAGGCTCATTGCCTTTTACCAAGAAAAAGCCTGAATACAAGGCTACAAATGTGTATGGACATACTGATATATACACGTAGGGATTCTTTTATTCACTGCAGGCTATGATGCTGGGGGTTGCAACAGTGGTCCAGAGAGTTTGGAGTTGCTACAGAAACAGAAGTTGTGATGTCAGTTGTCACTAAAGCAACAATTTAGACAACATTTGGCAGACATGAGCAAGCATGTACCAGGCATATTTATGAAATACATAATTAGTTACTGGGTCACATTGTTACCCCTTCATTAAGTTTATTCCAATGAGCTCGATACCCCTTACACTAAATCCTAGTTTCAAATCTGCAGGTTTAGCAGATTTCAGGGTGCTGTTCAGTAAGGAATCCTAGTCTCACAAGACAGACCTGAAATCTACACTTCTGCAGCACCAATTTGGAAATAACAAAGACCATTATATTCAGAGATGAAGGACAAATCTAGCTGTACCCAAAAGTAGGTACTTAGCAAAAACTGAAATGCTATCACTACATATTAGTGAATTCAGTATCTAATGCCCTCTAAGATAGGAGAACCTTGAACTGCAGATTGGCCCGATTCTGGCTTATGAAGGTGGGAGGGAAGTGCTCAGCGGAGGTTAACAAAAACCAACCAGGGTTACAAAAAGGACCAGGGTTACTCTTAGTGTCAAGGTTAGGGTTTGGTTTAGAGCATTCTCGCTTTGTGTTGAATATTAGCTTATTAATATATTCATAACCCCTCATTCCCACTCAGTGGACATTCCTACACAGTAATGTTACATAAGGTCCTAACCAACATGTCTCCAATCAATGTATGCCGCCAATTGTTCAGAGCCACTGTCAGAGTCAGGCTAGGCTCTTGTTTGCCATTACAAGTGAAATGGACAACTTTAAAAATAAATGAATACACATTTCAGAAATGTACAGCTTGTCTATGGGAAGGGCTCATTCTCAAGTGGAAGCATACATGCTTTGCTAGCTCCACCTCTCCCCTTTAGTTCAGTAAGCAACTCACAAGTGGGGAGTTAGAAGCCCTCTCAAAATCCTGCGCAGTAGAAATTGGCTCAGCAGAATGAATCAGAGCATCTGAATATCATCGGGAACAGTAGCTAGATTGTACCTTTGTCCCATTCTAATTAGCACATTGATGGTAAACACATGTATTATGTATACAGAAAGCAGATTAAATAGCCCTTCAATACAGAAATATTTCCTCAAATGTGTAGGTAATGAGTCAGCCATAAGTGTTACCAGTCAGGGAGGAGAAATGCTATCAACACCAGGACAGATCTTTTCAAGAGAATTGTTAATCCTAGACAATTTGAGGTGGGGGGAAATGGGATTCTCCATAAATGCATAACAAGTTTATTGGCTTAAGAGTAGACTCAGAACAAACACAAGAGACTCTAGACTTTGCCAGGGGAGCATGTCCCCTGACCCCCTCCATTCATGGTCAGTGTTCCCATGCATGTGGATTTCACATAAACAGAGTGTGTCCCTGCTATGCCTGGGTAGCTACTGCATGTATCACACAGCTACACAGCTGCCAAGGAATCTACTGGAAGTCACCAGACCTTTGGGTTGGGACATACATCAGGTTGGGTCTGTGAATGAAAATGCCATCCCACCATTTCTCTAATGTGATGACAGTCTGATCCAGCTGTTTTGAGCATACATTATGCCTTGCTGCCTGGATGGTCATGAACTTTGTATGGGTTTAAACAGATGTGTGCGCTTAAAAAGAAACAGCCATTTAAATGAGTGGTTGGCTTCCACTTCTACTCTGAAATTGCATAGCATGAAGGTAGGAGCATCATTTGTGCATGGCTTGGGATCTGGTTTCCACTTTGCCACATCTGGGACTGTCAAACAGGGGAAGTGGACAACAACCATAACCAGGCTGAGGCGGTGCATGCTTCCAAAGATTGATTGCATAGTTAGAAGGTCTGGGGAAATGCCTTGAAGAGAATTTTGGAATCAACCTTGCAGCAATCATCATAATATAAACACACTCTAAATTACCCTTGTTTATCACCTCAAGCAGGCTTTTGGAGATCAACGATTTCTGGCTACAATGCTATATAAAGTCACTGGGGATGGATGGAGCATTGTAGCTAAATGGGTGGGGCAGTTATTATTAAATGAGTGGAGCACTTGTATAGCTAATAGGTGGGTACAGCTAAATATGTTACTGGTATGTTTTGAATATGCTCAAAAACATGTCTCTTCCATGGACTTTCCAATCATCAATTAACTGTTAGTGGGTATATGAGGCTATCTGTCCTGTACAAATACAGTGATTTGCTGGATGTCCATTCAGCAACTGCCGCATTACAGTGAGTAGTTGTGTTTCCTTACCTTTCATGTGTGTTGTGTTTCCCTTTGTTCATCATAGATAAATATTTTAGAGTTCGAGTGAGTCCATTGCTTGGTTATGCTGTGCCAAGATTATTGTTATTAGCTATATGTGCATAGATACAATGGATCTTGCAGCAGTCATTGCTAAGCCTGCATGCAGCAGCTGTGTGCCTGTTGAGATGGCAATGTATGAGTGCATAGTGATTCTGTTCATGATCAGCTCGTGTTGAGGTAGTGAGCTACATCCAGTAACTGAGACTACATAGATGACAGTCAGTGATCTATCACTATGGGTACCACTTGATTGTACCTTATACTCTACCATACTGTGTTACAGAGGAACAGTCCTGTCCAACTTGGTACTGAGAGACAAAGTACAATGGAGTGACCAGGTGTGTGTATGGTGCTGTACATTAGAGGGTATTGTGTTGTGTAATGATGCTACCCAAGAGACTCTAATCATTATAGGCTACTGTATGAGTTACAATGACACAACCAGAGACACAGTTACTGGAGGATGTCCATTCACCTACCACCATCCTGATGCTAGTTTTCTATGCCACTCTCCCAAATGATACTTCTAAATTGAACAGCTTCATGTGCAGTGGCTTGAATCGAATTGGCCTGTTGTGCAGCCAATGTCTGGGACCTGTTGTTCTCTCTTATGAAAGGCATGCAGTGTGTACGTAGAAGTGAAAACCGACAGCTGCACACTCAACAAAGTGACAGTGAAGATCTTCATGACAGGATTGTAAAGCCACTTCTTTCAGTAGCAAATAATTCATGTTGTGGGGAGGTGGATTCTCAAAGTGACCGCCAACCACAGGCTGGTGTAAATAGCCTGGTATACTCTATGGTTCAGTGTAGAGCTTTGCAAGCAAGATCAGCATGTGTAGCTTTACATAATAGTTATGTTACATTTGTGTATTATAATTTATTTCAGATTTTGTTCTACATCTACGTACTTGCACAATGTAGAGTTACATGCATATTTTTGGTTCATGCACCCAAAACACCCTTTGTTATATGCGGATTACAGAATGAATGTGGGATTCAGACATGCATATGACATCCATCACTGCTGCACATGTTCTTTGTGCTGCATCAGTGTTTTCCGCCTGTTCCTTCTGCAAACTTAGCCGTAATTCTGGTTGCCATGCATGTTGCATGTAATCTTCTAGCAAGAATTAGAGCAAGATCAATTCTGTTTGCAAGGTCTGAGGCCTAATAAAACAGCCAGTGTGGCATAGGTAAAACATGTGGCTAGTACACCAACAACTCTGAGAGCACTTTGGAATATGCCAGCCACATTTCCCAAATGCTCAGTGTAATAAACACTGCCCAAATGCTTTTATAAATAGCCACCATTGCACAAACCATTGTAATAAAACAGCCACACTGCCTCAATGCTTGTGATGAAAACCTCTTCCATGTGCTGATGTGCACTGATGAACACTCACTTTGGTACATTATGTTAACACTGTAAAAAACAGATTGGTTGTTTTAACCACAAGGTGGTTACCCTGATTTCATGGTTTATTTTGCTATCTGAGGCTAATTGTAAAGAACAACCACAGTAGTTTCCTTGTCATTTCCTCCTCTTTTCCTTATTCAAGAGTGAGGAAAAGAGCTAGGAGGAAACAACAAGGAAACTGGTTGTCTAGTCTCTAGTACCAAAGTAAACCATGCAACCAAGGTAACCACTCTGCAGTTAAAACAACTAATCTGTTTTTACAGTGAGATTCCCTCTCAATGTTAAACTGTCTTCATTGTTAGGCTTCTTCAAAGCAAGCTTCACCCTCAAGGGAGGACCCACACGTCAGTTAATCTATCATACTCCCTATATACTTGGGAACAGGTAAGACCCCACAATAATTGGAGTACGTATGATGGACCCATAGTATTGCTACTAACCCATTTCTTCTGGGCCCACTATACTTTCTTCTTGGCTAGATCTGCCCCTGCTTGAGATGTAATAACATTCATCTGGTAGAAAATCTTGTTTTGTGTAAGATCTGAAAATGCACAGAGCAAAGCAAACAACACAAAACAAAACAAAACAAAAACAACAACAACAGAAAAAAATGAAAAGCAACACCTTTCATTCAAAGTCAGGTGACAATGAAAATCTTCCTGATGAGAATGTAAATCCTGATGTTGTCATTCCAGCAACAAGCAAGTCAAGTGGACAAAGGGAAATTCCCAAAGTGACTATGAACCACATGCTGGTTTGTAGTCGCTATGGCTCAATATAGAGCTTTACAAGTGCATTATCAGAAATACAAAATAATGTGTTATACCGTAGTGTCCCGTTAATACGCCCCCCCATTTTGTACACTACACCCCGCCTAAAGTGGGGGGGGGGGCTTATATTCGAGGATGCAATTAGTCTCGACTATAAGCCCCCCCCCCCCCCCAAAAGATTTTACGCAAGTGCTATGTACGCAATTAGGACACTTCCAACTAACTATGACGACGACTTTCAGGATCGAGAGTACTGTTCGCGGACATCACGTTTACAAAGCTGCGTGGTCTCCCTACATCGGAGAAGAGCTGCCAGTTCAACGCGAGGTCAATAACATTCACGACGACTTCGCTGTAGCTGTCCTCAAGAACGGCAACACTGTCGGTCATGTACCACGGGAAATTTCTAAAGCCACAAAACTTACAAAAGATTCACCGACTACTACACTCTTACTGAACGCACTTGCAACGTATAGTAAGCACGTGTAGTTTTGATGTTCCAAAAGACGCTCACCGGGGGGCGTTATAACGAGTCAAGCTACCCTGTGCAGGAACTTCGGCGGAAAAGAGGGGGGGGGGGCGTATTTTCGAAGGGGGCGTATTAGCGGGACACTACGGTATATGTCATTACTTATGCGGAGCTACTTCTGCATTCCATATTTCTTTTGGAGGTTCACCCAAACCAACTTATGTGAATTCCATGCAGAATGACTCACCCAAAACAGTCATCAGCTGCTTATGTGAAATGCACAATGATCCAGACGTACGTATAACATCCACCAATGTTGTATATGTGCTGTGTGTTGCATCTTTGCCTTCACAGATTTACTCCTGCACAGTTAGTTTAGTTAGCTATAGTTCTGGTTGCCATGTGCATATAATTTTCCTGAAAGGTTTGGATGAAAACCAAAATCTGAGACCTCATCATGCAGTCAGTGTGGCATAGGAGTGCGAGTGCATCAACCAAGTCCACACACTGTGTTTAGTGTACAGCTCAGCAGTCAGCCAATTATCTAAGATCACAATGGTGGATATCAGCCTCATTTTCCATTTTGTAAAATTTTCCCTCTACAATCTCAACCTTGATGTACTGTTATGTAAAACTGGTAATGATGCAAATTGAGTATTTACTAAACCATTTAGAAAAAACTTGTAACACAAAACTCAATTTTGTCAAAAACAAATCTTATACTGTATAGTGCATCATGGAAACGAATCTTACACTGTATAGCACCATGGAAACGAATCTTACACTGCATAGTGCACCATGGAAACGAATCTTACACTGCATAGTGCACCATGGAAACCATAGTAGTTGATATGTATATGTATAGATGGTCAAGAAGTTTACTTTGGAGCAACAATAAACACTTCACTCACAACATAGCTCATATATACTCATGGTGCACAAAGGGCAATGGGAGATGAGTCAGCGTTACTACATAGTTATTGTAAATGGAGTGTGGGAACCTGGTATAAGGTTGAAAGGTTATCTGTCCAGTATGTGTGTAGATGTTATGCAAAGTCACTGACTGTGCAGGACATGTTATATACACCACATCAGACAACATGTAAATTAACTCCCTATATGTGAATATGTTCCAAAACCAACAACATGTTTGTTCAAAGTTTGGGAAATTAGCTGAGTTAAAGGGAAATTCCTAAAGTGAATATGAATCTGTAGCCACTATGGCTCAATATAGAACTTTGCAAGTGCATTATCAGAAATACAAATGTATACATCTGTCATGTACTCGTGCATACCCCAGTTTGCAGCTACCCCTGCATTCTGTATTTCTTTTGGAGATTCACACAAAACAGTCATCAGCTGCTTATGTGAAATGCAGAATGATTCATACATATAGTATCCATCAACACGTATAACTTCCACCAATGCTGCACATGTGCTCTGTGTTGCATCTTTGCCTTCACAGATTCACTCCTAGTTACCTATAGTTCTGGTTGCCATGTGCATGTAACAAAGGTCTGCGACCTAATCAAGCAATCAAGCGGTGTGCATGGCATAGAAATGTGAATGTATTGATTATGTTCACACAATGTGTTTAGCCAATTCTCTGAGGGTACAATGATGGATGTCAGCCTCATTTCCCATTTTTGTAAAAAATTTCCCCCTACACTGATGGGTGCACCCTTTGGTATGCATTACAATATTGTTTAGAGTCCTTTCTATGAACTTTCAATGTTTAAACGTTAACTCGTGACATCAACTAGGTTGATGCACAGAGACTGTGTAAATTTGTGGTTCCCTTTAGGGCCGATAGCGGATATATCCGCGCAACGTATACCGTTTTGTGGCTTCTTACTCGGAAGCCATGTGCGACAAAGAACTGACATCATTGCTGGTAATTTGTTAGTGCTTCCACTCTCTGAAACTGTATAAGGGCGGGCTAACGTACTGAGCATCAGAGCAAGCAGCTGTTTCGACAGAGATAAGTGTCCAACAAGAATATCGCTCAAACGGTACAAGTAGGAAGGAAGGCTTATCTTGCCTTCGTTTTACGCTTCCTGATGTGAGTTACTGTAACCCCGTTCTCTTCAGCAGCAAGGCTAACAGCGGCGTTGACCAAGAAAACAGATTGTTCTATCAAGCAGTGACTTGCACGCTTAGTGCTTACCGCGTGGCTATCTCGATGATTGCCCCACCCCTTACACCCCAGCTTAGGATAACAATCATTACAAATAACCACCGGGACATACCCCCGAAGTTTAGGTAAGCGCCGTAAGGCACGATAGAGATTGCTACGTGCAGTTGAGTTGTTCTGTAAGTATACTTTATGCATTACCTCAATGCATAGCAACATAGATACTAACTTCAAAACTGACTCCTACATCATTCGTATCGAAGATGGCAGTGTATGAGTGCATAGTGAGTCTGCTCATGATCAGCTTCTGTGGGGGTAGTGAGCTACACCCAGCAACTGAGACGGCTGAAATTGTAGATGGCAGTCAGAGAGGGGGGTTGAGTGTTGTACAGGAGCAGTCTTGTCCAACTTGGTACCGGGAGACAAAGTACAATGGAGTGACCAGGTGTGTGTGTGGTGCTACATTAGAAGAAAATATAGCATGTAATTACACTACCCAAGAAACTCTAATTTTTGCTGGCTACTGTATGAGTTACAATGACACAACCAAAGACACAGTTGCAGGAGGATGTCCATTCAGCAATCCCCATGTTGGTGCTCAGATTTTCTATGTCACTCTCCCAAATGACACTTCTGAACTAAACAGCTTCATGTGCAGTGGTTTGAACCGAACTGGTCTGTTGTGCAGCCAATGTCAAAAAGGTTTAGGACCTGCTGTTCTCTCCTACAAATGGCAGTGTGTAGAATGCTTTGATAAACGATATGGGTGGCTAGTGTATATTACAGCTACCTTGTTTCCTGCAACCATTTTATGTTTGTTGGTATTGGTTTTCCAGCTTCATGTAACCTCTGCTGAAATGAATGCTTTTGTGTTTCTCTGTCAGTACATAACATGTGCAACCACACTTTTAAGCTCTTATACTACCTATACATATGTTTACTCTTCCTCTCATTTAACAGTAGTTCAATGTTTTGCATCAACATTACTGACTTTCTATGGGTTCTGGAATTTAGATTTCTTTCAATATTTTATTCCTTTGTTTTGTATCAGCAGTGATATGAGTACACTTTACATGCTGGCACTGGAGTATATTGTTGCTGTTTATCCACTTTTGCTGACATTAGTGATTTATGTTTGTATTGAGATGTATGACAGTGGATTTAGGGTGGTGGTTTACGTGTGGAGGCCATTCCATGTTTGCTTCACTCGCTTCAGAAGGAGGTGGAATCCCAAGGGTTCTGTAATCAACACTTTCGCTACTTTCCTGCTGCTGTCGTATTCAAAGCTTCTGACAGTATCTTACAAACTACTGGACACTAATACACTATACAATAACACAGGCAAAACATTTGGTCCAGTTGTACTCTACTATGATGCTTCCATTGAATACTTCAGCTGGCAACACCTTCCCTTTGCTCTGCCTGCAATATGTGTCCTGCTGGTGTTTGTTGTATTTCCACTGTTACTTCTCCTCCTGTACCCCATGAGATCATTCCAGAGATGTCTTGGCTACTGCACTAGAATAAGGTGGCAATTTCTGCATACATTTGCTGATGTCTTCCAGGGATGTTACAAGAATGGCACTAATGGTACTCGTGACTATCGCTACTTTGCTGGACTGTACTTATTGTTTCGAGTTGTACTATTGGTAGGATTCATTGCACAGCCAAGTGCTTTTAGGTGGCTGATAACAATACCATCTCCTGTTGTTATCTCTTTATTATTTGCTCTATTTCGTCCGTACAAGAACAACTATTTTAACATTTTAGACTGTTTATCATTTGCTTTATTGGCTTTCTCAACCTTCTTGATAATGTATACCTATACAACACACGTATATTACTGTATTCTATTACTGTATGTGATTCTATTAATTCCCTTCTTGTATTTTATATCCTTTATTTTGTACAAGATCCTCTTCCAAGTGGCACTGTTTCGTGTTTGTTGCAGCAGGATAAAAAAAATCCTCCTAGCAAGAAATGAAAACCAGTACCAGCACATTCAGAGAGATGACAATGAAGAACTTCCTGACAGGATTGTGAATCCTAACATGTACCAACCGCTTCTTCCGGCAACAAACAATTCAAATGTTTGTGACGAAGAAAACAGTGACTATCAACCACCAGCTAGTAGAAATAGCCTGGTAGCCTATGGCTCAATGTAGAGCATTGCAAGCACATTATTCAAATCATCATTTGTTGCTTTTGATATTAAACACTGTACTTTTGCTTGATTTGTGTCATAAAGTTTAGCGCCAATTTTTTGGCACCTCTTAGTAATTGCATGCACAATGTGCAGTTTGATGCATTTTTGTTACTGATTCATGCACCCAAAACACCACATGTAAAATACACAATGAAGTGTGATCCAGATCTAGACATGCATACCTATACTTATAGTATACTATATAGAAGTTTTTATAGTTACAGTAGTTTTAAATTCTGTAGTGTTTGTGTGATCCTCATTCTATATAGGAACTTGTATACATGCATGCACGTATAAGTAGCCCAACATAACAAGCCATGAACTATGAATCTGTAGAAACTTGATTTTTCAAATTATGAATTGAGAGTCAATAGCAAATCTGAAAATGCTTGCAGCAATTTTATAACAAGCACTTTACTGTTTTTAGTAATGTACCAATAAAGGTGAAATTTCATCTCAGTACATAAACTTGTTTTCAATTCTTGCATCAACTTGATTGTTGCCACAGCATAAAAAAGGGGATTCTGAATGATGTATCACTGTGTACCATGCAAAGTAAGGGCTTATCAGTGCATGGAAAGGGGGAAGGGTGGATATTATCAGGAGCTTACATTATGAAAAGTCTGACAGTTTACATTCGGGAAGTGTGGCTGGAATATTCTATAGTGCTCATAGAGCTGTTGGTGCACTAGTACCATATTTTCATGCCACACTGGCTGTTTGATGACATGCATCTCAGACCTTACAAGTAGAAGTGATTTTGCTCTAATTCTTGCTGGAAAACTAGATGCCACATGGCAACCAGAACTACAGCTAAGTGTACAGAAGGAGCATGGGAGATGCAGCACAAAGCACAGATGCATGTAGCCCCATATAGAAATTGCAAGGTTGTCACAACCTTGTGACAGGCATGTAACAAGGTTGTTGACAAGCAACATTGCCATAACAACCTTGTAACAACCTTGTAACAACTTCCCGACAACCTTGTCAGCTCCACGTAAAGGTATAGTAACAACCTCCCAACAACCTTGTCAGCTCCATGTAAAGGTGGTAACAACCTCCCAACAACCTTGTCAGCTCCATGTAAAGGTGGTAACAACCTCCCCACAACCTTGTCAGCTCCATGTAAAGGTAGTAACAACTTCCCAACAACCTTGTCAGCTCCATGTAAAGGTGGTAACAACCTCCCGACAACCTTGTCAGCTCCATGTAAAGGTGGTAACAACCTCCCAACAAACTTGTCAGCTCCATGTAAAGGTGGTAACAACCTCCCAACAACCTTGTCAGCTCCATGTAAAGGTGGTAACAACCTCCCAACAAGCTTGTCAGCTCCAGGTAAAGGATGTAACAACCTCCCGACAACCTTGTCAGCTCCATGTAAAGGTGGTAACAACCTCCCGACAACCTTGTCAGCTCCAGGTAAAGGATGTAACAACCTCCCGACAACCTTGTCAGCTCCATGTAAAGGTGGTAACAACCTCCCAACAAACTTGTCAGCTCCATGTAAAGGTGGTAACAACCTCCCAACAACCTTGTCAGCTCCATGTAAAGGTGGTAACAACCTCCCAACAAGCTTGTCAGCTCCAGGTAAAGGATGTAACAACCTCCCGACAACCTTGTCAGCTCCATGTAAAGGTGGTAACAACCTCCCGACAACCTTGTCAGCTCCAGGTAAAGGATGTAACAACCTCCCGACAACCTTGTCAGCTCCATGTAAAGGTAGTAACAACTTCCCGACAACCTTGTCAGCTCCATGTAAAGGTGGTAACAACCTCCTGACAACCTTGTCAGCTCCATGTAAAGGTGGTAACAACCTCCCAACAACCTTGTCAGCTCCATGTAAAGGTGGTAACAACCTGTAGACAACCTTGTCAGCTCCATGTAAAGGTAGTAACAACCTCCCGACAACCTTGTCAGCTCCATGTGAAGGTGGTAACAACCTCCCAACAACCTTGTCAGCTCCATGTAAAGGTAGTAACAACCTCCCGACAACCTTGTCAGCTCCATGTGAAGGTGGTAACAACCTCCCAACAACCTTGTCAGCTCCATGTAAAGGTGGTAACAACCTCCCAACAACCTTGTCAGCTCCATGTAAAGGTGGTAACAACCTCCAGACAACCTTGTCAGCTCCATGTAAAGGTAGTAACAACCTCCCGACAACCTTGTCAGCTCCATGTGAAGGTGGTAACAACCTCCCAACAACCTTGTCAGCTCCATGTAAAGGTGGTAACAACCTGTAGACAACCTTGTCAGCTCCATGTAAAGGTAGTAACAACCTCCCAACAACCTTGTCAGCTCCATGTAAAGGTAGTAACAACCTCCCGACAACCTTGTCAGCTCCATGTGAAGGTGGTAACAACCTCCCAACAACCTTGTCAGCTCCATGTAAAGGTGGTAACAACCTGTAGACAACCTTGTCAGCTCCATGTAAAGGTAGTAACAACCTCCCAACAACCTTGTCAGCTCCATGTGAAGGTGGTAACAACCTCCCAACAACCTTGTCAGCTCCATGTAAAGGTAGTAACAACCTCCCGACAACCTTGTCAGCTCCATGTGAAGGTGGTAACAACCTCCAGACAACCTTGTCAGCTCCATGTAAAGGTAGTAACAACCTCCCGACAACCTTGTCAGCTCCATGTGAAGGTGGTAACAACCTCCCAACAACCTTGTCAGCTCCATGTAAAGGTAGTAACAACCTCCCAACAACCTTGTCAGCTCCATGTAAAGGATGTAACAACCTCCCAACAACCTTGTCAGCTCCATGTAAAGGTGGTAACAACCTGTAGACAACCTTGTCAGCTCCATGTAAAGGTAGTAACAACCTCCCGACAACCTTGTCAGCTCCATGTGAAGGTGGTAACAACCTCCCAACAACCTTGTCAGCTCCATGTAAAGGTAGTAACAACCTCCCAACAACCTTGTCAGCTCCATATAAAGGATGTAACAACCTCCCAACAACCTTGTCAGCTCCATGTAAAGGTGGTAACAACCTGTAGACAACCTTGTCAGCTCCATGTAAAGGTAGTAACAACCTCCCGACAACCTTGTCAGCTCCATGTGAAGGTGGTAACAACCTCCCAACAACCTTGTCAGCTCCATGTAAAGGTGGTAACAACCTGTAGACAACCTTGTCAGCTCCATGTAAAGGTAGTAACAACCTCCCGACAACCTTGTCAGCTCCATGTGAAGGTGGTAACAACCTCCCAACAACCTTGTCAGCTCCATGTAAAGGTGGTAACAACCTGTAGACAACCTTGTCAGCTCCATGTAAAGGTAGTAACAACCTCCCGACAACCTTGTCAGCTCCATGTGAAGGTGGTAACAACCTCCCAACAACCTTGTCAGCTCCATGTAAAGGTAGTAACAACCTCCCAACAACCTTGTCAGCTCCATGTGAAGGTGGTAACAACCTCCCAACAACCTTGTCAGCTCCATGTAAAGGTAGTAACAACCTCCCAACAACCTTGTCAGCTCCATGTAAAGGTGGTAACAACCTGTAGACAACCTTGTCAGCTCCATGTAAAGGTAGTAACAACCTCCCAACAACCTTGTCAGCTCCATGTAAAGGTAGTAACAACCTCCTGACAACCTTGTCAGCTCCATGTAAAAGTGGTAACAATCTGCCGACAACCTTGTCAACTCCATGTAGCACCACACACACACCTGGTCACTCCATTGTACTTTGTCTCCCGGTACCAAGTTGGATAAGACTGCTTTTCTACAACACTCAATTTGCTTCTCTGACTGTGATGTAGGATTTTATTAGCCACAGATGATGATTGTAACTTACCACTCAAACACAAGCTGATCATGAACAGAATCACTATGCACTTATTTGTTGCCATCTTCTTTGTGGTGTTCAGCAGTTGTGCAGCAGCTACTGCACACGCACCTACCTATTATATACAGGTCCAATAGCAGATGCACTATTTTAATGTCCACTGCACTACTGCACTTTATATAACCACAATTGTTATTAGTTCAGCAATGGATAATTTCCTAAACTTTGAATGTAGCTACAAACAGGTCGTTGGTTTTGGACCATGGCAACACATTCACAGTGTGTACTAAACTATAGGATGTTAATTCACATGTTGTCTGATGAGACCAATATGTAATATGTCCTGCACAGTGAGTGACTTTGCATAACATCCACACACATATTGGACAGATAACCTCTGAACCTTATACCAGGCTCCCACACTCTATTTACAATAACTGTGTGTTGTTTATTTGAGATGAAAACTATACTATCCTTCTTGTGTGAGTAGTTTATAGCTACACTTTGGTATTCTAATAGGATTTAGGGAGCCATTGGGATCTTTGCAACACGATTTTAAATTTTAGACAATAGGCTTCTAGCCTATAGGCTAGAAGCCTATTGTCTAGAGTGAGAGAAACAGCTGTCTCCCAGGCAGCTGTGCCTCTCATGGCAGCTCTCCTCCCACCCTAGCCTATAGAGTGAGAGAAACAGCTCCCATGAGAGGCTTCATTGCTAAAGCTTAACCTTCAGGCTTCACAACGACCTGAGTCAAATCCAGAATGATGTCAAAATTGAGCACCACAACGACCTGAGTCAAATCTGTCAAAATTGAGCACCACAACGACCTGAGTCAAATCCAGAATGATGTCAAAATTGTGCACCATTACATAGTTAACTTAATGGTGAAGTGAAACAGCCTCAAACCCTGATTCGGATCAGTCTCTACAGTTGAGATACTACATTCACACATGTACCAAGTGGAAAAACGTTTCATCTTTGAAGTCATAGCCTTAACAGAACAGTCTGTTGAAGGCATGCACAGGCTATTAATTCAGGGTAACTGGGTCATGGTGAGGGCCAAATCTGGAGGCATAAGTTGAGCTATACCGAGGCCTAGGTCTTTGTCTAATCCTTCCTTCTACTGTTCAGAAATTCTAGTTTTTGATATGAAGCAATTTTGTTTCTGTACATGCACACAGGTTGGCTTCACTTGCTCCACTAGTAAGCTTCTCACACGAGTGGAATGAACTACTAAGGGGTGCTGTAGGAGTCAGTTTTGAGAATGCCATAGACAATCATAATGTTACTATATAGCTATGCATGGAGGTAAGAGTAAACGTAAATATATTATTACTTGCAGTGAATGACACAAAAAAGAGTTCATAAATGGCCTAGAACCACAAATTTACACTCTTTGTGCATCAACTTGATTGGTGTCACAACTGAACACTTAAAACATTGAAAGTTCCTAGAAAGGACTCTAAACAATATGGTAATGTATACCAAAGGGTGCACTCATCAGTGTAGAGGAAAAATTTTACAAGAATGGAAAATGAGGCTGATATCCATCATTGTGATCTCAGAGAATTGGCTGACTGCTGAGCTGTACACTAAACACAGTGTGTGGACTTGATTGATGCACTCGCACTCCTATGCCACGCTGACTGCATGATGAGGTCTCAGACCTTAGCTTTGATCCAAATCTCTTTGGAAAACTGTAACTTATAAAGCCTATTGAGAGACATCAGCTGGTGTTGTAAAGAAGCGCTGTTGCTATCAAAAGTGCTGTGGAGGCATGGGATGTACTGTAGTGCAGCAAGCCAGTAGCGAAGTGCGCACTTCACTGAAGTGTCCAAGTGACTTGTAGCTCAGTGTGGCTGTGCTGTATCGGTAGTCTGCTACCAGAAAGTTGTAGCTAATAGATCTAGCTTGTTAACAATGTACCTACCTTAGCCTTTATACAAGGCTCCAGAGCTGCAAGTCAGGATGAAGTTTGTGTGGTCACTGAAGTGTCAACATTTTTGATCATAACTCAGGTTAGAAGTGGTTTAATAAAATTCTCATCTTTAGCTACTTACCTTCATGCTAAAATACCTAGTTTGGCCAACGTAAAATCCTGCATCACCATTGGTCCAATTTCGTAATGGCAAATGTTTGGCCCTATATAGTCTCTGTAGAATACCTTTCAGCCTTAGCACTTTAACCAAAGATACTTCAATGACAACTGTATCTAGCTGTGGTCAAACTTCAGTAAGTCCTCTCAGGCTTGGAATAAAAGGCTAAAACATTGGACATACACGTGTACTTTTGTGGCTTTTCATTCATTTATTCATTACTTTTTTCCCTTTCCACTTGGGGTGTAATTTGTTTTGTTTTGTTTTCTTTGTGCATTTTCAAATCTTACTGCAACAAATACAAAACAGTGCCACTTGAAAGAGGATTTTTACAAGATGAATGTTATTACATCCCAAACAGGAGCAGATCTAGCCAAGAAGAAAGCGGTGGGCCCAGAAGAAATGGGATTGGTAGCAATGTACTTTATGTAGAAAAACTCTCCTATACTATATTTTATGTAAAGTGATCCTATATTACATCGGTCTTATGTACTATTACTCATGGGTCTTTTTTTTATGTATGAAGTTCCCTATATACTATATGGGACTTTTTTTATGTATCAAGCCTCCTACTAGGAATTCTACATAAGATGATCCTTATGTATATATATGTACTATTATGGGTACATCTTCTGTAATCCGGGATCTTACCCTTGTACATAAGATGGTACCTATTTATAGAGCCACATACTATTGTGAGACCATTTTATAAACTCTGATTATTGTAGGGTCTCACCCTTGTACGTAACATCCCACATATATATAGTTGAATACATACTATTATGGGTCAATCTTATGTACTCCATTTATTATTTATTGCCTGTGCCGGAATATTTAGGGAGAAAAACTCGTTACCAATGTATAGTGTGGATTTTTACCCTCTCTGCTTTCTTCCCATCTGGTCAATTTCAATTTAGCTAGTCAATTCCCACTTTGCCAATTTCACTTCATCAATTTCCACCCTGGAATTGATGAAATGGGAAGTTGATGAAGACAAGTTGACAAAAAAGGGACAATTATGGCCCACCTTATCAATCGAACTACACTGAATTTCCACGTATCAGAGTAGGCACATAATAGTATGTGTGGCACTATATATATACTTATGTACAAGGGTAAGACCCCACAATAATATTGAAAACTTATGCATTTTATAAAATGCTGAAAACCTATCACGAGAGTTCCAAAACAAAAACTTACATGCAATCTTCAACACAGAAAGTCACCACCTGACTCATTTAGAAGCCCATCATCAATGCTCAGAAGATTTCAACACAGAAGTCACCACCTGACTCATTTAGAAGCCCATCATCAATGCTCAGAAGATTTCAACACAGAAAGTCACCACCTGACTCATTTAGAAGCCCATCATCAATGTTCAGAGGATTTCAACACAGAAAAGTGTAGGTGTACTTTGCAAAATGTTCCAATCACATTCACAACAATTGCATAAAAGCATTAATTGGTTGACAGCTTGGTATATAGTGGTGTGAGGTGCTTATACCCTTTTTGGTCCATGTTCACACACTGCAGGTAGTTGATTATTGTTGCAAGTTACCATGGTGTATAGCTAATGCTTATTTCATAAAACTATACAGAATGATAGACTACAGGATGAGTCAGGATGGGTAGCAATTGCAACTGAAGATCCATCAGTAAGTTATCTGGATAAAGTCATGCCAGAGAAATTTGAGATAGACCTTTGTGTAAATGTTAAGACGCACAACTTGCATCATTAGACAACTTACTGAGAGGGGTTTTAGTATAGGAGCACATGAATTGCACTGCAAATTAAGTTTTTACTGACCACCACCATGTTTGCCCTGGTGGTTTTTGATCTACTTACCATTGGAATTCCAAAGGCTCAACTCTGAACAAACTGCGGACCTTCTCATCATTTTTTTACATATCTATACAGCCCCAACTGCCATTGCATCGATGGATACGATATTAGCAGTAGTGTCAAACACACGAGTGTGTAAGAGAGCCAAAGAATATTTCGACATTGCATTGCAAAAGCAAGTTATTACTGTTACTCCAATACTTATACTGACTCACATGCATGTACAAATAGCTAATATGTGGCACGTGATAAATTGGCATGCACCCCTCCCCCACCCACTCCTTGTGATGGCCCATGCACATGGATATTTTAATAGCAACAAGTCAACAAGTAGCGAACACCAACAAGTATGACAACAACTGAAAAAGTAACAACAACTTAACTATTAACAGTCAGGACATGAAAAAGTCATAGTTTGGCCTTTCTTGAGATTCACTCCTACATATCCACAATGCTACCACCATTCATATTTATCACATTAAACCCACACCCTTGCTCGAGGATGGATACAAAGCTTGCCTTCACACCGCAACTGTGTCTGGTTACCTATTGTGAAAGTACGAGTTTACAGTATACATCTATTGTGCATACATTGCCATCAAATATCTCACTTGCATGTTTAGACATCTTCAGTAATGGTTAGAGAAAAGTTACACATGCAACACTGTTTAGCGTCTATACATTACTGCATGCAGAGACCCTTTTCAGAGGCAACAGCTTCCATTTACTACATCACATTGATGAGAAGTAATGTTGCTGTAGTTTGTGTGACTTTCTAGTTTTAACACAGAAATCCATTCACCTTTCTAGCTATCTATATATATCAGAAAGTCGGTAGACTATGTATAGGAATGGCGTGGACGGGCAATATATACAATACTTAAGCAGAAGCTGTATGACTTCGCCACAGATATGCTCAAAGCTTATGTAAGCGCCCAGCCTTCCTCTTTGAATGCTTTTATGATCAGCACGACTCATATAGTTGTCCAAAAGCCTCGCGGAAGACAGCTACCACAGAAGTGTGCAGTTGCAAAAGTTCCATTTTTGTTATTCTTTCTTTCGTTCTTATTTTCAGTTGTGCTGTTAAGAACACTCATTTAAAAAACATCTTACTAGCCTTGTTTCTTTGTGTTTTAACAGCTTTTTACAAATTTCAATGACTTCAAAGTATATGCAACTCTTCCTTCCTAGAAGACTCCAGGCACTAAAGTGCAGATTATGATGACCGTGCATGTTGGTGACTCCTGTCTGATGGTTTGGAGACTCGCTGGTAGCTACACTTAGACTCAGTAGTGGAAACAAATGTCGTTTTGATTACCAGAGTCACCCCCATGGCCAGCTGTTGAAAGAAACAAACTTTAAAAGTCTGCACTGCTGTGAGCTGTTGTGCTCCAGAAAAAGACTAGGATATCATTGCACAGGGCTCATATAGATCGCCATAAAATGTAAAACAGGATGAGGTGTTGTATGTACTTGATCTTTAAATGATGTTGTGCGGTGCCACCGCCTCCTTTGAATTTTGTTGTGAATAGTGGGTATGGTACCATTTCACTTCAGAAAGCCTTATCTTGAGGTGAAATGCAGGTAACCCAGGCAATATGCATATCATTCAATTCAGAAGGGTGCAGTATTGGCTAAATTGCAAATTAGACACCAATTTGACTGTCAAATTGCATAATATGATTTTGATATGGGCCTTCATGCAATGTGTATATATACACAGTTTGACACAATTTATATACTGCATGCATACTTTGTCTATTCTTGTGTAAGCCTATGGAGTTGAAATGTGTTTAAGTAGTATATTTTGCATATTTTTGTTTGTATTTTGTATATAACTCAAACTTGTATATTTGCTATGAATGTACTCTGTCAAAATTGTGTATAAATACATTTACTTTGTGTATAGTTTGCACTCAAATTTGTCTATTTCTGTGTTCAGGAAACTACCTTGTCAAAAGTGTATACTTTTTATATTTATCTTTGTCTGCTGTTTATATTTTTGTGTTTTCTTTAGTAATTTTGTGTATATTTTTCAATAATAACTGTAAATGTCCATATATATCCTGTTAAAATACACATGTAAATTATAACTGCACATTCCAATCACGTGGGATGCATAGAATAACTCAGTTCAGGTAAGTATGCTCTCTGCCATCATTGTGATGGTGGATAATTGTTTGTATATAAGAAAAAGTTAAATCTGTGTTTGTGCATTTGCTTTAATGATGACTTCAGTTTATTCAGCCATCTGAATGCTTGTTCAGAGCACTCGGTATTAACGCCATGTACTTCACTCAGATGAGGAAGTTAAGGGTGGCCATGCTGAATTCTCCAGAGCCATACAGCATGGCTCTGTGTGTTTGGCAACATGGAAGGAGTCTACAAAGTAAGAAACACTACTTAGCGAAGAACCACTCCTTTGGCTCCACATTACACAGAAAAGGATGCAGATCACATGTTCTGTCATAACCACCCCCAGATATCTCAGTCGCTTAACATCATCACCATGACCAAATGTTGTAACAAGAAAGAGGTACACTTGTGTTGGTGACTCGCATGTATACATTTCAGTCGTGTTCACAATTACCCCACATGGAAGTACCAGTGCAAGTACTCCTACAGTTCTTTCGTAGAACTTTGTGACACCTTTTTCGCTGCAACATCCTGTAAGGACACTGCCACCATCATTTTCAGGTACCTCTCCAACTTTTAGTGCCTCAAATCCTTTACACAACTTTCTATGAAATAGGGTTGTATGCTAAAGTTAACTGTATTTAATATAGTTGGATCTGTATAAAATCTACTACTTTTGTGTAGTGGCTGTATAAAATCCTACTGACTACTCATTGTCGGTTGTCCGGCCATGCTGGTGTCTCTATGGCTTGTGCAAGTTGCAATTTATCATATATATCATGGCATGTAGGGATGATCCCTACATCTTTTTACACTACTGCAGTTGTACTCCAGTGTGAAAAAGATGCAGGGATGGGGCTTCGTATATATACCTTCATTTTTATATCATCCCTACCTTGTTTGCATACTTTTGGCATGCAATTTTTACATTTCTAATATATTTTTTATATTATTTATGTATAAAGATACAATATGGCAAAATTGAATGCCGGGTGTAGCATTTTATGGGATGCATATTTATCAGGTATGCAAACAAGCCCAGTGTTGTGTGGATTAGCCCTTGATGGTTCTGATCCTTCAATTGTCAGTTAATCACTCATATCTCAGTCGCTTCTATACACTTAGCTACTCAGTTCAGGTATTTGTGCTCTAATAACTGTATCATTGATGCTGCTATTGTAACTCATACAAAAGCCTGCAAGGATTAAACTCTGCTCGGTGGCATCATCACACACCACATCAACCCCTAATCTATAAATTGTGTCAAATTGTGTATATATATACACATTGCATGAAGGCCCATATCAAATGCTACATCCGGCATTCCATTTTGCCATATTACATAAATAATATAAAAAACATATTATTATAACAACATACAACAGATGCACAGCTGCTGCAGTCTCGATAGAGGGAAACAGACTGACATTTCAGAGCAGCAAAAAAGCTTGAATTATTTCTATCCATTAGCCTTGACTGGTCAACACTCTTGTGTAACACTCTTGTGTACCACTCTTGTGTAACACTCTTGTGTAACACTCTTGTGTAACACTCTTGTGTAACACTCTTGTGTAACACTCTTGTGTTTGGTGCACAATTAGCAAACCTGCTGTGCAATGCTGTGGTGTGTGTTTGTCTGAGTATACTATTGCTTATGAACACGATAGAGTGGACAAAATAAGAGTTGACTCTATATGGCAGCATGTGCACATGCAGACATTTTGCATGTGGGATCAGGGCTCTGAGGTTGATCTACTTGTTCACACTAAGTCTCGTCAAAGCTGTGCATGCTATATAGCTGCCATGTTCGATGATACAACATACAAAGAATCCAAAGCTAGGAGCAAGTTGAACACTGCCTCATAAGTGCCAGGAAGATAGTTTGAGGGGATAGTTTATCTGTCAGTGTAGCCACACACTACAAGCTCTGGGCAGGTAAGGCAAAGTGGTTACTGAAAAATACAATCATGCATTTATCGAAAAAGTGAATATCAGTCAAATGCAAGCTTTATCCAGCTAGGAGATGGTAGCACAGGATTACGGATGGGATGCCTAACACTTGAAGTAAAGGTGTAAATGTATACCCAGCCTCTCTTTGATTATGCTGTCAAAAAGAGGGATGCTAGGAGAAGGTTCATCTGTGCGCAGTGTGTCCTGAGTCCTCTGGTGCTCTGAAAGGGGTGCTAGGGGAGAACTTATATGTAGTCTCTGAGAAGGATGTCTGTATTCACTGCTGTTTGCGTTGACCTTGCAAATTAATGCTCGGACACTCAAGAAACGTTGCACTCTTGTTGTGTGTACAGAGGTCCAGCAGACATAAGAACTGTAGGATAGGTGGGCTAATGTTTGATAGTAGCTATATACTTGAAATTCAACTCCAAACAGTCTTCTACCAGGGATTTAGCAAAAGAAATACTACATCTGTTCAAGCACCTATCCTCGGAAAAAGGATTCTACTAGCAGACAAGTCTGATAATCATGTATTATATCACATCGCTAGCCAAATTTGGCAACTGCTGTAGCATGGTATGGGTTCATAGGCAAGGCCAGTGGAAGGGCAAGTATTTTAGTCTTTCCTTTTCGGAGGAGGTGGCAAAGAAGTTACGCGTTGTTTTACAATAGAAAATATAATTCAAGCTTTTTTGCTGCTCTGAAATGTCAGTCTGTTTCCCCCTAGCTACACAGCTGCCAGAAATGCATCCCTTTTCTGATATTCAATACTGCCTAGTTTTAATACTATACTGATACCATGCTTACTTGTTCTCTTCTCCCTTGATGTGCTGCATACTCTCTGAATAGTCTCGCGGAGCCAGACTGGCTCTGCGAGACTACTCTCTGAATGCATGCTTGTATGCAGAAACTCGGTGAAGTTAAATCTCGAAGGGAGAGGGTTAAAATCTAAATTTGGGGTAAACCCGCAATTTTTTTCTCATGAGCAAGTCTGTACATAACGAGATTCCGTGCGCGCGAGCGTTTACGCACCGATAACACGTGACGATCTGGAGGTACCGGATGTAAATTTGAATAAGGCAAACAGTGTAAGGCCAACAGTGCATGCAGTGCGTGTAGGCTGTGTGTGCATAAATGTGCCAAGCCAAGTAAACTGGCATGTTCAGGCTGCGTTAAACAGTAGGCAAGGCAATGCATTCAGTAATAATTTTTTCAGGTACCTCCCGTACTTCTGTAAAGTCCAGGGGTAGCGATGCACAAAGGTCTTGTAGGTGCTACAGAGTTTTTGGTATACGTATCCCTGTCTAAGTAATCTGGTTGTGAGCAGTTTAGATCTGTAAACAAAATCTTGATAATTACAACATATCCTCAAATATCGAACTAACTGTGAAATTACTACTCCGTATGCTGGTTTTGAGGGTATGTTGCTATCCATGTGAAATTGACTATTGAAAAGCTGAAGGTATTCCTCTTGTCATACAAGTCTGTGCAAAACTTACCGTTCAGGACATTAAGATCCAGGTAGGAACATGCAGCTGTCATGGCTCTCTGTAGTTTTCTTAAGATCTAATTCTGGGGGGTAAATTTGGCCTATGCATGCTTGCAAATCAGGGTTGTTAAGTGTAAGCAAGTCATTAATATATCTGCAACTATTACTAAATTTAGCTGCTACAGAGAGGTCAGTATGCATGTCTAGATCTGGATCACACTTTCATTGTTTATTTTACATGTGGTGTTTTGGTTGCATGAATCAGTAACAAAAGTGCATTTTACTGCACATTGGAATTAATAAGAGGTGCAAAAAAATTTGCACTAAAATATATGACACAAATCAAGCAAAAGTAAGAAGTACAGTGTATAATATCAAAAGTAACAAATGATGATTTGAATAATGTGCTTGCAATGCTGTACATTGAGCCATAGGCTACCAGGCTATTTCTACTAGCTGGTGGTTGACAGTCACTTTGAGAATTTTCCTCACAAACACTTGAATTGTTTGTTGCTGGAAGAAGTGGTAGGTACATGTCAGGATTCACAATCCTGTCAGGAAGATCTTCATTGTCACCACTCTGAATGTGCTGGTACTGGTTTTCATTTCTTGCTAGAAGGATTTTTTTTTAATCAAGCTCGAAACAGTGCCACTTGAGAGAAGATTTTGTTCCAAATAAATGAAATAAAGTACAAGAAGGGAGTTAACAGAATCACATACAGTAATGGAATATCATGTAGGTATATATTATCAGTGGCGGATTTAGGGGGGGTAAGGGGGGTGCAAATGGACCCCCCTTTGGCGGCTAGTAATGTATTTTGCGTACATAACTGCACGAGTCCATCAAATGATTATGCAGCAGTGGCATGCAGCAACAACAACCAGGCACAGTTACACACTCACGTATCAGTTCCTTACAGATCTCCAGACGTTTGACTAGGCCTAGAGTTGCTTCGAGATATTCAGTTCGGCCCGAGGGGTCCGCCACAGCGCGCCTCGGTGAACGAGATTTCGAAATCCACTGGATTTCACGTGGATTTCGGATTTCACAGTGGATTTCTGGATTTCAGTTTGGATTTCTGCATTTCAGTTTGGATTTCTGCCGACAGGTTTCTTCTTGTGTGTTCTTGGATATAGTTCCCAGCTTAGCAAAAAAATTTCGTTAGTTGTAGTTTTGGTTAACTAAATTTTAAAAAGGCCATACTAAAATTTATCAATTTTAGTTAAAGTTTATTAAAGTTATAGTTAACTAAAACAACACTGTCGGACAGTGTACGAGATTTCTTTTGTGACGGACCCTTCGGTTCGGCCTTCCAGCTATGAATGCGTTCAC
This sequence comes from Agelas oroides, assembly GCA_949130485.1. Lineage (NCBI taxonomy): Eukaryota > Metazoa > Porifera > Demospongiae > Agelasida > Agelasidae > Agelas > Agelas oroides. Next base: position 3,831,745 of record OX422198.1, read on the forward strand.
GTGACCGAAAGTGGGCGTGGCAACCCAAAAATTTCCGGCGCGCTTTGCGCGACGGTGACTGAACCCCCCTTTCTAAATTTCTATTATTATTATTATTGCTTTACAGCACAGTATGACATGACAGAATATGTAGAACTCAAGTGTAGGTGAGGAGTGAAGCTGATACAAAGTACAGTGCTGAAGGACTGCTACAGAGAGGGATAGCAGCCTGAACAAAACAAAGTGAAACACAACAAACAATAGCACAATGACTAATACAAATATTAATTTTGAGCAGATTATAATACTAGTGCTTTGTAAAGTTAATCATGATTTAGTTCAAATTCAAAGTAGCATGACATGACATGGATTATCCAATTGTTGACTGAAGTGGAAATCATTAGTTAGTTACTGAAGAAAAGTAGACTTGGGCAGTAGTGAACACTTGCTGCATGGACAGCAGAAGTGGTATGAACATGGGTTGTTGCTGTCAAAGTTCTGAACGAATGAGTTCCAGAATAAGTTGGTGAGCTTGATCTTGATTGATTCATAGCTTAGTTGCAAGTCAATTGGTGGGAGTGCATTCCATAGATAGATCCGCCACTGATTATCAAGAAGGTTGATAAAGTCACTAAAGCAAATGCTAACAGTCTATAATATTAAAATAGTTGTTCTTGTACGGACAAAATAGAGCAAATAGGATATGACAACAGGAATTGGTAATGCTGTCAGCCACTTAATAGCTCTAGGCTGTGTGATGAATCCTACAATTCGAAACAATAAGTAGAGTCCAGCAAAGTAGCGATAGTCACGAATACCATTGGTGCCATTCTTGTAACATCCCTGGAAGGCATCAGCAAATGTATGCAGAAATTGCCACCTTATTCTAGTGCAGTAGCCAAGACATCTCTGGAATGATCTCATGGGATACAAGAGGAGAAGTAACAGTGGAAATACAACAAACACTAGCAGGACACATATTGCAAGCAGAGCAAAGGGAAGGTGTTGTCTGCTGAAATACTCAATTGAAGCATCATGGTAGAGTACAACTGGACCAAATGTTTTGCCTGTGTTACTGTGTAGTGTGCTAGCATCCAGTAGTTTGTAGGATACTGTCAGAAGCTTTGAACATGACAGCAGCAGGAAAGTAGCAAAAGTGTTGATTACAGAACCCTTGGGATTCTACCTCCTTCTGAATCGAGTGAAGCAAACATGGAATGGCCTCCACACACAAACCACCACCCTAACTCTACTGTCATACATCTCAACACAAACATAAATCACTAATGTCAGCAAAAGTGGATAAACAGCAACAATATACTCTAGTACTAGTGTATGAAGTGTACTCATGTCACTGCTGATACAAAATGAAGGAATGAAATATTGAAAGAAATCTAAATTCCAGAACCCATAGAAAGTCAGTAATGCAAATTCAAAAAATTGAATTGCTCCTGCAACTGTGTCTTTGGTTGTGTCATTGTAACTCCTACAGTGCCCAGCAAAAATTAGAGTCTCTTGGGCAGTGGCGTAGCCAATCTGGGGCACACTGGGGCACGTGCCCCAGTAACTGGAGGCCATGCCCCACCAACTGCAGGCGCGCTTGCAAATTATCGACGCCGAAAGTGCCGCTGTCGACCGCGATCGGGTGCTTACTGTTATTATAACGAAGTCTCGTACGCTCCCCTGATCTCACTGCACGCGAGTTTGCCGTGAGAAATGAAGCGACTTTACACCGCGCACAAATCCGGCATAGTGGGAATGCTCCTGATTCAAGGCGATGGTATGGCCTGAAATAGCCTCAGAACTGACCTGGTAAGCTCAAAAATTCCCAAATTTTCTGGGGGAGCATCCCCCCACACCCCCCAAGTTTGTTCCTTCGTTTTGCGTTGAAATTCCCACAAACGTACTGTGCCCATGCCGTGCCCTAGCATCGGCTGTGTGCTGGCTACGCCACTGCTCTTGGGTAGTGTAATTATATTATCTTCTAATGCAGCACCGCACACACACCTGGTCACTCCATTGCACTTTGTCTCCCGGTACCAAGTTGGACAAGGCTGCTCCTGTACAATACTTGATCTCCCTCTCTGACTGCCATCTACAATTTCAGTGGTCTTAGTTGCTGGATGTAGCTCACTACCCCAACACAAGCTGATCATGAACACAATCACTCTACACTCATACGTTGCTATCTTTATTCTTCAGTAGGTGCACAGCTGCTGCACACAGGATTAACAATGAAATGTATACTGCTTTAAGGTTCACTGTATCTGTGCACATATAGCTAATAACAATATAAGGTTGGCACACTAATGACCAAGCAATGAACCCCCCTAACTGTAAAACTACAATGAAATTTATCTAGCAACAAAAAGATAAACAGAGGGGGTGGTTATTGTAATCCCTAAATGGTAATTGGATTGTACCAACAAACAAAAACACAAACAAACAAAAACTAGAAGACACTATAAGACAACATGAGACACCATAAGACACAATAAGTCTCCATCAGATACCAATAAGACACCATGAGATACATAAGGCACCATGAGACACCATAAGACACCACTAGACTCCATAAGACAACAAACAAACAAACAAACAACAGCAACAACAACAACATTAACCTATCTAACTGTAACTGCCCCATCCCTTAGCTACTAATGCCCCACTCACTTAATCTTAACTACCCCAGACCCAGTGAGTTAATAACCTCACTGTTTTCAGCTCCACACTCAATTTGTGTGCAGAAAACCTCACATCTAAAGGAGTAACGATGTGTCAGCCAGTGTTGGTGCTCCCCCATTTGACACAACAACTTCTTTACTTGCCATAGCACTGAAAGTGACGAAAATTGTGGGTGCACTGCTACAAGCACTGAAAGATGAGGATGTGAGAGCCTGGATACAAAATTTGTGGACAGATATGTTGAGTGTGGGAATGTCAATCCTTTACAAGATCTGAATGATTTTCCCTACCATGCATACCTCAGATAACATAGCATAGCTGTAGTTTGCTTACATTTTCAGTACAGGCAAGATGCGTCACAGTGATTGCATGAGCTTCAATGTGTTGTATAAACATGATGTCATAAGGCATTTGATGTGGGTGTAGTAGCTATTGTTATTTGGTTCCTCTATCAGGTGAGGCTGGAGCATGACATGCAACAGGGCATACAACTAGAACAATTTAGCTATGCACACCTGCTACACACATAGTTTCGATAGCACAGGACAAAACACATATACTAATTTATAGCTGCACACACTTTAGTAGTGTAAAGTTATTGCATGAGCATTATCGGTTTCCTGTCCATAAGGTATAATGAACTGAGAGACCTGACAGCACATCTCCTCACTGGCTCCAATGTTGGTGTCAAACCCGCGCTTCAGCCACTTGGAGGTGAGAGGATGGATCACAGAACGGCAAACTCAGAGGATAGTGCCAGACTAGACATAAAAGCAGACAATTTCTGGAACGGAGACAGACGGAGTGCCTTCTTTGACATAAGGGTTTTCAACCCTCTTGCACCATCTAACCGGAACCAAACCCTTACCTCTTGCTACCGCCGAAACGAACAAGAGAAGAGATGTGCATACGATCAGAGGGTGCGCGAGATAGAACACGGAAGCTTCACTCCCCTAGTCTTCTCCGCTTCAGGCGGAATGGGACCCGCAGCTAGAGTCTTCTACAAGAAGCTGGCCTCTATGATTGCAACCAAACATAACAAGACCCTGAACTGGATGAGATGCAGGATAAGCTTCTCACTCCTGAGATCAGCTGTGATGTGTTTGAGGGGATCCCGCTCATCCAGGGGACGCCCGGCCCTTCCCGCAGTTGGTGAGGGCGAGATGGAACTTGCACTCATTGAAGGACGTGTTGGACAGTAAATCTTTTTCACAAACTCCTTCCCATATTTTGAGGTCACCAGTTGGTCAATTTATTTATTTATTTGTACTTCAACCTTTAATAAAATAAATATTATTTCGTACAGTAAAAAAAAATAATAATAAAAAATAAAAATATATTAATTCAGTTGTCACATGTGCAAGGTTTGATCTGTGATAATGTGGTTATGCCAAAACCCGACCTGTCCGGTTGCATGCTACGGCCATGGTATACTAGTAACAGCACAAGCATACTAAGAACAAATCACCTTCTCTCGCCAGGGAGTTGAAAGAAACATTTTTTATGTATACATGTATGGAGCAAGTTAATAAGTGGATGCATGCATGTATACAAGTCCATAGAATCGAGGATCTCATAATCATTACTGTCACTAATAGTAACAGCATAGTTTTGAGTGTGATTTGGGATTAAGGTGGCGGCGGAAGTCTCTCAGCGGAGGTTAACGAAAACATAAACCTGAGTTACAGTCAGGACCAGTGTTACTCCTAGTTTCAGGGTTAGGGTTTGGTTTAGGGAAATCTTGCTTTGCCTAATTTTAAAAAAGGGTTTTAGTAGCTTATTAATATATTCATGACCCAAAATTGCCACTCGATGGACGCATCTACATGCTCACTGTAGGTAGCGTCCTAACCACCAATGTATCTCAAATCAGTCTGTGCCAGCTTTTGTTCAGAGCTACTCTCAAAGTCAGGCTAGACTCATGTTTGTCACTACTCTTGGAATGGACAACTTTGACTGCACCAAAATGAATGCACATTTCTAAAAATTCACAGCTTGTCTACGTGAGGGGCTCATTCACGAGTGGAAGCAAGCATTACTAGCCCCACCTCTCCCCCTTATGTTGCTAAACAACTCACGGCTCTGTTCCACACACAACCACTCTTCAGCTTTCTTGTCCACTTCAGCGTAGTCACCAGGCTTGGCATACGATCGCAAGACCTGGGCCTACCCAATGAGTACAGTCTTGGCCACTGTGGCCTTTCTGCTGCTTCTAGACACAAGCTTGCTTTCACAAGCAGGCATCACGCACTACTCACAGCTACTGACACTACAGCACTCTACTAAACTCCTTCTTTTTTTAAAATTTTATTATTTTCTTTAAGTCAATCTAAGCTTATCTTCAAAGTTCCGACCACCACATGAGGGTTCCGCCAGGCCACATCTTAACTAACTGATTATTGGATGGCAAAGCCGACAGGAAATGGGGAAATCCCCAATTTTACGGAGAGTGAACGGTTGAAGACTCCCATAACTGACTGTGCGCTAAAAGATTAACAAGACAAAGAAGTCTATCAGCTTGGATTCCAGGTTTGTCGACCTTGAAAGTGCAGGGTTCTCTGCCACCTTAATGGCACGAGTGAATGGTGGTTAATTAATGAGGTGAAATGATGCATTTCATGAATCTCCAGTTGTAAGACATACTGTTCCTGGGACATGGACTGGTGTGTAATAAATATTGACTCCAAAATTTAGTAACTCAAAAGCATTTCAAGTATATGTATCTTTACACCCTTTGAACTTAGCCTTATCTACATAGCTACTTCACTGTATCTTGTACTAAAGATAGCTGAAGCAAGACCATTAGATTGTTCTTGCATGGGCATGTTGTGAAGTGGGTCAGAGGAAATGTTCGAAATTGTGTTGTCAACAGTGTTGTTGTTGTGGACTAGCTCGTCAAACACGGCCCCACCAGACCTGTGTAAGCCCAGGCCATTTGCAGTTATCACCATCATAAAATGATATAGCTAATAGACTTTGTGCAAGTGGAGTTGTTCTTGAAAATACTGGTCAATTGGAAATGCATCAATACTATAGTAGATTCTGGCCAGGGAGTTGCATGAAAGAAGCATTTTTTAAGGATATGTATGGGGCAAATTGAAGTTAGAACATTTACTAGACTTTTACTCATGCAGGTTGTCTATACTGAGAGAAGAAAGCTGGGTACCGAGTATGAAATCGAGGCTATAGATCTTCGCTAACATTTTGCTGAAACTATGATTAATGCATGCAATCTTGCAGAACATTGAAGACACAACATATTTCAAATGGCGATGTTCTTTCATTAATGGCTTGTCTGAGATTAATTGGAATCATGTATACAAGTTTATAGAATGAGGATCATGTAAACACTACTGTCACTATTAGTAAGAGCATAGTTTTGAGTGTGATTTGAGATTAATGGCATGAGTGAATGCCTGTTAATTGGTGGTTAATTAATGAGGCGAAATTATGCCATTCATGAATCTCCAGTTGTCTTCTGAGAAGATTCACTGAACATGTTCGATTGGTGAGCAAAAGGCTCCAACTGGGGAACCATAAAGTTTAATTTCATTGTAGATAAAGTATAAGCAATTGCAGAGCAACTGGTGGTTTTGAAGGTTTCCCTGGTGTCTTCTTTCCACAGCAGAGTACTTGGAGCCAACACTTTTGATTTTCTTTTCCAAATACCTGGACACAAAGGAGTGAGTTGAATATGGCAAGGATGAACTGGAAGGAGTGGAGGCTTCGTGGACTGTTGGGGTTCCAAACACTCACATTAGTCCAAAGAGTCACTGCAAGCGAAAACATAGAAAGAAAAGCTCCAGTAATAGAAATGATGCATGCTGTAGGAAAGGAAGCAGCTCCTGACAGCCATCAGTCAATTGCATGCATGCATGCATGTATAGCCTCGTTCCCAGGCCCAGTTCGGGCCCGTTCGAAATATCGGAGCCCGTTCGAAAAATAGGGCCCGGTATCCACTGTTTGCGCATGCGCTTAATTTCCCGACATTCCGGGAATTCCGGATAATACCGTGTTACCTCCGTGTAACGAACGTCAGGTACGTGTATTTTGCCGTATATTTAATCGTACATGCACTGCTGACAATGGCTATTTGTGTGCAAGCCCTGCAAGGCCTGGATTCTGCCGTGCTGTATGCCTTCCTGCGACTTCGAGGCGAAGCGGCGGCGCTAAAATACGAAAAGAAAGCATCTATGAAGCATTTATGATGGCTGCTAATGTGTTTTGGCAAGTTATAATTCGTGTTACGAAGTTATAGCTTACATTTGTAGTGTGAAGATGGTCCTGGGTCGATAGCGCAGTTCAACGATAAGCGCTGGGGTCAGAAGGCCTGGGCAAAAGGCTAGGAGAGCAGCGCTCACCTCTTTGGCAAAATAATATAAAAGCCGACATATGAAACGTCATAACCACATGATATTGGCTGTCTTTGACACACCCTTGCACAATTTCACGTGAGCTTTACGCACTAATTAAGCGCATGCGCGAACAGTGGATACCAGGCCCTTTTCTCCGATTTTTCGACGGGCCTGGGAACGAGGCTAGCATGTGTCCTGCAAATGTGACATTGTAATGACTGGACAGTAGTTCATACAAAAGCCTATCATGATTATAGTCTGTTGGCTAGCATCATAAGACACTGCATCACCCTCAAATGTAGCACCACACCCACACACCTGGTGACTCCATTATGCTTTGTCGCTAGGAACCAAGTTTAACAAGACTACTCCTCTACCACATTCAGTGCTCCTCTCTGACTGTTATTTACAATAATTTCAGAGGTCTCAGTTGCTGGGTGTAACTCACCACCCCAACACAAGCTGGTCATGAACACAATCACTATGAACCAATTAGTTGCCATCTTTATTCTTCAGCAGGTGCACAGCTGCTGCACACAGGATTAACAGTGAAATGTATACTGCTGTAAAGTTCACTGTATCTGTGCACACACCACTAATAACAATAGTCTTGGCTCATTTGTGACCAAGCGATGAACTCCCCAAAATTCTATAACTATAGAATGAAGTTTAGCTAGCACCAGAACATTGAGGATGATTACTATTAAGGGTAACGAAACAAAACTACTAGTTGAAATATGGAGGTTGCTAAAAGGACATTGAGCAAATCATTGTCTTTGTACTCATATGACAATTAAGGTGGCAGAGAACCCTGTTACTTTGAAGGTCGACAAACCTGGAATCCAAGCTGATAGACTTCTCTGTCTTGTTAAAATAAAATTTGTAGCGAGTAGTCAGTTTTGGGAGTCTTCATCCGTTCACTGTCCGTAAAATTGGGGATTTTCCCCATTTCCTGTCGGCATTGACATCAGTTTATAGTTAAGATGTGGCCTGGCGGAACCCCTCATGTGGTGGTCGGAACTTTGAAGATAAGCTTAGATCGACTTAAAAAAAAAAAAAAAAAAAAAGAAGAGAGGAGTTTAGTAGAGTGCTGTAGTGTCAGTAGCTGTGAGTAGTGCGTAATGCCTGCTTGTGAAAGCAAGCTTGTGTCTAGAAGCAGCAGAAAGGCCACCGTGAGTGGCCAAGACTGTATTTGTTGAGAAGGCCCAGGTCTCGCGGCCGTATACCTAGCCTAGTTGGTGACCGTGGCCAGGTGCTTCGAGTGCTGGGCTGGGCTTTAACTAGAATACGCAATTTACCGTGGTGCTACGCTCTGGTACCCAAGGGAGCTGAACGGTGGTCAGTGTGTGTGGAACAGAGCCGTGAGTTGTTTAGCGACCTAAGGGGGAGAGGTGGGGCTAGTAATGCTTGCTTCCACTCGTGAATGAGCCCCTCCCGTAGACAAGCTGTGAATTTTTTTGAATGTGCATTCATTTTGGTGCAGTCAAAGTTGTCCATTCCAAGAGTAGTGACAAACATGAGTCTAGCCTGACTTTGAGAGTAGCTCTGAACAAAAGCTGGCATAGATTGATTTGAGATACATTGGTGGTTAGGACACTACCTACAGTGAGGGTGTGGACGCGTCCATCGAGTGGCAATTTTGGGTTCATGAATATATTAATGAGCCGCTAAAATCCTTTTTAAAATTAGGTAAAGCAAGATTGCCCTAAAGCAAACCCTATCCCTGAAACTAGGAGTAACCCTGGTCCTGACTGTAACCCAAGTTTATGTTTTCGTTAACCTCCGCCGAAAGACTTCACGGCCACCTTAATGAATAATTAGAAAGTTCCCAGAAGAGCAGTGTTTTTTGGGCATGTTAAAAAAATACCAGTAACGCATTAAACTGATACTTGCCCAATCATTTGTTGTAAATACCCCACTAACTTAATAATAACTGCCCCACCCATTTAGGTATACTTTCGACCAATAGAGCGTTCTCAGCACGTGATCACAATTCCGTATACTAGAAATGAACCGCCATTTTGGTGCACAACTTGTACAGTATGTTATTAGCAGTATATGCGATATCGATTAAAACACCCACAGGTAAGCGTTTATATATATAGCTGTTTTAACTTATGTAGCAATGGTATTTTGTCCGATTCAACACATATTAGAAGCATTATAAGTATATCACTCATTTCGTGAAGATCGCCATAGAAGCTCCTATCTCGTTGTGCACCAAAATGGCGGCTGTTTTCTGATTTCCTTCGTAATCTCGAACGTAATGACGTCACGTGCAATCGCTCTATTTAGTAATAACTGCCCAACCCTCAGTGAGTTAATAAGCCTACTGTTTAGAACTCCACACTTAATTTGTGTGTAGAAATCCCACACCTCTAGGAGTAACGATGTGTCAAGGACAAACTGTTTTTCATCATTCATTAGTGTAGGAAACTGACTCATATTATATTCCCCTTGTATGATGTCATCATCTTGATCTGGTGATTGTATCACGTGAGCTGGCATTGGATTGTATGCCTTTTGATATGATCTCGATGTGTTCTCTACATGGCGCTGGGAGCAGCTCAAGAGTAGCCCAATAGCAGCTAAACTTGAGGGACAAAACGGGAACCCCGGGATCAGAATGTCGTACGTCTTTCGACAAGGAGACCTGCCAAAGCTCGACCTACAAGTCGACCGCGGGACCGACTTCACAGCATGGAAAGCCCAGTGGGAGGCCTACAGGAGCTTGTCAGGACTGGACAAAGAATCCCAGGTCAAACAGGTGAAAGCGCTCACCCTGTGCTTCTCCCGCGAGACACTGACTATCGTCGACAACCTCGGCCTTACAGCAGAGCAGAGGGGGAGCGTCACCTCCATTGTGGAAGCCATGCAACGCTACGTCGAAGGCCACATCAACGGATCGGTCGAACGTAGGAACTTCCGGCGACATGTACAGCAACCCGGTGAGTCATTCGACGATTTCCTAGTGTCCCTACGAGAACTGGCCAAAACCTGCAACTTTTGCTCCGCTGACTGCATCCAGAAGAACATTCAAGATCAGATCATTGAAGGCCTCAGGGAGGGTGATACGGTTGAGGACCTGCTACAGGTGAGGACCTGACATTAGCCACAGCCATCACCAAATGTCAAGGTCAGGAAGCTGCCAAGAGACAACGTTCTGAGATGGGTAGATGCAATCCAGAGTCAATCTCAGCGGTCCAAAGGGCACGCCAAGGGGAGGACCTCCCCAGCACACCCCATACATGCCCAGGTTGTGGTGCTAACCTCCATCAGGGCGGCTGAAGGCAATGCCCCTCATTCAACCAGACATGCCACCTGTGCCAGAAAATTGGACACTTTTCCAACGGGTGTCGTGGGAGGCAAGCCTGACAGCCCACCCCCAAACCCACTGCACAGCCCTAAGCATCCACTAAGGCTGTGTACATCAAATCATCCAAAGAGAGGGGATCACCACGAATCCACATATCTAATGTCCAAGATGCCACAGCCATTGACCCGCACCCACAATCACCGTCCACATCTCCTCTCTCAATGGATCTGCAGACATGAAGACCCTGCCCGACTCTGGTGGCGATATCTCGGAAGCTGGAAAAGAAGCTCTGAGCCACCTGGGCGAGCACGTGAACAACCTCCTACCCTCCAAGATCATCCCCCGAGCTGTGAATGGGACTAGGATGTGGTCAATCGGCAAAATAGCCGTCACATTTCAGCTTGGCAAGAAGACATACACTGATGACCTCCACATCTACCCCGAGGTCACAGGAGTACTCCTATCATGGAGGGCGGCCAAAGGGCTGAGCATCCTAACTGAGTGCTACCCACGTCCTATTGGCACCACTCTGGTGAACAAAGAACACTCGCCTACAACCAGAGTCAACACTCTAGAAGCATCACCCCTTGTGAGCCCAACGGCCACCTCGGAAGACATAATGAAAGAGTTCCCCAATGTCTTCGATGGACAGATCAAAACAATGGATGGTGAAGAATTTCACATATCACTGACGGACGACGCCAAGCCATTCTGCGTCAACACACCTCGATCCATGCCATTTGCATATTGTGACAAACTTAGAGCCGAGCTAACCGTACTCCAGACACAGGGCATCATAGAACCGGTCACTGAACCCACAGAGTGGTGTGCGCCGATCGTGGTAACACCCAAGAAGGAGACAGAGGGTATTCGGATGTGTGTCGACCTCTCCCGCTTAAACAAGTATGTCAGGCAGGAGAGGTACCAGTCGCCCACTCCTGCCCAGGCTGTCGCCGACATTGCCGCAGACAAGGCAAAAGTCTTCACAAAAATAGACGCCATGAAAGGTTATCACCAATGTCCACTAGACAACGAGAGCCAGATGTTGACAATATTCATCACACCATTCGGGCGATTCAAATTCCTTCGTGCACCGTATAGAATCTCATCGATCTCCGAACACTACAACTGCAGAATGGATGAAGCCTTTGCAGGGCTCTCTGGATTCCGTCGCATAGTCGATGACGTCATCATCTATGACAGCAACACAACACACCATGCAGACCACGTCAGGCAATTCCTTCAACGCTGTGCCGATCGAGGGATAACCCTCAACACAAGCAAGTGGAAGTTTTCCCAACCAAAAGTCACGTTCGCGGGATTCATCTTGTCTGGGGAAGGCTACCAAATTGACCTGTCAATCACTGAGGCAATCTCCCAGTTCCCAATGCCAACCAACCGCACAGACCTCCGCTCCTTTTTTGGGTTGGCAAACCAACTCTTGGCTAGTACAGAGGCTGTAGCCATGCACCTTGCCCCACTTCGGCCACTCCTCAGCACAAAGAATGACTTCATCTGGTGAGCCGACCACGACCAGGCATTCAACACTGCCAAGGGATCACTCACAATGGCACCAATCCTCTCATTCTTTGACGCCAGTAAGCTAACACGCCTGTGCACTGATGCCAGCAGGCATGGCCTTGGATTTATCCTACAACAGAAGACAGACAATGACACTTGGGCACTTATCCAGGCAGGATCTCGCTTCCTCACCGACGCCGAGTCTCGGCATGCCGTCATTGAACTTGAACTACTCGCTATCTCCTGGGCCATCACACACTGCAAGATGTTTTTAGCTGGCCTACCACACTTCAGGGTCATCACTGATCACCCACTCATCCCAATCTTGAACAGTCACCATCTGGATGAGATTGAGAACCCACGGCTCCAACGCCTCAAGACCCGGATCATGGCCTACAATTTCACAGCAGAATGGCGCAAAGGAAAGGAGAACGACGCTCTGGATGCTCTATCACGCAACCCCATACTTGACCCTCAGCTACAAGATACACTTGCTGAGTGCGATGTAGGTAGCAGCCCAGAGATGTCCATTGCAGAACTCAGAGCCATAGCTATCAATGGCCAAGGGAGCGTTCGACTCCAAGATGTACGCAGATATATGCTGATAACGATGAAGAGTACCAACAGCTTAGAAGCCTCATCCTCAACGGCTTCCCAGACCATCGCAATCAGCTACCAGAAGGATGTAAGCAGTACTGGAGCATCCGTGAACACCTCACTTTGGATGAGGATCTCATTGTTTACGGGTGTCGCCTATTGATCCCATCCGAAATGCGACAGGAGACGCTAGCACAACTTCACGAATCACACCAGGGCTCGGTGCGTACCAAACAACGGGCTCGACTCACAATTTATTGGCCAGGCATTGACAACGACATTGATAACGCCATCCTAGCCTGCAAGAAGTGTCAAGACTACCTTCCATCTAACACCAAAGAGCCAATTATATCCAAATCGAAGCCAAACCGACCATTCCAGGAAGTCTATAGCTGGCGACTTCTGCTCTTATGCCGCTCAGGATTACTTATATAGTCCTGGTGGATTGCTACTCTGACTGCCGCACAGGTGTTCCTGACATATTCTGGTCTGACGAAGGCCCACAGTTTACATCGAAGAAGTTCCGTGACTTTGCCAGACAGTAGGGTTTCACACACATCAAATCCACACCACGATACCCCCAAAGCAATGGCAAAATCGAAGCCACAGTGAAGTCGATGAAGAAGATAATTCGTACATCTTGGAACGGTCGACACCTCGATGAAGATAAACTCTGCCGCGCCCTTCTCCAGTATCGAAATACACCCTCCCACAAGGACGGTCTTTCCCCGGCACAGAAGCTCTACGGCCGACCTGTCCAGGACATGCCCCCAGCCCACCGCCAATCATTTTCAGATGAGTGGCAGCAAAGTGCAAAGGGGGCTGAAAAGGCAGCCACACACAGCAGGGAGAAAGCAGAAACTTTCTACAATGCCAATGCACGTAACCTCCCTGAGATTCGAATCGGATCTAATGTTGCCATCCAAGACTCGGAGACCAAGCTATGGGACATATATTGGTGGTTTTGAAAGCATACTCGAAGATCCTAAACCAGAGGTTGAATTGTTGGCTAGAAGATAATAATCTACTAGCAGATGAACAAAATGGTTTCAGGAAGGGTCGGTGCACCCAGGACCACCTTTTTACCTTAGCTTCAGTGGTTGAATCTAGGAAAGCCTGTGGGAAGTCTATCTTTGCAGCTTTTATAGATCTCCGAAAAGCTTTTGATTCAGTCCTGCGAGAATACCTGTGGCAAAAGGTGGAGGGTTTGGGGGTGCATGGGCCCTTTTTAGGTGCCCTAAAAGCTATGTACTCCAGGGTTCTAAGCAGTGTACGAGTCAATGACAAACTATCGGACTGGTTTTCTGTAGACAAAGGAGTCCAACAGGGCTGCCTCCTATCCCCTGCACTTTTTAGCATATACATCAATGACCTAATCCTCCAGATTAATGATTTAGGTATAGGCATTCAGTGTGACAGTAGAATGATTTCCACACTTGTCTATGCGGATGATACAATCCTGCTGGCTGAGAAAGAGCAAGATCTGCAAAAGCTGTTAGATGTTGTACACACCTGGTGCAGTACATGGGGTCTAAGCATAAATACAAAGAAATCTAATGTGATTCACTTCAGGAAGAAAGGCAAACGATTCCCTCTAACAGATTTTAACTTCCAGGTAGGAACAAACCCCATCACTCTTGCCCATACTTACAAATACCTTGGTTTCTGGGTAAATGAACATTGGGATATGACTGAGTCAGTTAATCACATAGTCACAAATGCCAATAGATCCCTTAGTAGGTTGATCAGTAAGAGTAGATCAGCTGGTGGGTTCCCATACTCAGCCTTCACTAAGCTCTTCCAGTCTCTTGTGGTTACTGTAGTGGACTACTCAGCAGGATTGTGGGGTTTCAAGTTTTACAGTAAAATAAAGCAATGCGTTTCTTTCTAGATGTAAGGATAAGTGTCCCTATTGCTGCACTACAAGGAGAAATGGGCTGGGTCCCTATGAGAGTACATACCAGACTTGCTGTTTTAAGACTTTGGCATAGGCTCTGCACCCTACCTGATGGGAGGCTGACAGGGGATGTCTTCAGATGGAGCTGCAACTTGGCTGACAGGGGAGTGCATAACTGGGCAGCTGACGTTAGGGAGCTACTCAAGGAGTCACAGTTCAATCCTGATCTGATGTTGTTCAACTGGAAATACTTCCTAGATTCCATGTGGGATGCCTTGACTGACAGAGAGTTACAAGAATGGAAGAGGTCCCTCTGGACTTTCCCCAGAGGCTCTGAGACAACAGGCAGGCTCAGACTCTATAGAGAAATCAAACCCCTCCCCACCGCTGAAGCATATGTGACAGGCCCTATCCCGGCAGACTGGAGAAGAGTAATGGCTGCACTGAGAATGGAATGCCTGCCGTTGGAGGTAGAAACAGGCCGTTTCGGGTATGCTGTGCGACCTCTCCAACAAAGACTGTGTAAGCTATGCTCCACTGATGTAGAAAACGAAGAACACTTTTTACTACACTGCCATGGTTTAAAAGATGAAAGAAAGGACCTCGTTGATGCCATGTGCAAGATAGAGGGAAGCCAGTTCCTGTGCTTAAATGCAACTGAAAAGGCCCTATTGATTTTAAAGTTGGCCCAACAACCAAGACAAATTTGTAAACTGGTTTTTTCCATGTATTCCAAAAGATGTTCACTCCTTTCAATGTAGTATCATTATTCTTATAAGGGTCACCAGTAGTGCTTCTTTGTCCTCCATGTAGTCTGTCCTCTGGTAACCCCGGGAGGGGTGCCAGGGGAAGGCTTGTCTGTCCTCCATGTAGCCTGTCCTCTGGTAACCCCGGGAGGGGTGCCAGGGGAAAGCTTGTCTGTCTTCCTGTCCTCTGGTAACCCCGAGAGGGGTGCCAGGGGAAGGCTTGTCTGTCCACCATGTAGCCTGTCCTCTGGTAACCCCGAGAGGGGTGCCAGGGGAAGGCTTGTCTGTCCTCCATGTAGCCTGTCTTCTTGTAACCCCGAGAGGGGTGCCAGGGGAAGGCTTGTCTGTCCTCCATGTAGCCTGTCCTCTGGTGACCCCGAGAGGGGTGCCAGGGGAAGGCTTGTCTGTCCACCATGTAGCCTGTCCTCTGGTGACCCCGAGAGGGGTTCCAGGGGAAGGCTTGTCTGTCCTCCATGTATCCTGTCCTCTGGTGACCCCGAGAGGGGTGCCAGGGGAAGGCTTGTCTGTCCTCCATGTAGCCTGTCCTCTGGTGACCCCGAGAGGGGTTCCAGGGGAAGGCTTGTCTGTCCTCCATGTAGCCTGTCCTCTGGTGACCCCGAGAGGGGTTCCAGGGGAAGGCTTGTCTGTCCACCATGTAGCCTGTCCTCTGGTGACCCCGAGAGGGGTTCCAGGGGAAGGCTTGTCTGTCCACCATGTAGCCTGTCCTCTGGTGACCCCGAGAGGGGTGCCAGGGGAAGGCTTGTCTGTCCTCCATGTAGCCTGTCCTCTGGTTACACCGAGAGGGGTGCCAGGGGAAGGCTTGTCTGTCCTCCATGTAGCCTGTCCTCTGGTGACCCCGAGAGGGGTGCCAGGGGAAGGCTTGTCTGTCCTCCATGTAGCCTGTCCTCTGGTTACACCGAGAGGGGTGCCAGGGGAAGGCTTGTCTGTCCTCCATGTAGCCTGTCCTCTGGTGACCCCGAGAGGGGTGCCAGGGGAAGGCTTGTCTGTCCTCCATGTAGCCTGTCCTCTGGTGACCCCGAGAGGGGTTCCAGGGGAAGGCTTGTCTGTCCTCCATGTAGCCTGTCCTCTGGTGACCCCGAGAGGGGTGCCAGGGGAAGGCTTGTCTGTCCTCCATGTAGCCTGTCCTCTGGTTACCCCGAGAGGGGTTCCAGGGGAAGGCTTGTCTGTCCTCCATGTAGCCTGTCCTCTGGTGACCCCGAGAGGGGTGCCAGGGGAAGGCTTGTCTGTCCTCCATGTAGCCTGTCCTCTGGTGACCCCGAGAGGGGTTCCAGGGGAAGGCTTGTCTGTCCTCCATGTAGCCTGTCCTCTGGTTACCCCGAGAGGGGTGCCAGGGGAAGGCTTCTCTGTCCTCCATGTAGCCTGTCCTCTGGTTACCCCGAGAGGGGTGCCAGGGGAAGGCTTGTCTGTCCTCCATGTAGCCTGTCCTCTGGTTACACCGAGAGGGGTGCCAGGGGAAGGCTTGTCTGTCCTCCATGTAGCCTGTCCTCTGGTGACCCCGAGAGGGGTTCCAGGGGAAGGCTTGTCTGTCCTCCATGTAGCCTGTCCTCTGGTGACCCCGAGAGGGGTTCCAGGGGAAGGCTTGTCTGTACCATGTAGCCTGTCCTCTGGTGACCCCGAGAGGGGTGCCAGGGGGAGGCTTGTCTGTCCACCATGTAGCCTGTACTCTGGTGACCCCGAGAGGGGTGCCAGAGGAAGACCTGTCTGTCATTTCACCACCAAGTGTTTTGTTTCTGGGACCCTGCCATCACATTGTCTCATTTTAATCCACCTGCTACTTTGCCTTTTATCCCAACAGATACAACACAACATAACTGTATTCCCCATAAATTTGGTGTTGTACACATACTTATAGCTCGAGAATTTCCAGTTTATCCTTTTCGTATACACCATATAGACTTGTCTCATAAGCCTGTTTAGGCTGGTTGCATTTTTGCAAGTGACATTAATGTTGATATATGGGATAGTTACAGCCATTGGGCCACATCGTCGATACTATATTAAAACACAGAGTGGCCGTGTTCTGGTGCGGAATCGTCGGTTCCTGCGCCGTCGTGTCCCAACATCGATTCCCAACACACAGAACCAACAACCTGCCCAAAGCCAACCAGCTTGTGTACATGCAGAGACGGTCCTGTCACCAACGCAACCCAACGAGAAGGCTCATTGAGGACCCCAGTTGGCTTTATTAAAGACTTTCAGCATTTGTGTCAATACCCTCCACAAAAGCTTGGTGGGGAGGTGTAGGAAACTGACTCATATTATATTCCCCTTCTGTGGCGTAGCTACACCCGGGCCCATACGGGCCCAGGCCCTGGTGAATTTCTGAGTGCCCTGGTAAATCATGCGAGGTCAACTTACCTGAACCGCAACGGCGTTGCTGTATATAGAATTATGTCATGTAGAATAAAGCTGCCAATGCCGCTTAGGCCAGGCAAACTAGATTTGTTGTTTCGCATCAGCGACTTGTTCGATTTGCGTGCGGGCGGGCGCTCATTATTCATTATTTGTTACTAGCAAATCCACCGCGCTACGGCCATTATATTTAAAAGTGGGCGCGTCATTGCCCGGAGGGCGATAATGACGGTTGAGGCGGCAGGTCTCGAAGGAAGCGGGCGCTGATGCGAAACAATAAATCCGGTTTGCCTGGCCTTATCTACGATTTTAGCTTCTTTGCCCGTCAACTTCAGCAGCAAATATGAGCGCCGGGTGCGAGCTACGCTGTCTCAGAAGGCCCCAGAATGCACCTCACAGCACCTAAAATTTCAAAAAATTTTCTGGGGGGGCATGCCCCCAGACCCCCCTACAGTGTGGTGGGCTTACGCCCACCAAGTGCCCAGGTAATTGCTGAACTCTGGCTACGCCACTGTTCCCCTTGTATGATGTCATCATCTTCATCTGGTGATTGTATCACGTGAGCTGGCATGGGATTTATGCCTTTTGATATGATCTCGATGTGTTCTCTACAATTAGTTATACTGTTTCCCACACCCCACCCCACAGCTGCCAGGAACATACGTTAACAACACACAAACACTGCCTCCCACCACACATACAGTCACTCCACCATGAAAGAAAACAGATCATCTGCCTCACACTTTAACAACATCAAATTTATAGTGTAAGCAGGTACATTTTCTGTTTCATTAAGTTGTATACTGATTTGCTGGACTGTTGACTGTTGATACATAGCACATGATTTCTATGCTGGCGCTGATGATCATTTGTGTGTACTTGCATACAAATCACAGTGATAAAGTTGTACAACCTACATGTTAACGCAAGATACACTGTTACTGAAATGTGGGTATAATCCTACATGCCATCAACTCTGTCAGTGCCTGCCGCCACAACTGTAATACTAAACAACAATTAAGAACAATAGTTTCTGTGTTGCATACAAAGCATCTGATTCTGTCACGTTTAATTTGGATCCCCCTAAAATTGGTTCCCCCCCGGAACGAATTTTTCTGAAATATTTTGACCCACTCTGAAAAATTTGTTCCCACTATAGGCCAGCCACAGGAAAGAAAATCAGTCACTACTAAGGACATTAGTGGAGTTCAAAGTTGCATACCTAGAAAATTGAATGACTGTTTTTCATGAGTATGCCTCAGCGGCCCCACGCAGCGTTCTAAATGTGCATTCGTCGCAAACTTTGCACAATGTACACGGAAACTGAGTGTTGCGTGCGGCCGGGAATGAGACTACAGTACATTGTGTGCTGCTGAACTGACGGGCCTGAGTAGTTTCCTGAAACCCCCCTACATACGCCACTGGTCCAAATTTTGCAAGTGAAATATGTTCCAGGGTCTACATTATTTCATCTCTGGGAGGTGGTCCAAATTTTTCAGAGGGAGTCCATATTTTGCAGTAAAATAAGTTCCGGGGGTCCTTATTTATCGAAAAATTAGTTCCGGGGGGAGCCAATTTTGGGGGGTCCATTTTTACCATGACAATTCCTCGACGCCGTTAGAGCTTTGGCTACTGCAGCACGAATGTCCGACCCCAACGTGTCGGGCTCGAGAGTGAGATCTCGGGCTTGTGCGTATACTCCTACGTACAAGCAACAGACGAAACACAGGATTGTCACTACTTCTTTGTCCATGCTGCTTATCAAGCTCCTCCCAAATAAATTGTGCCACGCCCATCATAAGTCAATATGAATTATGCTGGTTTAATAGCTATGCATGGTGTGAATAGCGAAGATCTCACAAAAGTAAAAACCGTACATCTGCACATCAAAAATTACACCCCAATTACACCCTAAGTGGAAAGAAAAAAATATATAGTAATGAATGAATGAAAAGCCACAAAAGTGCACGTGCATGCCCAAAGTTTAGCGTTTCTTTCCCAGCCTGAGAGGACTTAGTGAAGTTTGACACCACAGCTTGAAACAGTTATCATTGAAGTATCTACTGTGCAAGCGCTAAGGTCGAGAGCTTACCCACGGCTATTGCATGCGACCATACATTTGCCATCAATGAATTGGACCTACGGTGACACAGGATTTTACAGTGGCCAAATAACATGAAGGTACTTACATTTGCTAAAGATGAGAATATGCGATTTTTTTTAAAACCACTGCTAAACTGATCAAAAATGTTGACACTTCACTGAGTCTTCAGTGACCACACAAACTTCATCCCGACTTGCAGCTCTGGAGCCTTGTATAATAACTAAGGTAGGTACATTGTTAACAAGCTAGATCTATTAGCTACAACATTCTGGTTGCAGACTACCGATACAGCACGGCCACACTGAGCTCAAGTCACTTTGACACTTCAGCGAAATGCACACATAGCTACTGGCTTGCTGCAGTGTGGCACATCCCGTGCGCTCACATCGCTTCTGATGGCAACAGCACTTCTTTCGAGCCATCTCAACTGCATCCACGAGCTACAAATCTCTGGTGGCACGGATTTATTTCAACGGAGCATAGCTAGAGTTGTCAACATGAAAAATGAACTTTACAAGTAGAAAAACATTTATACCCTCACAGTTTTACTTTGCCTATGGTGAGATGCACTGTGCAAAAAGTTGGACGAAAATGTGTTGATTTCCATGGAAACAGGATGTGTTTGTACTACACCGCAACACCATGGTTTAGAAGAAATTGTCTTAAAATTGGTCTACTATACCTAGTAAAACAATAGTTGGTGGCTGAGCTTTGAAATTACATTTCCAGCTATGTTAGTCCTTGGACAAACTCTAAAAGTGATAGGAAGTCATTGTCATGCATTGTCAGGTTTGGATCTCTAAGAAGAGTCAGTCGAGTCACACTGATTCAGGGCAATGTTCAGAAAGAATTATCAATGAACCTTGAATTCACATATAAAAATAAGTTGAGTAGTCCATCTATATATGAACAGCAATTTCAGGGACCTGTAAAAGCCTCTAGCAGTTTATTGTCAAGTTTGTGCATGGATTCTCTCAGTCTGCATGTGAACACAAAACAATAACAATGGCACGATAACAAAGGCAGACAGAAGCGAAGTAAACACCTTTATGTAGTAGTACTGGTTTTAGTCCCACTACCTCTACCAAGCCAAAGGTGCATGAATCTACAAAGTGACAAAGCAGAGACAGCTAGGGTATGATGGTGGGTCATAAGCTTTTAATAGATGCTGTTGTATGGCCTCACATACAAGTATGTTGTATCTACAGTATAGCATTGTAGTATAAAACTGTTCCAGTATCACCAGCTACGAAACACATGAATATACATCTTGGAAGTCTACAGCTTCGAATGTGACAGAATCACATGCCAATTCATCCTTGAGATCTATACGGCCTTGAAGTTTTGACAAAACAGGTCATACTGCACATGGCTTCCTATAAATAACTATTCACTCTCAGAACAAGTGACTTTCTAAAAGCAGCCAAGGAAACAGCCACATATTCTCACTTAACTCGAGGCAAACTTCATGATTCTAAGTGCAGCGATCAATTTCATTATGCCTACTGGAGGTTGTGAGGCAACATCCTGCTTTTCTATGGAGCCTAGTACGGGTATTCTGAACTAGTGACTTTCAACAAGCATTTTAAAAGGTGACCACATGCAATGATAGGTACCAACAAGCAACAATAAACCAAGGTGCAGTGTCTTTGCAACTCACTTGTATATCTGGATACAGAGCTTGAGTGAATCGGCGAAATAGCACTCTTTCAGTTATCTATGCGAAAGTTAAAGTCTTGCAACTGATATGGGTCTGTTACAATCTGAGGCCGTCGCTGGTACATTACAAGAGCCAAAATGAACATCGCACGCTTCTCTTGAAACTTTCGCACGTGAGCAAATTACGTAATCCCAAATATTTGACTCCAACGCCCTGGAGAAATCGTTGCCGTTTCCACTAACGTAGAGATTCCGGACAAAAAAAATGCTCATCTACTACTAACAGATGAACAACTATTCCAACCATATACTTATTTTAGTGTTACTCTATATCTTACGTTGTCAACCCTAGCA
This sequence comes from Agelas oroides, assembly GCA_949130485.1. Taxonomy (NCBI): domain Eukaryota; kingdom Metazoa; phylum Porifera; class Demospongiae; order Agelasida; family Agelasidae; genus Agelas; species Agelas oroides. The sequence continues at coordinate 3,853,331 of OX422198.1, forward strand.
TAGCGACACTACTTTGTCACTGGTGGGTGTGGTACTTGTCACGTGACCACTCATGTGATTAACATAGCTTGGCGTGAAGTGTGAACCTAGCCTCGTTCCCAGGCCCGCGCCCAGCTTCCCGTCGCTTGCAGTACGGTTAAGCGGGAGAGGGCCTGGTACATTTCCTCACGTGAGTGACGTCACGGGTAGAAAGGCGGTAGAAAGACTTTAATTGAACGTGGGCGAGCACGACTAAATTGCTCACTGATTGCTGGTGTGTGTCTTCACTGTTTTGGCTTGGTAAAACTCTCTGTCCTCCCGACTGTCTCGTGAATAGCGACATAAAAGCGCCTTCGTGCGCTGCTATCGTTCGACTCGGAATAGTCGCGCTCCAGTGCGTGCGTGCGAGCGAAGTTTTTTGTGGTTTACATGACGCCCACGTTCGCATAATTTGCCCTGTCCGTGACGTCACTCACGTGAGGAAATGTACCAGGCCCTCTCCCGCTTAACCGTACTGCAAGCGACGGGAAGCTGGGCACGGGCATGGGAACGAGGCTAGTGTGAACCATTGTTCGCTTACTGAGCTGGTAAGTATATGGCATCAAACTTAGTGCAGCTTACGTGGTGCTAACCGTATTATCTATGTTATTGTGTGCCACAGTAGTGAGTTAGCACTTTCTGGGTTTGTGTTGAACACTTGTTGCTAAGCTGGCCTGTTCATTAGCATTCAATCACTGTAAGTTTATTCTCACGGTATGCTGGCAGCTCAGATTGAGCATTAAATGCATAGGAAGTCACTGGATACTGGGTTTCGCTTGTTCCCTGGGAGTCATTTTACCCAAGCGGGAGTTATCCAGCACTCTTCTGCCCAGCCAGTCAAATTAACACAGGCAGCTATAGACCCGTGTGCCTAAATGGGCGTGGTTACAAGTTGCAGTGACGTCACGGGCTGTGGCGTCAGTATTCTGATGACGTAATAACAATTAGACATACACTGTCAAGTAGCTTTACTTAGAAACAAAGACAAAAATGGCTGTGTGAATGGCAAGTTTATGCAGCGACGAGGTTTTGAGCTGGCTGCTGAATGTTACCATGAGCTGCATCTAAAATCGATGCAGTATGACATATATCGCTATTAGCCTTATAACATACGTGAGCCACTAAGTGATCCAGCCATCAGTATTGCTGGTAGGGAGCCAACAAGGGGTCCACGTGTACATTACTGCTATTCTACTGCCCTACAAAATGGCGGTGAGTATGCAGAAAATCCTATACTTTCGAGTATAATATATGAACCACGCCCACGCAGGCACATGGTCTATAGCCATATACAGACATTGGCTTGTCTATCTCGCTGCTATGTGTTAAGGTGGCGGTGGAAGTCTCTCAGCGAAGGTTAACGAAAACATAAACCTGGGTTACAGTCAGGACCAGTGTTACTCCTAGTTTCAGGGTTAGGGTTTGGTTTAGGGCAATCTTGCTTTGCCTAATTTTAAAAAAGGGTTTTAGTAGCTCATTAATATATTCATGACCCAAAATTGCCACTCGATGGACGCATCTACACACTCACTGTAGGTAGCGTCCTAACCACCAATGTATCTCAAATCAGTCTGTGCCAGCTTTTGTTCAGAGCTACTCTCAAAGTCAGGCTAGACTCATGTTTGTCACTACTCTTGGAATGGACAACTTTGACTGCACCAAAATCAATGCACATTTCAAAAAATTCACAGCTTGTGTACGGGAGGGGCTCATTCATGAGTGGAAGCAAGCATTACTAGCCCCACCTCTCCCCCTTATGTTGCTAAACAACTCACGGCTCTGTTCCACACTCGGCACAACCACTCTTCAGCTTTCTTGACTGCGGCAATGTAGTACCAACGATATATTGCGCATTCTAGTTAAAGCCCAGCCCAGCACTCGAAGCACCGGGCCACGATCACCTACTGGGCTTGGCATATGATCGCAAGACCTGGGCCTGCCCAATGAGTACAGTCTTGGCCACTGTGACCTTTCTGCTACTTCTAGACACAAGCTTGCTTTCACAAGTAGGCACTACACACTACTCACAGCACTCTACTAAACTCCTTTTTTTTTTTTTTAAGTCGATCTAAGCTTATCTTCAAAGTTCCAACCACCACATGAGGGGTTCCGCCCGGCCACATCTTAACTAACTTAATTATAAACTGATTATTGGATGCCAATGCCGACAGGAAATGGGGAAAATCTTACGTACAGTGAACGGTTGAAGACTCCCAAAACTGACAGTGCACTAAAATTTTAACAAGACAAAGAAGTCTATCAGCTTGGATTCCAGGTTTGTCGACCTTCAAAGTAACAGGGTTCTCTGCCACCCTAATATACTACCAATTAGCATCCGAGTAGTCATTATGGGTAGACCCAATAACAATTAGACATACACTGTCAAGTAGCTTTACTTAGAAACATCTTGGCTACCTACACTTTTGTCCCACGACAACAGTTTGAGCTTCTGAATATCACAACACCCTTATGCCAAGATGTTCCTCTGCAAACAAGGAGCTTCATGCACACTGATATACTACAACTCGTACATCCAGTCATATACATGTACGCCAACCACCCTATTTAGCCCACACCCCACTCGGCAAAACATACCTGTCAACGTTTAAGACACACTTTCCTATAACACCCAAATACCACAACCTCCATTTTCCCACTCCAACAGACACATTGCACATACATTACAAAGCCAAGTTAGCTTCACTTCACGTTCTTGCTGCTTGCTCACCACCTGGAAGTGTGTGCCTCTATTGGATCTCCTGCTATGTGCAGGACGAAATGGCCTAGCTAGCTACCACCTACACCCGATACTTTGCACTTCAGATGCAGTTACCGCCTGCACCCCAGTCACCCTTTTTCTTTCCACTTGCGGTGCGGTTATGCTCGGGAAAAAAAAAAGGAAAGAAAAGAAAAAATCCTCAGAAGAAAACAGTCTATGTAGGAGCAAGGTAAGTAGTCCTGTTGCTACAGTGTATATGCATGCACGTTACAAACAATTACTACTGGTATACCCAAAAAATTTCTCCCCAAATCTTCCATTATGCTTATCATGCTAGAAATCAAACTTGTTTGTGAAAATAAGGAAATGAATTAGAAAACAAAAATTAGCTACAATGATTATGGATAGATTGCAGATAAGGCTGAGAATGTACGCCTAAAAGATTGTGAGGAGTCCAAATTGTGCAGAAAGAGGGGGCAGTTATACAATAGAGCGATTGCACATGAAAGCATTAGTGCAATTTTAGTGGTCTAAATAAGCAGATGCTAATAGGTTCAAAGGTATAGAGCATCTTTCAAGTGGCACATTAAAATTACCATGAATGACCTGATTTAAAAGACAACTTGCTGCTTGAATGGAGTATTTGTTTGTTGTTGTTGAAATTTAGATTTCTTCCAGTGATCAATATTGGAATGATTGTATTCAACATAGAGATTTATTGCATAATAACCAGGAAAGCACCTTTAAACTATGATCAACTAAACTAAATGTCAAAAGGATCAAGCAATGAGCTGGAAAGCATGTTTTGACAATTATATTGTGTATCAGGAAAATTTAACTATCCCTGACTCTCTATGAGAGCTCATGTCCTCCAGATGATGTCTGCACTCACATGTCAACCTCTACATAAAAATAGACGGGGTGGAGAGGTAGTTCTATCTAATTGGTGTTGTGTTAACCATTTGGATACGGTGGAGACTGGGAATATTTAGCCATTTGTATGATTTAGAGATTCATGATCCAAGGCTGCATAACTTAAATTGATGCACCCACATTTCTGTGCAATTACTAAGTAGATACAAATTTTTGTCTGAAATGTACGTACTAAAGTACGTAACTACAGCACACCCCACGAACATAGTAGGTGTGACAAACAACATGCTTGGTCAGATACACTCCATTCAGATCTAGAAATGAGACATGAATAAACGATCACATGAACTCCTCCTCTTGCTCCAACTCTCATTGGAAGATCACGACCACATGTCAACTATAGATAACTAAACCAACAGTGAGCAGAATGAGCAAAGGAATGTACAGGACACAGCACAATTTGCATCAATTGTGCTTGAGATATGCATGTCTAGATCTGGATCACACTTTCATTGTGTATTTTACCATATCATGAGAAACTGGTGTTTTGGGTGCACAAATCAGTAACAAAAGTGCTTTTAACTGCACATTGTGCTATCACTAAAAGATGCAAAAAACTTTTGATATATGACACAAATCAAGCACAAGCACATGCAGCGTATAATATCAAAAAGCAACAAATGCTGATTCAAATAATGTGCTTACAATGTTCTACATTGATCCATAGGCTACCAGGCTATTTCTGCTATTCACACCAGCTGATGGTTGACAGTCACTTTCCTCACAAACATTTCTTAAACTGTTTGTTGCTGGAAGAAGTGGTTGGTATATGTTAGGATTGACAATCCTGTCAGGAAGATCTTCATTGTCACCTCTCTGAATGTGCTGGTACTGGTTTTCATTTCTTGCTAGGAGGATTTTTTTAATCCTGCTACAACAAGCTCGAAACAGTGCCACTTGGGAGAGGATTTTGTACAAAATAAACGATATAAAATACAAGAAGGGGGTTAACAGAATCACATACACTAAATGAATATAATATACGTGTGTTGTATAGGTATACATTATCAAGAAGGTTGATAAAGCCAATAAAGCAAATGCTAAACAGTCTACAATGTTAAAATAGTTGTTCTTGTACGGACGAAAAAGAGCAAATAATAAGGATATGACAACAGGAACTGGTATTGTTATCAGCCACCTAATACCTCTAGGCTGTACAATGAGTCCTACCAACAATACAACTCGAAACAATAAGTAGAGTCCAGCAAAGTAGCGATAGTCACGAGTACCATTAGTGCCATTCTTGTAACATCCCTGGAAGGCATCAGCAAATGTATGCAGAAATTGCCACCTTATTCTAGTGCAGTAGCCAAGACATCTCTGGAATGATCTCATGGGATACAAGAGGAGAAGTAACAGTGGGAAAAGAACAAACACTAGCAGGACACTTATTGCAGGCAGAGCAAAGGGAAGGTGTTGTCGGCTGAAGTATTCAATTGAAGCATTATAGTAGAGTACAACCGGAACAAATGCTTTGCCTGTTTTACTGTATAGTGTATTAGTGTCCAGTAGTTTGTAGGATACTGTCAAAACCTTTGAATAGGACAGCAGCAGGAAAGTAGCGAAAGTGTTGATTACAGAACCCTTGGGATTCCACCTCCTTCTGAAGCGAGCGAAGCACACATGAAATGGCCTCCACACAAAAACCACCACCCTAACTCCTCTGTCATACATCTCAACACAAATATAAATCACTAATGTCAGCAAAAGTGGATAAACAGCAACAATATATTCCAGTGCTAGCACATGAAGTGTAGTCATGTCATTGCTGATACAAAACAAAGGAATAAAGTATTGAAAGAAGTCTAAATTCCAGATCCCATAGAAAGTCAGTAAGGCTAATACAATAAATTGAATTGCTGAAGAGTAAACATAAGTATAGGCATAAGGGCTTAAGAGTGTGGTTGCACATGTTATGTACTGACAGAGAAACACAAAAGCATTCATTTCAGCAGAGGTTACATGAAGCTGGAAAACCATCACCAACAAACATAAAATGGTTGCAGGAAACAAGGTTGCTGTAAAAAAAATCAGCCACCCATATCGTTTATCAAAGCATTCTACACACTGCCATTCGTAAGAGAGAACAGCAGGTCCTAAACCTTTTTGACACTGGCTGCACAACAGACCAGTGCGGTTCAAACCACTGCACATGAAACTGTTTAGTTCAGAAGTGTCATTTGGGAGAGTGACATAGAAAATCTGAGCACCAACATGGTGGTTGCTGAATGGACATCCTCCTGCAACTGTTTCTTTGGTTGTGTCATTGTAACTCATACAGTAGCCAGCAAAAATGAGAGTCTCTTGGGTAGTGTAATTACACACTATACTATCATCTAATGTAGCACCACACACACACCTGGTCACTCCATTGTACTTTGTCTCCCGGTACCAAGTTGGACAAGACTGCTCCTGTGAAATACTCAATCGACTGCCATCTAGCGTTTCAGCAACCTTGTTTGCTGGATGTAGCTCACTACCCCAACACAAGCTGATCATGAACACAATCACTATGCACTCATACACTGCCATCTTCTATGAGAATGCTGTAGGAGTCGGTTTTGCAATTGCGTAGACAATCATGAAGTTACCATGTAGCTACATAGTGCATCTAGGTAATATAAAGCTACATATATTTTTACAATGAATGGCAGAACTACCATTAAAGTTTATTGAGTCCATAAATGGCTGAGATCCACAAATGTACACTATCTCTGTGCATCAACTTGATGTTGTCACAACTGAATGCTTAAAACATTGAAAGTTCATAGAAAGGACTCCAAACAATATGGTAATGTATACTAAAGTGTGCACTCATCAGCGTAGAGGGGAAATTTTACGACAATGGAAAATGAGGTTGACATCTACCAAAGTGCTCTCAGAGAATTGGCTAAACACATTGTGTGAACTTGAATGATGCTTTCATATTAATATGCCATGCTCACTGCATGATTGCTTGATGAAGTCTCAGACCTTGGTTTTGCTCCAAATCTCTTAGGAAAATTGGCAACCAGAACTATAGCTAGCTAAACTAACAGTGCAGGAGTGAATCTGTGAAGGTAAAGATGCAGCACACAGCACATGTGCAGCATTGATGGATGTTATAGGTCTGGATCATTCTGCATTTCACATAAGCAGTTGATAATTGTTTTGGGTGGATCTCCAAAAGTAATACAGAATGCAGAAGTAGTTGCAAACAGATGTACACATTGATGCACTTGCAAAGCTCTATATTGAGCGATAGTGGCTACACACCACATGATTCATAGTCACTTTAGGAATTTCCCTTTATCCGAATTTACTTTGAAGGCATGATATCAGCATTTACAATTTCATCAGGAAGATTGTTATTGTCATCTGACTTGGGATAAAAAAAGTTACTCTTTGTTTTTTTTTTAGTTTTTATATTTTTAACGAGCCTAACCGCACCCCATGTGAAACGAAAATGGCGACTGGGGTGCAGGTGGTAACTGCATCCCAAGTGCAAAGTATCGGTGTAGGTGGCTGGCCATTTCAGCTTGCCCATAACAGACCATTAAGCAGACCCACTAGAGGTACACACTTCCAGGTGGTGAGCAAGCAGCAAGAGCACAAACTTTGACTAAGAGAAAGGCCATATATATGAAGGGTATGGTAAGCAAGGATGAAAGACAGAGGGTTAAATGAAGACATGGTCTTACTGACAACAAAGGTTGTGCCAACTTGTGAAATCAGCCACTGAGCTGGTACAGTATGTTAGCTGTTATCTATACCCAGCTAGTGTAGCTATATCACAATACATGTGAAAACACATTTAGCACTTAACAACTTGTTACTAGATAACTGCAAATGGAGCTTGGGTATGTCCTTCCACTATCTACGGTCTAAATATTCCAGCGGGTGTAATTGAAACCATGTAGAGGTGAGATGATAAACAAAGCCAGCCAACTTCTATATGGCTATAGCGCAGGCCCCATTAAGGGTTGACCGGCTGGCAGAAGGTGGCCACACTGCTAGTTTGTGCATCTGTATCTGAGTTCTATAGGAGCTAAAAACACCGCACAAAGCCTTTTGAGAGACGTCAGTCGGTGTTGTATAGAAGTGCTGTTGCCATCAAAAGTGCTGTAGTGCAGCAAGCCAGTAGCTAAGTGTGCACTTCACTGAATTGTCAAAGTGACTTGTTGCTCAGTGTGGCCGTGCTTTATCGGTAGTCTGCTACCAGGAGGTTGTAGCTAATAGACCTAGCTTGTTAACAATGCAGAGTTGCAAGTCAGGATGAAGTTTGTGTGGTCACACTGAAGGTCAACATTTTTGATCATAACTCAGGTTAGCATGCATGCATGCAGGAATTCTTTTTAAAAAATCGCATATTCTCATCTTTAGCAAATGTAAGTGCCTTCATGTTAAGATAGCTAGTTTGACCACTGTAAAATCCTGTGTCTCACCGTAGGTCCAATTCCTTGATGGCAAATGTATGGCCCGTGCAATCGCCGTGGATTAGCTCTCGACCTTAGCACTTGCATAGTAGATACTTCAATGATAACTGTTTCAAGCTGTGGTGTCAAACTTCAGTAAGTCCTCTCAGGCTGGGAAAGAAACACTAAAACCTTGGACATGAATGTGCACTTTTGTAGCTTTTCATTCATTCATTACTATATATTTTTTCTTTCCACTTGGGGTGTAATTTTAATTTCTTTGTTTTCAAAATTTACTGCAACAAATACAAAATAGTGCCACTTGCAACATGGTTTTGTGCAAGATGAATGTTAGTACAGGGGTGGATCTAGCCAAGAAGAAAAGAGAGGCTCGGAAAAATTGATTATTGTGGAATCTTACATAACCCATATATAGAGTGTCCTACGTACTATTATGGGCCCATTTTAGGTACTCTAACTGTTGTAGGGTCTCACCCTTTACGTAACATGCCATATATGTGACCCACTCTGCTACTATAACAGCTCGAACTCACAAGCAGGTCAGCGAAATACAGGAATGCGTTGCTATCAGCTGGCACGCGTTCTTCAAAAAAACATGATTAATAAGCTTCCAGTCCGTATACGGTTGTCTTTCTGTCTATAGACACAATGTAAGCCCCCGCTTTCACAACCGCTGTCTTTCCCAACTGACTTTCAAAGCTACGTAACACATAGTATACGGATACATCCGGTCTTATCTCGATTTTCATAAAATGTGGGATGTGCCGGGTATTTGCTCAGTGGGTCACATGATTTATAGTGCCATATGTACTATTATGGATCCATCATATGTACTCTGTTTATTGTGGGGTTTTACCTGTTCCTGAGCATATAGAGATAACTTGAACCCATTAACCCTTTAGCTAGTCAATTCCCACTTTGTCGATTTCACTTCATCAAAGTCAAGTGGAAATTGACAAAGTTGGAATTGACAAAGTTGGAATTGATGAAATGGGAAGGTGACAAAGACAAGTTTACAAAGAGGGACAGGTACATTAAATGGCCCAATTTACCATCTTCTCACTTCGTCAACTTCCCATTTTGTCAATTCTCACTTTATCAATTTCCACGTACAAGGGGTAAGCCAAAATTTGGCGAAAAATTCTCTGAAGCCATACAACATATAATGCTGAGACTGACTATGGGTGAATGCCTCAACAGGCACTATGTAAGAACCAAGTTTCGTCCAAATCCGAGAGGGTCAGGTAATTTTTGTGTTGATTTGACATGGAATGACCCTTGAGATATATATATATACCAGTGCTCTGATCACGGAACTACATATACACACGATGCATGCAACCGTCAGCCATGCAGTTGTACAAAATACACACCCAGCTACTACTTGGTATATACCATCAGAACCCTTTCAAGGAACAACTGAAAACACCTCTCCAACAGGAGTGTCTCAGCTGGAGTACAAGTTTGAGAAATGAAATGAGAAGAAGTGCAAAGCCAACAGTTGTTCGGAATCAGAGCCACAAGACTCTGGCTTGATCGTGAGCTGTCAGTGTTCTTACCACTGAGCTTTGATAGCACCACACTATATAAATGAAATGTTGTTTTGATTCGCCTTGGTTGCCACAGTTTTCTACCTCCTGTCTGGATCATTAAATACAGTGGAGTCCCACTGTGATCTTTAATATATAATAATAATAATAATAATAATAATAATAATAATAATAATAATAATAATAATAATAATAATAATAATAATAATAATAATAATAATAATAATAATAATAATAATAATATTAGTTGTTGTTGTTGTTGTTGTTATTATTATTTTATTAGAAACACCAACAATAGGCGCAGATGCTGCATCAATGATGCTTTTGAGGAATAATTAACTAACTAAGACCCTGCAAAAACACAAAAAGTCTGCGACAGTTTGTCCATTCTCAACCTGATATGGTCCTGGCTGGATGTACTTCAGGATGTGGTCCCATTTCATATCACACTCAAACTTGTCATCCTTTGTGCAAATTGGACAAATCCATTCAAGGTGCTCATCCCAAGAATGGGCATATGTGCACCTTGCACTACGTCTACAAGAACTTTGAAGATGATAACAGCATAGATCGCATTTGTCCACACCACACGCAATAGCACCACGGTGCAAGACTGGGATAAGCACATCACTGTATTCAGGCATAAAAGAAGGTGGTTGCCTAGAGTCTGGCCTTCTCTGCCCTCATAGCGCACAAAGTGATGAGTGTCCATTTATAGGTTCCAAACAGCTGACAATTCATTTACACTTTCTGGAACATCATGAGAGAATAATTTGCTAATAAAATTGCCCACTGATATAAAAGGCATAAAACTGTTATCCATAAAGGGTCATAACTTCTCCTTTCTTTGTTTGTTTACAAAGCATCAGGCAACCACACTAGCCCTTTTGCGCAGGTGCTGCAGTGATAACAGTAAAATTCATTTACCAATCAAAAAAACAACAACATACAAACGAAAAAAACTATACAGTGTATAAGGACAAAGGGTAGATACACTTGCTCAGTACAATAATGCATTTGCAAAGCTCTATACTATTGAACCATAGGCTACCAGACTATTTGCACCAGTCTGTGGTTGACAATCACTTAGGGAATTTCCCTCTATACCACTTGAGTAGTTTGTTGCAGGAAGTAGTGGTCGGTACATGTCAGGATTCATAATCCTGTCTGGAAAATCCCCATCCATGTTATCACCTGTCTGAATGTGCAGATGTTGGTTTTCAGTTTTTGCTTTTAGCATTTCCCTAATCCTGCTGAAACAAGTGCGGAATAGTGCCACTTTAGAGAGGATTTTGCATGAGGTGAAAACTATAAAATACAAAAATGGAATCAACAGTATCACATAAACTACCTGAATTGGAATAGGGATTGTTTGCATTGCATACATTATCAAGAAGGTTGATAATGCCAATAAAGTAAAACCTAAACAATCAACAATGTTGAAACAGTTATTCTTGTAGGGACGAAATAGAGCAAAGAATAGGGCTACAACAACAGGAAATGGTATTAATATCAGCCACATGTAAGCAGCTGCAGTAGAAATAAATGCAACTAACATTACAACTCGAAACAATAAGTAGAGTCCAGCAAAGTAGCGATAGTCACGAGTACCATTAGTGCCATTCTTGTAACATCCCTGGAAGGCATCAGCAAATGTATGCAGAAATTGCCACCTTATTCTAGTGCAGTAGCCAAGACATCTCTGGAATGATCTCATGGGGTACAGGAGGAGAAGTAACAGTGGAAATACAACAAACACCAGCAGGACACATATTGCAGGCAGAGCAAAGGGAAGGTGTTGTCTGCTAAAGAACTCAATTGAAGCATCATGGTAGAGTACAACTGGACCAACCCTTTCACCACTGTTGTTGTACAGTATATTGGCATCTAGTAAACTGTAGGAAACCGTCAGCAGCTTTGAATAGGACAGCAGCAGAAAAGTAGCAAAAGTATTGATTACAGAACCCTTGGGATTCCACCTCCTTCTGAAGCGAGCAAAGCACACATGAAATGGCCTCCACACACAAACCACCACCCTAACTCCACTGTCATACATCTCAACACAAACATAAATCACTAACGTCAGCAAAAGTGGATAAACAGCAACAATATACTCCAGTGCCAGAATGTGAATTGTACTCATGTCACTGCTGATACAAAATGAAGGGAGAAAGTAGCGAAGGAAATCTAAATTCCAGATCCCATAGAAAGTCAGTACTGCCAATTTGAAAAAATTTATTACTGTTAAATCAGTAGCGTAGTGTACATACATATATGGGTTTGAGAGTGTGCTTACACATGTTATAAACTGACAGAGAAACACAAAAACATTCATTTCAGCAGAGGTTACATGAAGCTGGAAAACCATCACCAAGAAACACACAATGGTTGCAGGAAACAAGGTAGCTGAAATATACACCAGCCACCCATACCGTTTATCAAAGCATTCTACACACTGCCATTTGTAGGAGAGAACAGCAGGTCCCAAATCTTGCTGGCACTGGCTGCACAACAGGCCAGTTCGGTTCAAACCGCTACACATGAAACTGTTTAGTTTGGAAGTGTCATTTGGGAGAGTGACATAATAATCATTAGCATCAGGATGGTGGTAGTTGAATGGACAAGCTCCAAGAACTGTATCATTGATTCTGCTATTGTAGTTCATACAAAAGCCTGTAAGGATTAAAGTCTGTTCAGTGGCATCATCACACAACACATCAACCCCTATTGTAGCACCACACACACACCTGGTCACTCCATTGTACTCAGTTGTCTCTCGATACCAAGTTGGACAAGACTGCTCCTCCACAGCAATTGATCTGCTTCTCTGACTGTCATCTATGATTTCATTAGTCTCAGTTGCTGGGTGTAGCTCACTGCCCCAACACAAGCTGATCATGAACAGTATCACTATACACTCAATAGCTGCCATCTTCATTATTCAGTTAACAGATACACAGCTGCTGTAGTCTCGATAGAGATAGCCAGCTTGCAGATTTTTGAGCGCCAAGGCTTATAATCATGCATTTGTAGTAACATGTAACTGATCACGCATGTGATAAGTTTGCCAGTAATCGTCACCCAAGGCCGTAGCAGAGTAGTAGCAGGGAAATGTCCTGTTTCTGTCGCAATTTGCGGTTAGCGATTGCCTTCCTACTGACTGGTTGTCTGTCGCTGATGAATTCCGTTCTCAAATCTCTCCAGTGCCGGGCCAACGAGATGGGAAATTTATAGAAGAGGCAGGCGAGCTCTTCTCTGAAATCCTCTCGACTCACCTGCAACACCACGAATCACGATATCGTTCGTCCCGGCTCCAAACGAACTGAGCATATATAGATCCAGTATGGCGGCCCCCCACCGACCCCGAGCTATCATGAGACTCACGGAGCGACTAACGAAGGCGAAGAACATCGAGAGAAGGCAATTCTGAGCCAACCCGAAGCGGTTCAGATTCCTAGACGCAGTACGCCTCCACAATAACCGAGCCAAGAAAGCCTCCGAAAGAACCCTGAGAAGTGCCATAAAACAGGAAAGCGGAACTTGAGAACCCCTGGCCCTTCGCAAAAGGGATCGTCTAAGTTCACATAGCTCCATGAGGTTACGTCATTAAAACATCACATGGGAGTTCCCCGTGCCACCGAATAATCGCGATAACCCTCTTTCTACGTAATTTAACTTAACCAAAAATTGTTCTGAACTAGCATGCATTCAGAGAGTATGCAGCATATCAAGGAAAAAGAGAACAAGTAAGGAAAATATCAGTAAGATAAAGTAGTCAGGATGAAGGTGTATATTCGTGGCAGCTGGGAGGGAGAAATGGATTGTACAGCTCAGAGCTAGCCCTCCATAACGGAGGCATGTTGGATCAACTGAGATGACCATTTGAAGGTACAGTCTGTTTTTGAGCCCTAAATTTGTGCTCTATTGGGCAGCAAAGGCTTGTAAAAGGTTTACTATTCCACACGAATTACTTTTTGATCATTTGTGTGCATCGTTCCGTAGCAAGCCCAGGCCAAAGTGAGCAGTGACAGTGTGCATTTAATATTGTCATGTACTGCAAGCTAACTAACTCTGCTGCACTCAAACTCTTTGTAGAATGTGTACCTTCTCCTTTGACATATTCTACCGCTTACTAGTTGATATGCTGCATTCTCACTCAATGTATTGTCACTAGAGTGAAACCTGTCTATAGTGGTCGCTGCATGTTAAAGACAGCCAGCTCTTGTTTGTTACGGCCACTACTCCTGGTCCCAGTTGTACTAATTGTGCAAAATGACCAGTATAAAGCAACCACCTGCCTGAAACAGCAAATAAAAAATAAATGCTGGTCCCATGACGACCATTATATCAGTGTAGCATACACAACAAGTCTTGATTCACAAATTACATCAACTAAAATGTAAATTAGGAGAAGGAGGGTTGATGTTCTGAGAGAAATGGTAAGGGATGGTTTGGCATGGTGAAGTCTGAGACTGTTTCAAATAGGCTAACATAGCCTCGTGTTGAGAGAGCCTGGGTACAAGGCTAAGGAAAGCCTATAAATATACGATCCATGCACCTTGAGGGACTGATCACTGAATAAATTTGCACGAGGATGCAAGATTCAATGAAGAGTTCAGCCAGACTTCTGATTTCTAATCATGCAATCACTATCACCACTTTTCTCAGCAGACAGAGTTCATAAATACAGACTCAGACAATTTCATCAAGTGAATAAGTGATGGAAGTATCTGTTAAGCCCCATCCAGAACAGCACAGATAGAGATCACAGGGCAGCAAATGGGTCATGGGATGCCTGACACTTGAAGTGAGAGTTGGAACATACACCCAGGACGCTTGTCATCAAATATAGGATGTCTCCTTTTTCTCCAAGAGGGTTGCTATAGAGGAAGGTCTGTTGTGTGCAGTCTGTCCCCTCATGTTTGAGAGGAGAGGGTTCTTTTGAGTTTTGGGGGGAAGCTGTTTGAAGCATTGTCTAGGGGCTCTGGGGGCATGCTCCTCAACAAAAATTTGGGTTTTAGGTGCTCTGAGATTGTTTGCGATGCAACCTGAGAGGTAAAACCTATAACTGTATTTTTAATTTTTTAGGTGGTCTTTAACAAAAGCCATTTCCTAGTACTCCTCCAGGGCTCAGGGGTGTGGGAGAAGCTTCCCCTAGTCTATTTCTTGGTGATCTAATAGTGGTATTAGAACTTGTGTGCATTTGTGTAGTCGCTTTGCTGGTGAAGAGAGGGGAGTGCATACACAAGTTGAGCATAACCTCATTTCCAGGCCTTCTTTACTTAGCTTTCCATCACTTGCAGTGCTGACAGAAAGCTGGGCGGGAGCTTGGCAACAAGGCTGATTTCAAACATACAAGTGTGATAAAGTAATGATTGGTATACTTGTGTGACACGGTCTTGGGCTTGTAGTATGAGGCTGGGTCTGGCTGGCTGTGTATGCAGTGACACAGACAGTATCATTGAGTGAGAATTTAGCATGTCAAGTGTAATAGAATCAAGTAAGCAACATAAGTAGTCAGTGGAGAAGGTAGAAATTTCATGGATAGTTTGAGTGCAAGCTCACAATGCACACAGCTAACTGTACACAGCAGGTTTGCCATGGTACTAACAAATTATGCACACCAACACTTGAAATCTTGATCAACTTGTGTGTGACAAGAAGTTACCATGTACATGCTTTCACTGCCCCAAATTTAGGCCTCATGGACTGATTGTACTCTCATATGATCATCTTTACCAAGTATGCTGTACTCAGCCTTATATTTGAGGCTATAGCTCTGTCCTGTACAGTCGATTTCCCCCCTCAACAACTGCCACAAATATATACCTTCATCCTGACTACTTCACCTTACTGATATTATGCTTACTTGGTCTCTTTTACCTTGATATGCTGCATAGTCTCTGAATGCATGCTAGTTCTGAACAGTTAAGTTAAATTACGTAGAAAGAGGGTTATCGCGATTATTCGGTGGGCACGGGGAACTCCCATGTGATGTTTTATGACGCAACCTCATGGAGCTATGTGAACTTAGACGATCCCCTTCGCAAAATCGGTACCGTTGCCCTAAGTCACAAAGCAACCCGTCTTTCACAATGGAAGCAGTTTTCCAATACTTCAAGTCCAATTTTGAAGCCAGTAATGGTCCTCCCTGCCCACTAGGAAGCTGCCTAGTACCCACTATTTCCTTGCCACTCTATACTCCAAAATCACCCTGACAAATCCCCGGCCGTGCACCTTCCCTCAGGTACTTAGGCAAGCTCCATGCACCTATTGCATAAATTTAAGTGGTGACCCTGCAACTCGAGCAAATTCCGTCCAATTGCCCTCACTTCAACAATTGGCAAACTGTTTCATTGAAGAATGGCTTCAATGACCCAACATTACATGAAGGGTGCCCCTCTGGAATCGCTGGTGTCTTTGAACACATTCTCTCATTGAATGCCATTCGTGGATGACAATGCTAGGACTCAGGTGCATTAAAGCATAACTACTATCATAACTCGAAACTATTAACTGGACCTTTGCAAGAAAATCAGGCAGACCCTTGAATCTGATCCTCCAAATCATCCACTGAAGATTGCTCATGAAGCTGCACAGGTAATATAAAATTATAGACCACATCCCTAAGTTAACTATCAATAAACCCTGACCCTGGTCCCAAATCATGCATTCTCTTCCTGCCAGCCGAATGTCATTCATGATCTGAGCTGGAATTGACTGTGTCAAAAGTTTGCAGGGAGAGTCATCACCAAGAATTGGAACAGTGACTATGCCACCATCCTCAATGACTTGAACTGGTTGCCACTCTCCACTCGCCACAAGATGCAAAAGCTCAAGGTCTGTTACAACATCTTAAATGATTTTTCTTGTATTCCATCATCCTCATTCACACTTCATCCCAGACCCTCACCACGCCACCCACATAATAGAATTATTTTTATGCCACTCGTAAAAACTGTAGCTCACAAATCTTCCTTTTTCATTGATGTAATTTACCTATGGAATATACTTCCACTTACTGTTGTTAGTAGTCAGTCACCCTCATCTTTTAAATCTGCTCTGCAGAACTATATGTGTACACTCACTCCCTTTCCTTGTAATGTTTTGTTATCTCACCCTAGCAACTTTTGCTATCTTTTGATTTGTTTGCTGTTACTCTACCTATCCTTTTTGTATTGGGGAAGGTCACCTTTACTAGCCATTGAGCTATCTCACCAACCCTTATGTTTCATAAATAAAAAACAAACAAACAAACAAACAAACAAACAAACACACACAAAAAAGTCTCCCATCGCCAATCAACCTCTGCAGTTGGCAAATTTGGTCAGATCCCACCTGTCCACTCTGCCACACCTGACCTTGCACTGTCAATCACATCCTTAACTGCTGCCCTGCAGCCCTAAATCAAGAGCGATACACATGGTGCCATGTCTCCATCTTGGCCCACCTATCCAAAATCCTGCAGTCCCACCTCCTTGAAGATGCAATTCTATAGCTACACACTGACCTTCCCAGTCCCTGAGCCTCTAACATTGACAGTGCCTATCTCGATCGTCTCAACTACTGCCAGGCCTGACCAGTTATCATCCAAGAAAAGAACATCCATCTGTTGGAACTCACTATTCCAATAAATACAAGGGATGGCCTCCAAGCTGCACATGAAAGAAAATAAACCAAACTACACAGTACTTACGAGTCACTTTGAGACTAGGGGCCCAATACTGAATAATTGAAGTGTTGTATGCAACAAAAGCTCCTGGTATAGTGTGCATGATTTTGCCAAAAGCTGGAGAAGAGTAGTCTCACCGGCTAGACTCTCACCACCTAGTCCAGGGGAAGAGCCTGGAAAAAGGTTGCATAGTTACATTGTTGAGTAGCATGTGTGCACTATTTGAGGTGTTCTATGTATAGCAACATTGGTGTACAAGCAGCATAATATAGCAGCAACAGCAACAGCTAGCAGAATCAAACAGCTAAACATTTACAAAAGTACTATAAACTCCTAATAAGGTTTCATAATAAGCAAAGCTCAAAGACTATATGTAACAAACCAATGTGCTAGTTCAGCAGCCAAGTGGGAATCAAACTGCTAACTACCATGCATAATTGTGGTAATGTAAGTATGTGTGAGGTCAGTATGCATGCAATCTGCACTTTGCATGGTCCAGTTCATTCTCTTGGGACTGATGATCTGCCACACTTTTCCATACCAGGCTGAGTGGCTTTAAAATCACCTGAGCTGCTGGAATTAGAAGTGTCCTCCCCTTCTTTGGGTAAATCATTAGACACCGAGATGTCATGATCTTGCTCCGAGTATGCCACTGAAGTGAACTTGGCTCCTTCGATGGTACCAGACTGCTTTGGAAGAGGTGTAATTTCGTAGTCTAAGAATAAAGATAACTTAATTATCTTATGTTAGAAGATATAGGTTGACTACCATAACATCATGAAATTTGTAACACAGTAACTGAGCATAATATATAGCAATGCAATAGATCTCTTTATGAGACATAAACATTCCTATTGAGATGTCCTTGTAGACTTCCTATTAATACTTGTTATTCATGACTTCACATTGATTCATGTTAGCATCAAAACATTTCACACAATACATTTGGCACAATACAATTCATCTGCTGAGCGCTTAGTAGGCCATTTTCTACTGACGTTATCACTGCCCACTAACTGTTTTTAGAGTGTCCTCTCTTTTTCTTGCTCATTAACTTACGGATTTTATCAATATATGATAATATATGAACCTGTAGAGATTATGACACTCAATGGAAAGTCTACAAGTATACACAAGAATGTAAAATATTGTCCTTCTGTGCATAATAGCTTAGCATTTGTGGCCAAACAACTTGCCATACTTGTATATCTACCATACATAAAACAGTTTCATAATTATGTATGATTCATTTGTTCATCATTTAATTAAACATGCAAAAACGTGAAAAAGAGTTATATACACATGGGCTGCACTGAAGTATATACCATTTTTATCCTTGTTAGCTTCCTTCTTAGCTTTGAGAGTGCCTCCATTCGGCAGATCAGAGGTGGTTCCCATCGAGGAGGACTATTTAAAAAATATTGACAAGCATTAGCAATGCATACATAACACTGGATTATAGCTTTACTTTGCTGCTAAAATTACACTATACTAAATGCATATTATTAATCAACCAGCACAATATATGCATGCGAGTTTCTCTCCAAGCACACATGCAAGTCTTTGTGGTTATGCTTGCCAATCACAAAGTATGTTGACTTAGGTGTCAGTTTGAAGTCATTTATGCTCGGCAGTAGAAAATCTATGACAGGGGTAGTCTCATCTCCAGACTAGACCAAATTTTTCATGTGCACCCTGTGGCAACAGGGTGTGGAGACCTTCACAGGGGAAACTGGTATAAAGCATATCAGCATGTTGTTGTATGAATCAGATTTCTTAGGAAAGTAAATTTACGTCATCACAGACAGCCAGCTTGTAGATTTTTGGGCACCAAGGCTTACGCTACTAGTAGCTGATAATGCAATTAACATGTATATGTTTTTACATGAGCGGGAGTGCAATATCGTTTATGCTGCACGAGGGATTGATGTTGACCCGAGGGTCAACATCAACCCAAGGGCAACATAAACGATATTGCGCTACCGCTCATGTGATAACATACTTGTTGCGCATGCGCGACACGGCGGTATATAAGAGCGCATCCTAGATACGAGAGAACGCAATGGAGGACGGTGAATCGGCAAGCAGTTGCAGCCAGAAAGGACGCGTTTTTATGACCACGGAGGCCTAGTTTAGTGAGTCCTAACACAGCAGCGTCGCCCCTTCTACTATACTGGTAATTCTCCGGGTTCGAGTACAGAAGGCGCTTCGTTTCCGACGTTCTTTGCATCCAGTCCATCCACTGCCTTTCACGGTTCCAGAAATAGGCCGAGAACGCGGGGTAAGAGTGGCGCTATTATTTTCCTTTCACAAGAAACCGTCAGAGAGAAGGCCCTACGTCTTCACGGTTATCAGTCCATCGAGAACGGTCTCGGAAACAGTGTGTGGAAGGCGCCTACGCCCTGTGGTCCGACATGCACTGCAATTCCAGGTTAGTCGCTAATCTCGTACCGTTTTGGAGGGTAGTTACTCGCCAATTCACCGTCCTCCATTGCTATCTTCAGCGCACACCAGGTGTGCAACATGACATCCGGTGCAACATGACATCTGGTGCAACATGACTTCCGGTGCAACATGACATCCGGTGCAACATGAAATTTGTTGCATTAGAAAATTGTATTATGATGTGCAACAACTACAATTGACTAACCTGGAATTGCAGTGCATGTCGGACCACAGGGCGTAGGCGCCTTCCACACACTGTTTCTGAGACCGTTCTCGATGGAATAACCGGTGAAGACGTAGGGCCTTCTCTCTGACGGTTTTTTGTGAAAGGAAAATAATAGCGCCACTCTTGCCCCGCGTTCTCGCCCTATTTCTGGAACCGTAAATGGCAGTGGATGGACTGGATGCAAAGAACGTCGGAAATGAAGCGCCTTCTGTACTCGAACCCGGAGAATTACCAGTATAGTAGAAAGGTCGACGCTGCTGTGCTACCACTCACTAAACTAGGCCTCCGTGGTCATTAAAACGCGTCCTTTCTGGCTGCAACTGCTTGCCGATTTACCGTCCTCCATTGCGTTCTCTCGTAGCTAGGATGCGCTCTTATATATACAGACGTGTCGCGCATGCGCAACAAGTATGTTACTAGGGGAATGCAGTGCATTGTGGGGCGAGCGTGAGGGACTTACATGGTGCATTAGCGTTTCATAGCACTACCTTTTCCCACATGCAGACATCCCACATAACAATAGTCTCATTCCCAGGTCTTCCCCACCTCCATTATTTGCCTATGGAAATGGAGGCGGGAAATGCCTGGGGAAGAGGCTAGGGTATCAAATGTATGCCAGTGTTCATTGAGCAATGTAGCTGGGTATGTGCTCATATTGGGTTGGCTGGTGTTCAACATCTTAGTACGAACAAGTATATTCTGTTGGTTTCCTGTGACTCCAACTTATTCACATCTTGGCACTGTCTTCTGTGTCAATGTGGATATTTGCTGAGCACGTACAGCTGTAGTCTACATTGTCAGCCCTTTTCCTGAGCACAATTACTGAACTTGTGGTATGGAGTTTCAGAAGCTCTTCTCTGGCTCCATATGTTGCTCAACAAGCTAGGGCTATTTGATCGAGTCACGCAAGCCTCTCTGGTTCTCACAAGCTAATCGCTCTGTACGCTTATCGATGGCCCACTCCCTGTTGGCGGCAGGGTCACGAAGCACACCATTAAATAAACAGTCACCGTCTCGCCTCTCTTTTCCTCACTGTTTTCAAGTCCCTGTTGCGTTGGTTCTCCCGACTGTTCAGCCTTTCTGTCTTGCTAGTCTTGTCACGATGAGATTGATCAGCACCTTCCTTTCTGACAACCACAACATCAAGGTCTGAGGGTAGTCGTGGCAGCCTGTGAGCAAATGACATGACATCCTGCGGTAAGTTTATCACATGTCCTGTGTAACCATACTGGCCATGTGGTAGTCGGTAGATTGACATGATGGGCATAACAGCTGCAACAAGCATCTCTTCAACTTGTGTCAAGCCCTGCAGTAACATGATCAACAGAACAGAAGATAGTTGTGTATGTTGTGTGGAATGTTGCAGTGTAGCCTGTTACAGTAAGAGTGTGCAACTCCCATAATGGTTTCTATACCAGCCATCAGCAGACAGTAGGCAGAGGCAGGCGTTTGCTAGTGTTCACATAGCTAATATTCGCCTAAAATGGCTTCATGTTAAGTACCTGCTAAGCATATTCACTGGTGGTTGCCTACACCACACTAGTTGCACACTCTTACTGTAATATACTCCTGGTACACTTGTTGCAGTTTCTTATATGGGATAAGTCCTAAAAATTACAGAACACATTTAAAAGTTATAAATGGAAGGCTACCATGCAACAAAAGGAGGGCTTTAAGTGTCTACAAAGCTCGAAGGAACCCACATACATGGTATTTGACCATTCAAGACACACTAACCTGAAGTTCAGGAGGTACAGGACCAGGGTCCATGTTGTTCATCGATGAGTATAGCTTGGGGATACGCTTGTCTCGACTACATCGTACACACTCAGTGTCACTACTGTCAGGTGGTAATGTTCTGACATTCAGGCCAGGGAACTTCTCTAAGCATGTAATACATTTGGAGACATGTAGAGCTGCCAGGCGAGAATGGAAGTTCACCATCTTAGTACGAACAGACTGTTGCTCTCTTTGTCTCCTGTGACTCTCTCTGTCTTGTTCACATCTTGCTGCTGTCTCTTCAGGAGTCTCATAGGTCAGTCTTCTTTGTTGAGTGATGCTCATTTGCTCCAGCCGGGCCTCTCTCTGATCCGGGGTCTCATCCGTCAGTCTCCTTTGCTGCGTGGCGCTCATTTGCTCCAGCCGGGCCTCTCTCTGGTCCGGGGTCTCATGCGTCAGTCTCCTTTGCTTCGTGACCCTCGTTTGCTCCAGCCGGGCCTCTCTCTGATCCGGGGTCTCATGGGTCAGTCTCCTTTGCTGTGTGACGCTCATTTGCTCCAGCCGGGCCTCTCTCTGGTCCGGGGTCTCATGGGTCAGTCTCATTTGCTGCGTGACGCTCGTTTGCTCCAGCCTGGCCTCTCTCTGATCCGGGGTTTCATGCGTCAGTCTCCTTTGCTTCGTGACGCTCATTTGCTCCAGCCGGGCCTCTCTCTGGTCCGGGGTCTCATGCGACAGTCTCATATGCTTCGCGAGGCTCACTTGCTCCAGCCGGGCCTCTCTCTGGTCTGGAGTCTCTGACGCTAATCGCTCTCTCCTCTGATCCAAGATCCTCTCCCGCTCAGCAGCAGACCGCGAAGCACGACGAGCTCTATCCCTTACTTTCCGTCTCACTAACCGTGTCTCCCTATGTTGAGCGCTTTCAGCAGCGCGACGATCCCTATCGCGTTGGTTTCTACGCCTCAGCCTTTCTCTTCTTTCTTCGCGTTCCATAATTGAGTTCTACCTAAAGCTTTTTTCTGACTTTAAAATGTAGCTACATGTAGCTAGCTGTGCATGCAAACATGTGGGAATATTGCATCACGCACAAATAGGGCAGAATGCATATACGGAATACGCACGTACCAAACATACCTACATATAAACATATATATAGACAATTTTCCGTTTTCACCACAAGTGTGGGGCTCGCTGCGCTCGCCCCAATTACATGAGCGGAAGCGTTTATGTTGCCCTCGGGTTGATGTTGACCCTCGGGCTTCGCCCTCGGGTCAACATCAATCCCTCGTGCAACATAAACGATATTGCACTCCCGCTCATGTAATAACATATACTTACTGACCGCCATAGATCAAATGCCCCA
This sequence comes from Agelas oroides, assembly GCA_949130485.1. Classification (NCBI taxonomy): domain Eukaryota; kingdom Metazoa; phylum Porifera; class Demospongiae; order Agelasida; family Agelasidae; genus Agelas; species Agelas oroides. The sequence goes on from OX422198.1 coordinate 3,876,388, forward strand.
GTTTTCCTAGTGAAAGTGTCCAGATCTTATTTTTCAATGACGCCGTGCAAGGTGTGCATGAAAGTTTGGTTTGGGACGAGATTATAAAAGGGGCAGCTCACTTTTTTGGTCAAGATGCAAAGTGTGATCAGATCAAAACTGTCATAAACATCTACCACTCATTCTTCCTGGCACTGTAGCTAGCAGTCAGTCTTTCTCAAGCAAACTCTGATTCCAAAAATCAGAAACTTTGTCACCTCCATCTACCACTAGATGTTGTATGCAAGCACTATTACTATTGTAACTACTAGGTGGTGTGGTATGTGTACATGTGTTTTGTGTCTATTCAATCAGCAAAGAATAGGATGCAATCAGCTCTATGTGCTGAACTTGATTCATTCCAAATTCTGGAAATGACAACGCATAATTATTCAACTCACCACTTCGGACTTCTGTGATCTCAGAATAGTGCTAAGTGTTCTGTGATGTATGGTAGTGAACCATTGGCTAATTTTACTCCACACCATCTCACTTCTGATCACATGGAAGAACAAGATCAGAACTCCCTGCAATGAATAATATTTGTGCAGTGATTTTGCATGCAGAATAAACCACACACCTCTGGAAATGTAAGTGAAAAGAATAGAGTATTGCATTTTGCAGCTTTGTATAACTTATAATGAGCAACTTGGACATGGCCAGCTTCATGTGAAACATGTTTCACCATCAGCCAGGTGCATTACAAACCTGGGTGGAATTGCAAATGGTGAACAGCCATGCAAACACACTAGTATTGCTATCAATGGCCAGGACCCCAAACACCCAGGTCAGCCCCAGCAAGGGAAGGAGGATGACAGTGGCCTTCAAAGTGGACCTGATAATAGGAAGTGTAAACATAAACCTTAATTAGTGTATGCCGGCACATAACAACTTTCATTTCATACAGTGATGTGACTTACTTTGGGAACTGAATGCAATACTCATTGAAGTTTCCCAAGAGCATTTAAGGGTAAAATAGAATGTGGTTTGGAACCGTGTAAGGCTACTCTGTGGCAGCAAAATCATTGAATCTGATTAAAATTTAATAGTTTAATCTTAATTTGACACAAAACTAATAATGTACGTAGCTACAGCTTCTTACTTGGCTAGTATCAAGATCTTAGCTGTCGTCTTTGACTCTTTGGTACTCAAGAGAAACTGTTGGCTCTTCCAGAGTATTCGCACAGCACAACACAGAAATATCACATTCACCTGAAAAAGTGCAAAACTCCCTTTTACATAGTTATGAGATTGTCATAATCAAGTCGTTATTTGTGCCATCACCATGGTAACAGGTTTTTCTTTCCTCATTATTGAGACCCATGGAGGATCTAGGAGTTCGTTAATGATCATGATGACAAGGACAATGGCTATTAAGTATATTATGGATCTTTTTCACACATATACTATACTCTTGCATGGCTTTGCCACTTTATAGTATATGCCAAAAAGATCTATAGTTACAGAGAAACAGCTTTTAAAATAATTGCATGCATATGGTATGGTTTACTGCATAATTATCAATATTCAACTACAGTTAGCTCTCATAGAACCACAACAAATGTTGTGTTTAGATATCTATAAGGTGGTATACCACTGTTCCCAGTATTATTTACCAGCATTATCGCCAGTGCAGGTGCCACAAAAGCAGCGATTGTTCCCTCCTCAACTGATATCCAACAGCTGCAGAAAATGGCAGGGACACAAAGTTACTAGGTTACACTTACAACATAAACATTTCTAGACAACTTGAATATCATTTTTTTCATCCGAAGATTCTACCACCACAATGCCATGTCAACTATTGCTATGACAGCCATTATCCACTCTTGTTCTGTTTCCCCTTCAACTTTACCCAGATTGGGTCAATATTCTCCCAATTCTTACTAAATGAGGCTGTCAGTTTCATTCTTGACTCCATAGTGCTCATGTCTTGAAGCTACTGCAGTCACCACGATAGGGAGGGGAGTAACTGCACAAAGAATACAAATTTATAAAATCAGGTCATCTGAATTTGTTAATACAGCTGCTGCTTCCAGGTGCTCATGTAGTTATTTTATGCTGGTCATACTATTGTACATAGCTATCGTAATCGGCAAGACTTTACATTGACATCTAGAAAACAGTTCTGGTTTACATATTACCTACAACTCACCCCATCCCAGGATAAGGAAGAACCACCATTTCTTGGAGAGCCTGCTGAAAACAGCCACCAACATGAGGTACAGCATGACACCCTCACAAAGCATCCAGCAGAAGGCAGCTAGAAACAGGTAGTGCAGCAGGGCTGCCACAAATGCACAGCCAACCTGATAATTGTGGAATATATATTATAATAAAACCCTATGCATTCACTTCAGCTGTGTAGACCATACTGTAGTTTGGATATACTTACAGGGCTTTCAGTAGCAGTCTCAATGCCGGAAACGAATGTGAGATAGCCCAAGAGTAAAGAGATGGCTAGATTCAGGTGAACAAACATGTGGACAGCACGGAATAACTTCTTCCTGTAAAAAAAAGATATTTTCATGGCATTTTTTTATAGTGGGACCAGGAAACTGAGGTTGCACCAATGAAGTCTAGTAGAAAATCATTGCAAACGCTGAACATTTTATTGACTTTACAAACTGTGTGTACACTGTGCCTTGTTCCAAATATCTTACCCTTGCAGTAGAAAGAACACAATAGAGATGATAAGACAGACTATAGAAATGGCACATCCAATGTATGATATAATTTGTAAGGCCTCTCCTTCCGCTTTAGATATGTCCTGCAAGTACATCAGCAGCAACAATGATGGTATCACAACAAACACATGCACTATTGTGATGACACCCACTACTGACACACCTGCAGTCCTCCTTTAACATCCACCAGTACTGCAAAGCTGGTGAGATGGGTGCTCAGGCACTGTACTGACGTGACATTACCCTCAGTCTTGATGCCACTGGTTGTTATCCCATCTATCTCCCAGTTTCCATATCCGACACTGTACCAGAAAAAGTACTTCAAACATTGAGTTTCTACACATTTATTATAACTTACGGGTCAGAGAAGTTCCAGTAAGCACACGTCAAATTGTGTATGCCACTCACCTACAGAATGCAGTAAACATTCAACTGGCCAAACAGATCAAGTCATTCTTAACTCAACATGCAATATCAGTAGCAACATACTGAGGGAAATTCAAAATGTATGGAGATGGGGTTTTGCAGTAGAACGTCAGAAGTTAAAACGCTTCTTTCCCGATGGTCACCCACTTGGGATGAGATCACGACAGAGGCAGGCTTGTCAGTGCTGTAGAGAGAGCAATTATTTTGATAGGTCCATGTCCGGAAGAATGTGCCTAAAGTGTCACTTACACATCGCCATCTACAGTTCTGAGTAGACACACATTTCGGAACAGAATGTGCACAATTGGGATAGTTCCTACAAAAGTAGCACAATTTTAAGATGAGTCTGAACAATGCTAAATGATGGTATTTCAAGGAGAATCAGTTCCCTAATTGCACTGCATGGCAGTACTGTACTCTATGGATTCAAATACATAAGCCTTATTGGTAGCTACTTATAAGACACCTAATCATCTGTTTCTCCATTTTTATATTACATATGCACGTAACATCTTGACAATTACCATTAAATCCAATTCTTGATGAGTTATCTAGCAGGAACTGTCCTGGGATACTGATTCGTGCAGGTCTGACTTGATGAGTGAAGTTGACTAAATCTTCTTCCTCTGGGAATGATATCTCAGAGGTATTCACACTGGCAGCTCCAATTCGATTTGAGTTGATAACTAATAAAGCAAATGTATAAATGAGGTGTCTACAGCTTTACAGATTGCTACAATATTCACTGTGCACATTATACCTATATTCTCTCTTGACAGCACTTGAGATGAGTTGATATCATTCAGTGACCTAGCAAGATGGTGTCCATAACGTTCTGCATTGTCCAACAGCACCTGGCTACCTGGAGATACCTGCAGAAGGTATTAAAAAGCCACCCATCAGTAACTAGGAGGTTATAGCTGCTATAGTGATGGTTGCAATAATGGCTGTAGCCAATACTAATACTGCTGCACTTAACAGGCCTGGTATTTGTATCTCATTAATATTGTACATTTCACAAATGAATTAACTGTGAAGACTCACTGAAAAGGTATAATCCAGATCTAAACACTATATATGGAATATCACTCATTGCTCTATTGTCCAGAAAAGAAGTCATTAATAGTCATGTCCTCCCCGGGGAGTGGTCTTACACATGGGCATTAGTGTTTGGTCAATGCCTGAAATAAGGAATAGTATAAAATAACTCGCCCCATTTCTAATTAATTTTTACACGGTTCTGTCTGTTAATGCATTTCAGAAAGCACAACTGCATATCCAACCATAATATGAACTCTCAACCTACCTCTTGTAGAACCATCCACGCATCAACATGTTTTTCTTCCAGTACATTATTGAATATGTCAGTTATGACCTAAAAGAGCAAAACCTGAGCTCAAAACTGATGAAGTGCATCACGAACCTAAACTCTAAAGTAAACAACAAACTTAGACTACAGTCTAGTACATCATTTGAAGGTGCACTGGTGTTTGATGAGCTGTTTTCCAGTGCCGTGATGACAGTGGTCAGGATGTTGTTTGTTGTGTTCAGGTCAGCGGGTAGAAGAGATCTGTCATTCTCTGTTTGTGTAGCAGCCGCCAACCAAGCAGTAAGTGTACCACTCTCTGCCAAGATCTGTTCTGTGGTTGTGTTGGCAGAAAAGAACTTTTCTACCTAAAATAAGTAAAGAAGATTGCAACTCATCAGTGCCACAACAAAGAAGGTATATGTGAGTGTGATCATTAGGGAGGTAATTATATTGTCTAAGTGAGAAATCTAACTGCTAGAGCTAGTCAATGATTGCTGAGATAAGACCCTTTTGTGGGCATGTTGGCATGCATGCATAGTTGAATATGTTATAATGCATCCCTGCAATATAAAATGATAAGGATCAAGCTGCATCTTGCTAACTTGCTTATAAACCCTTACCCATTCCCTTTACATAGTTAACGGTTGATCTATGTACAGAGATATGCATTGAGCAGTCACCTGCAATCGAAGGTTATAAAATTGTTGAGATTCACACTCCAAAATATTTGGTTCTGCCCAAATACCGTTCATCGTACAGAGTCGAGTTGCAATGCCTGCAATAGAAGACATAGTATATTACTCTTCAAATGCATGGGAAAATTGGTTAGCACCACAGCTGTTCTTGTTACCTACTTGCTTTTCTACCTATATATAGCTACAGTAAGCTGTGATATCACACCCACACTTTTATTACCTCTGCTTTCCACTACTCC